>KN831789.1:187352-323015 GCA_000827355.1 Hebeloma cylindrosporum | reverse complement strand
CCCGAATCAGGGCCTATTCCATCAAATACTTCGGACTAAGCAAACGATTAGTGAGGCGAGCAGAGAACTCTAGGTTGTCCAAGATAATAGCGGGAGAAGACATGATGTGAAAAATAAGCGCAGCGCGCCGGATTGAATATAAAGTGCATAAAGACAAATATGAAGCTCATTATCAAAAGATGACGCAACTCTATTCAAATCAGTCCTATCACTAGGAGGAACGGAACTTGATTTAAAAAGCCTTCAGAAGTTCACACAAGTCAAGAGATAAAAGAACGAATGGCATTGTAACATTATGTACTACAAGATAAGCTAAGGGGCCATAAAACCTAAGCTAATTAACAAGATAGTAAAGTGGGTGACTATATAATACAAGCAAAAATGCGAGGAACGCCTGATTACTCCGAGTCGTCCGGATCCATTCCATGTGGCACCAAAGAGACCCTGCGAGCAAAAGCAGGAGGGTCAGACTCATCTAGCTGATCGAGCTCCTCGTCGTCCGGAACTTGAGACTGGTGATCGTCGGACACTTCCTGAGCTTCATCGTCGATTAAGTCGTCGGGATGTTTGGGAAGATCCTCGTCGTCGCTGTCGAAGAGTTGGCGAGCGGACCTATTGCGTGCCCGAGGTGTTTCGTTGTCAGAAGCGTAAATGTTGTCGTCATCATCGGGCGGAAGCGATGCAGAAAAGCTGATTCCATGGAATGATTCGACACTGGGGGAAGGAGAGATGTCGCGCTGCAGGGTATCTCGAGCAAGTTGATCCTCGCCCGTAAAAGACCGTACCGTGTCGAGGAGTTGCTGGGTATAGAATTGCATTTCTGGCGGTGTCGGTATGTCGTGGTCGATCTCGGGGATTTCGTCGAGGATGGAGTCCAAAACGGAAAGAACGGCGTCCTCGGAGAAAATATTATGGGTCAAACCCACCTCCGATTCCTCGCCCGCCAAACGATAGAGCCGTGTGATGAATTCGTCTGCGAGCTGGTCATATTGGTTGAAGTTGACTCGCGCGAGCGCCGCATTGGCATTGGCCATGTTACGAAGATCGTTCATACGGTCGAGAAGTTGACGAAGATCTATAAAAGACACAAGTCAGCGAGCACTCAATGAAAAGAGAAGCAGAATTCCTACAAGTCAGGGAATCTTGTCCGTGCGCGAAGGCAGCCTCGGCATGATCTTGACGTTCCTCCGGTGATTCCTGGTATGAGCAACGACCGTGCTTGATAGACATACAAACGTTGCACTTGACGCCCCAGGCGCGCCAAGTACACTCGGAGGTACGACCTGACAGGAAACAATTACGACAGGCGCGCGTTGGCTAGAAAAATATAAGTTTAGCCGAGAAAACATATAAGACTAGTATGGAGAACTTACCGGAGGCACATCACGACGAAGATTCCGGATTTCCTCTGGAGTAAACAACCGAGGGAGGGCTGGACCACGAGATCTGGGAGAAGCCCGACGTTGACGCTCTTGGCGCTTTGGAAGATAGACATACAGCGGCCTCTTTCATCGCCTGAGCAGTGCTCGCAAGAGTATTGCCAGAACTGGACAGAGGTTCTGCGGGTCCTTCGTCGTCAACAAGCATCTGCGAGCAGTGAGAGAAGGAATGGTCGGACGGGTCGCAATGGGTACAAACCTCATCGGATCCTCGCTTGCTAGAGACGCTGGGAGCTTCTTCATCAGCTAGAAAAGCGTCGATCTGGGTAGAGGCGCTGTCCGGGACCTCCTCTTGAGAGAGATCTAAGACAGCCCCAGTGGTCTTGGAAGGCTGCTTGCCCTTCTTGCCCTTCTTCTGAGATAATAGTAAACAAAGGAAAATTTTGAACAAGTGAAGCGCGCAATGAAACACACCTTGGGACCTTCTTGAGAAGGAGGGTTACCAGGAGCTGGCAAAGTGTTGGCAGCAACAGCAGGGAGGTCTCTGATTTGACGAGTGACCCCAGCGAGCTTTGCGAACTCGGGTGGCATTTGAGGACGCGGGCTCGGAGCGTTAACAATAGTCAAGAACAAGACGCGGGCCTGGTTCAGAGTGTTAACGATGGTTCTGTCGAGCGCGAGAGCCCCAATGTCGGTACAAAAAGACTAATGGGGATTCTTGTTAATAAGGAAGAGGTGCGAGCATAGTGTTTGAAGACATACTATGACGTTGGTAGCTTCGGCGAGCTTCCGGAGATACAAGGTGCAACCCTGAGTGATCTCTTCAGGGTCGCCTCCCTCCTTGACGGAAACAGTGCGCGCGCGAAGGTGCGTAAGTAACATGGCCCTGGTACGTCGTGAAGAGGGCCGAGAAGAAACCACTGATTCCGTCACTGAGGATACCGCCTTGGATACGAGAGTCGAAGAGGTCGCCGACGACTTCTTGTCGAGAGACCTCGGCAGACGCAGTGATGTCGCCGATGGCCTCCATGGCGAGGGAGACTGAAAAGCAAATTAGGATTCCAAAGTCGAAGAACTGTAAGCTTTGTTTACCGTAGACAGCGAGCATGGGCAAAATGGCGGGCGGGTACACCCGCAACTTGAATGTTTTCACCCATAGGAAAGTGATCGCAGGCGCGCTCTTGATTGTAGAATCGCTGATGTAACCTGCAGCACCAGCTACAATACATCCTACAACTAGGCCAACGATGATACTTATATTCTTGAGGAACGGCGACCCAAACAGTTCCGTAAGTATGATGGTGACAAAGGACAGGAAACCAAGTCCAATGAATTCCGGAGAACCCCAACTGGATGTGAAAACGCAGATATTAAATGCTGCAGAACAACAACTCCGGAATGAATATACACACGGAAGCGGCCGCGGAGCAAAAATCGTAGGACAGAGGGCGAAGATACCAGTTGTGGGTCGATTTTGGCAATCATTCGAACCGCCTCCCCAATTGACGATTCCAGAACTGCCAGTGAGAGATGAACCAATCATGAGGATAACAGTTCCTGCAATGATATCGAGCCGTGGGTAAGTCCTATGGGGTAGACCAGAATCACCAACTGGCAAACCTGTTACAATTGGAGGGAAGACGCGCTTCAGCGCCTTGGGCGAGCAAAACGACATCAAGATCTCCAGGAAAGAACATATTAATGATGTGCCTTTGGTTGACATATAATCAGCCCTTGGAATATAGGCCATATTCAGTGCGACAGACCAAGGAGCATCCCGTAAGCATCTGGACAAGGACCGCGAGCGACACTTCCGTCGGCATCTGTCGTTGACGGACATGTTCCGTCCTTGTACATAGCATCGAAAATCTGGGAAGATATGGGATAAATAGAGTCGAAACGAGAACGAAACAGAACGAACCGCGTTCGCAGTGGACAACGTAGCGAAGCTCGTTCCAACCACAGAAATCAAGCCAGTTCCAAGGTAATATCCACGGAAAAGATGAAGTCTCGACATTTGGACAAGGCTCATAATACCTAAAGCATAAGAGGCTCAATACTTCGACCTCAATGGCAGCACAAAAGGAGAGAACGTACCACAACCAATCAGGGATGCTGAGATCATGTAGGCGGACGTTTGGGAATCTAAACTAAGTGAAGAAGCGAAGATGATCGGAGGGGTGATGAGCCCTGCCAGCATTGCGAGGGCATGCTGCAGACCGCTTGAAATGGCAAGGATGAGAGGAAGGTCTGCATCGAGGGCGTAGAATGGGGGCTGCTTGTTTCCTTGCTTCATGAAAGGAAGTCTCGGGGTGCATAGCCTACAAAATAAATGTCAAGTCTTGTGCACAAGTTATCACGGAAGATGGGCATACCACGCGTAATCATAATCGCCAATCCAACCATCTTTAGTGGTGGCTTTCCTCTTGATACGTTCAGCCTTGCTCCTCAGAGCATTTAGCTTGGATTTAGGGGGAGCTCGAATCACAGGTGGGTCATTCCCCGAGGGTTCGTGTTGTACCGAAGTTGAGATCATCACAGCCCAGAAATGGAGAGGGCCAAACAATATGGCCAGTCCGCTTTGGACGGGTAGAATTAAAAGCCACTCCAGGTCCGTGTTGATGCTCCGAGTATTTAAAGACTGACAATGCTTCCACGTTCCCATGTGCGCCTCTGGCAGGGTCAACGCGGTGAGCTTTCCAGCTCCGTATCAGCCCTCGGGCGAGATATGCATTGTGATGTAATTGGGCGATAATAAATTATAGGCAGACTCGATAAGCACGGATATTGATACGTTTAGGCCGAGCGTCACCTTATCTTATTGCCTTGAGCTGTTCAGATTAAACATAGGTCGAGCCATGAACGGAGAAGTCGTAACGATCATGACTTCACGTCTTGGCGGGGCAGCTGCCATTTGCAGGCTAAACCTTCAGGTTGAATAACTTGTAGAAGTAACAATAATATAATGCCTACATTTTCCCCAATATGCTGGATGACTTCGACTGCGAGGTGAAGTAGCTTTTGGATGGTAGGCACCCACGCTCCCCCATGAAAATAGGGTCAAAAAGAGCCATAAAAATCCTTAACGATCATTTGAATAAAGTAACCGGATAAAGCTGCAAGTCCACTCACTAGATCATAGAAATATACACTTTTTGAATCCTTTTGAATTCTTCAAGTTACGTGAAAACAAGAACGTGCGGCGCGGAGAAAGCCGAAAACGGGTTAACGACGAACCACGACCACTGGAGCTCTATTCCAGGCAAATTTTGCCCATTCAAGTTGCTGGGAACCTGAATGGTCTTCTAGGACTTCAATGCAGGATGATTGGTCGCTCCAGCATGACCCCATGCGGCTTTATCGTTTCAAAAGAGACGAAAATCACCGATCTGTGGCCTCCAAATACAATATCCTTGGATTTATATCGTCTGGAACGTACGGACGTGTGTACAAGGCCCAGAGTTTGGACGACGAGGGGACAATACACGCGATTAAAAAGTTCAAACCAGACAAGGAGGGCGATGTCGTGACTTATACTGGGATAAGCCAGAGCGCTATCCGTGAGATTGCGGTACGTTTTTGCGTTTGTATTTCGTTTTGTGTTGACCGAATAACAACGTCAAGTTGAACAGGGAAATTGACCACGAGAATATCGTTGCATTGAAAGAAGTCATTCTGGAAGATAAATCTATCTATATGGTTTTCGAATATGCGGAGCACGATTTTCTGGTATGTGCTGATACTAAGGATCTACAAATTCATTCATCGATTTCACACAGCAAGTTATCCATCACCATTCGCAATCTCTGCGTTCACCCATTACCCACGCCGTCCTCAAATCCCTCGTATACCAACTCTTAAACGGTTTAATTTATCTGCACTCATGCCACATCCTCCATCGTGACCTCAAACCCGCCAACATTCTCATCACTTCGGGTGGAGTGATCAAGATTGGTGATCTCGGTCTTGCTCGTCTTATCTACGAGCCCCTTCAGCCTCTTTTCGCTGGGGACAAGGTAGTCGTAACTATCTGGTATCGTGCCCCGGAACTGCTCATGGGAGCAAAACATTACACGAAAGCGATCGATTGCTGGGCTGTGGGCTGTGTAATGGCGGAACTCGCCAGCCTTCGACCGATATTCAAAGGCGAGGAGGCAAAGCTTGATTCCAAGAAGAATGTACCGTTCCAGAGGGATCAGCTACTCAAGATTTTCGAGATCCTCGGGACTCCAAAAGGTGCGAAAAGTTCCAGGCGCTGTCCGTAAAATAACCGACGTCTATTGCTCAGAACAAGATTGGCCGGGTCTTGTGGATATGCCAGAATACCAGAACATGAAGCGGCTTGACCCGTTCGTGGTTCTCTTTGGCGATTTGTTTGACGCAGAGCTCACCATTTCTAGGTTTCAAGACCGCCTCAGCGATTGGTCTCACTCAAGGTTACGCAACGATGGCAGCGGCCTCGATCTCCTGCGAGGCCTCTTCATATATGATCCAGAGCGTCGCCTCACCGCCAAACAAGCCTTGCTTCACCGATGGTTCCAAGAGGAACCGCGGCCGACGTGGAAGTACGCCTATTTCCCCTTGTTCTTGCACACATCGTAAAGTAACCATCAAACATAGCGCATTCCAGACAATCCCGCATCATCAAATCCCGCAACCGAGGAGGATCACACAAGACGAAGCACCCTCGATGATGCCCATGCCACAAAACACATCGCACCAGGCTGCTCAACCCGTTCTCATGCCGTTTGCCCAATCCCATTCGAAACCTGGGAGCTCGGCGAGCTTTGCAAGCTTGAGCGGTGGTGGCCATTATGGGCAGGCCTCGGGTGGGAACCCGGCGAGGAAAAAAGTGAGGCTGGGATAGGGGAATGGGGATCGGAGGATTTTTCAAGGTTCTCTTATGTATCGACTGTCGCGAGTGTATCTTAAATGTATCAGATGTAAGTATGTTAAGCGTGCCGCAGTGCTCTCGCAGCCCCGTAGGTTTCATTTTTCTTTTCTGGGGTTTCTTCAAATAGGTGTATAAATGAGGAACCAGAAAGATTCTGCGCTTGTAAGACGAACATGGCGAGTTCTTTCAGGCGCTTAGTTCGTTCCGACTTATATACACTGATATCGAAGGAAAGGAAAAAATCTGTGGTAACTAATCTAGAACGCCAGTGGCCGAACACAGGGTTTGAGGAAATCGGAATGGAAATTGGTTGGAAAGTACTTACTGTACTGCATTCAAGGCACATTCAATTTTGTGCTAGGTTCCGGCGCTCGTCGGGCGCTAGTTTCCAACACCGCATTTTCTCCAACTCCAATTTCCGGAATAGTCACTACCCACATACAAAGAATCCGAGGAACATGAGGGACATGCGAGAAACTAATTATTATAAACCCCATACAGATAAAATTTTCCTTACTCACTCCCAATCGTACATTCCACTGCATAAATGCTTCGATGTGAACTGGGAATACACCGCAGTCCCCCTGTGAGCCACCTGTTCGCAGATGGCCGCAGGTGCCTCGCAGATACTCTGCGAAGTCTGACAATAATCCTGCCCGTCTGAATCCATCTCTGGACTTGGGTCCTTGACTTTTCAACAACTTGTCCATAAGAATAAGTTCGTGATCGATCAAACCTGTTGTAGAAGAAGCAAATTTATTCACTGTCCATTTCCGGCGAATTCGAAGAAGGAATAACTCGAAAGAATCTAGTAGGTCTTTATTCTACATTATACAAATCTACAAAAAGGGCGGCTACTACACAAACGTATATAATAGTTATAAAGATAATCCAAGCACAAGCAGTGGGTTGGGGACCCTATGGCTCTATCGGCTCCTCATCCTCGTGTCCCTCATCCATGAGATACTCATCTCTGCCCCCCCTCTCCATAAGCACTGACAGATCCACACCTCCATACTTTCCACGCACGACACCCATCCGCGAGGCCACAGCATCATCAACACCGCCCATATCCTCCCAAGGACTTCTAGGTTCCGGACACGGGAAGAACCTCCGTTTCGCACCTGATTTGAAGTCGAAGTCGAAATCGTGGTGGTCTGCGACGTCGAAATATTGCCCCGTCAACAAGCTGATACGTTTCTTCCGCCCGCTCGCCGCGGTTTCCCGCGAAGAGGACACAGAGCGCCCACCCCGCCGCGCATTCGATGCTGACTCGTCTGAATCCCAAGCGTCCGATTCTTCCGAGCTATGTATGTCTTCTTGTAGGTCATACAAGTAGCGGGTGTGTTCTGTAACGGAAATCAATAATCAACATGTCAGACGGTGGTTGATCATACGGGCTAGTCGTTCGTCGAGTTCATCCCTCGCTTCCTCATCGTCCTTCCCAAATCCAAGGTGTTGTCGCAGACTTTCTCTTGGGACATCCTGCAATGGTACAGAAGGCGCGCAAGGTAGCTCCTGCAATTGCTGCAAGGCAGCCTCTCTGAAATCGGCGAAGTCAGCAGGAAATCGATCCTCGAAGAGAAAAGCGGCCTACCTAACACCGTCTATGGAGCCATCCTTCACGTTGAGGTCGTCCATGTTGTTCGTTAACACTTCCAACCGATACCGAGGGCCGAACCACTCGAAATACGGGTTCCAAGGAAGATTGGGGTCGATTTCAGTATCCATCCCTAAAGCGCAGGCCGTTTCGTAAGTCCATGTCCGAGCGACGTTTTTCACGGTGTAACCACCGCCACCAAGAAGAATAAGAGGGATATTTGTTTTCGGAGGAACTTGACGCAATGTGCATGTCCATGCATGGAGAGGTTGAAGCAGCCTAATTTGTCGCCGGCCAGAGAATCTGTTCCGCATTGCAGGACGACGGCAGAGGGTTGGAAGACTTCGAGAATCCGAGCAATAATCTTATCCAATGAATTCAGAATTTTTAGGACACGAGCCAGATAGCAACTCACAGGCTCAAACACGCTTCTAAATGAGTCGTCTGTGATTCCATCCTTTAGTGGGACGTTCACAGCGTATCCTTTCCCCTTCCCTCGCCCTTTGTCCTCCTGGCTTCCCGTTCCGGGGAAATATTCACCAAATTTATGGAAACTGCAGGTCATAACTCGGTTGGTCGTGTAGAACGCCTCTTCGACACCATCGCCGTGATGACAGTCGATGTCGATGTACAGGACACGAGGATAAGTGCGCAAGAGTTCGAGAATTCCCAGGACGATATCGTTGATGTAGCAGAACCCAGAGGCTTCGCGTTTTTTGGCATGGTGCAGTCCTCCTGCCCAGTTAATTGCTATATCGGCTGCTCCGGACGTTATTCTCTGAGCGGCACCTATCGAGCCTCCGGCGGAGATGGAGCAAAATTCAAATACACCATCGAAGGCTGGGTTATCTTCCCCGACGAGAACTATCATAATAATGAACAAAAGATCAGAAAGCTCGTTGGACTAAGGATTGAGCTTGGCTTACATCGAGTTCCAGAATAGGTCAACTTCTCCGCTGTCTCTGGGGTAACTCCGTGCAAGAAATGGACGTATTCGTCGGTATGAAACGAGCTCATAACTTCCGGCGTTGCGCGCTTGGGTTTCTGTGCTAAGACTATGAGCGCCACCCGCAGGTAAATCCAAACGCTTCACTCACTAGAATGTGCATCTTGTCAAGCATCCCATACGCCGTTACTAAATCGTGGGTTACTCGTATTCGATGTGGCTTCATGGGGTGCCCCAGTCCATAGGTGTAGGCCCCGACGTCGGCTAGAATTTCCCGTTCCTTGTTTCATTGATCTGCGAGGAAATGAGACCGAAAAGGGGCGCTCACCGTCATAATAGTAAGCTACCTTTCGCTTTGACATCGAATTTACAGCCCGACTCCGCTGTGCACCCCGCTGGTGAATGGTTTGGGCGCTGTTGGCGACGGCGACGACGCGATGGGGTGTGGATAAGAAATTATTTAACGATTAAAGGATAATTCCAATTTAGGCTTTGCGGTTCCACGTGATTATCTCGCTAAGTACTTACATATTTTTATCTTTATTTTTTCGTTTGAACAACTTTGATCATAACGCTCACTGGCATCTACGGAACCCGTTACAATTTCAACGCCCCGCAGCACGTCTCTGTTACTACTGGAAATCTTCATCTAGAGGCGAGGTGCCCCGATCCAAGATATAAATTACATTCACTTGTTTCTCGCTTCTTGAAGTGCCCAAAGCTCCATGCCAATGGAGACGACGAATAGGAAGCCGCTAACCAACATTTCAAAATAATCTATCTATGATTGAAATTCCAACCTTGAATGCTCACGCCACGTCTGAAGATAGATAAAAAGCTCACAATATCGAACCAAGAAGACCCTGATTCTCCCCTCCAGCTTTATGAAGGGAAGACTAAGTAAGATCGCTAGCATCATCGGCCCAAAGCCGAAGATCAAAGCGAGAATCCTGCCGGCGAGACGTTCTTCGACCTATCTAGACGGCTAGAGGAGAACAGAGAAATAACTCCACACTTGGTTACATGTCAAGCCGGAGAGTAATTTAATGGTATTAAACTTGCACTCACCAGGATACTCCCGGCGAGAAGGTGACTGACTAGTAAAGTCGTCGTCGTCGCTTCTGCCTGGATGTTCCATTGGTCGTGGAGTCCCAGCCGCCAGTGTACTTTCCAAGTCGTCGTCACTACCTGGGAGTCCTATTGAGCTTAGAGTCCCAGTCGCTAGTTTACTTTCCAAGTCCTCGGTGCTGGCTGAAATTCCTATCGGGCGCCTAATCAATTTTTGCAAACGTTTCGCCGCATACCTGGCATTGGATTTTATCATTAAAGGATGCGCCAGAAATGTGGGTCACTAGCAAAGTGATCAGGGCGGGCCACCAATAGTCCGGCGAGAAACTGGGCGAGCGTATTGAACTTGAAGCTGATGAACGTTTTGAGGAATGGGGAGAACTTTTGGCGGGTGAGGGCGAGAGCGAAAAAAACTGGTCATCAAACTGAAAGACGGGCGTAAGGCGAGATAAGCGGTGAGGGTAACAAGCTGTTCATGATTTCGGCCGCCAAGGCTCATGGCATGTCATGCATGTCATGGGCGCTAAACCCGAAGTTTTGACATTTTCTTGATATTTTCCATTGCCGCAAGCATCTGAAGCTGTGAAAGCCTCCTGTGTATCTTATCTGAAACCCTCTCTCAATCAACAAAACAACGTGGACGAGGAGACAGTTAATGTCAGTACCCTGCAACCAATTTTCATTCAAATTCAACTTGTTTCCTTCTCTTGATCCTCCGAAGAACGTGTCAACGTCAGGATTGACGATCGGGCCCCCCGTATTTCGTATATCCTCGTTTTAGGTTACGTAGTTTCTCGACTAAGGAGTGGGAGCGCATATGCGAACGGAAGATCCTCCCCGGCGTCTTGGTCGTAACGTCGTGTCTGAATATCACTCTATCACTCCGTCTACGATGTGTGTACTAGCGTCGAATTTCGTGGAATGCGAAACTGAAGAAGTTTTGCACGATGTGCCAAGTGAGCTAAATAGGCGCCTATTTAGCTCACTTGGCACATCGTGCAAAACTTCCTCAGAAACTGGTTGAGAGAAGCTGCGGGGAACCTTGCTACGAATCATAGATATAGTGAGTATCTACCTTGAGCCTCAGGCGTCCTTCAAAGCAACCTGTTCACGATTTCGGGCTTTCGAAGCCCAGCCTGGTAAATTGAGTTCTAGCGTCTCGGCTTTTCATGAGGCTGTGTAAAAAGCTTCGTGGAAACTCAATCGACTCAAACGGCCAACTGTTTCACAAGTGTCGTAAGACAATCCCAACCTCTTGCTGAAGCCCACGAAATAATGCAAGATACAGAGGCTACAGTTACCATCATAGTCAGCCTTTCCGTGTTCTGTCTCCTTAACTTCACTGGTGTAGCTTCCCTACTGATCATGGAAGCCAAGGCTGAGACTCGGACCTCGAACGCTCCGCAGCAGGCATCACTACCGCCACCAATGGCAATGGCAGCGCGACGACTTGAAGCGGGACATGATGAAAGTTCCAATCTTCCTACTGAGAGTCAGGAGAATGAAGGAGATTCGAAGAGTGTCTGGCAGAACCACCGCTATGATACGCGATTCCGATGCATCTGATTGGAAAAGTCCTTTGCGAAAGTCATCGTCGTCGACGTCGACTTTGCTACCAATGTACCGGGAGGGTTCCATGAGGTGATGTCGATGAATCCCCACACCCTACAGTACGTCGCCTCTGGAATTGATCATGATGGGTAAATAAACCACTCACCAAAAGCTTGTTTAGACCGGTCAAGTGTTCAGATTACGAGTCTTGTCCTATGTCATCACTGGTGATTTCCTGTGAGTTCGCCTCATATTCCACCATCGACTCACAAAGCACTCATCGAAAACTCCGATTAGAAAGCCTGGAAGAGCGCATGTTACAAACCCAAAGGAATGATCGGTTCAACAGCCGATAAGCATAAGCGCGGGCAATGACAAACCCAATTATTGTCATCTTTTGTGTATGTTCCGCGCGTCTCGCATAAATTTCCAATTGTGATGCCTACCATTCGACGGTTGGACTCGATATCTCTCAAAGTAAGATGCTGAGGGGAATTTCCCTGCCAGGCTGCTTCTCTGATTGAGATCTGTTATGCTTTTTCTTCAGTCCAGAACATCAGCATGCTGCTTCGGGGGAGGAGAAATCAGTGGGCCCCAAGGGTCGTTGAGCCTTGACTATGGAAAATTGGCGTTTTTTCGTACATAAAGGTACAGGGAGCTAGACTCGAAACCAGAGAGGCTGGGTCAAGACTAACAAGGAGCGCCTGGATTACTTATGAGCGAGTTGACCACGTCAGTAAATATGGCGACTTCCATGCGCATCAATGACCGGGCCGGGCGGTGCGTGCCTGGCACACGTGACATGCAGTTAGTAAATTGGATTGCCCACGTCGATCTTGTGGTTTCTTTCTTCCTCACCGCCATGGTCGCGACCAGCCCGTTCCAATGCCTCACCCTCACGCTCCTCATATTGCCCCCATTGCTCCTCACAACCTACTTTATGGCAGTGTTCCCGAGTCCACCAGCGCCGGTCTCCATACATCCATCCTTGGCAAGCTTACCACCGACTTCGAAATCGTGGTCAATATACCCGGAGGATTTTTATCCTGGGGGAGGATATGCGACGTTTCCAAACGGAAGGGTGAGTAGCATAACACTGATACCCATGGCCGCGTGTTAACGTTAATACTCCGGAATTAGGTTAGGTATTGGCTTGTGGGCCCGGAGAAAGGCAAGCGGGCACGTCAAAGAGACCGAGATGAATTGCACGTTGTCTGATTCCAAAAAGTTTAGGTCGTGCTTATCCATGGTCTCTCGATTCCTGCTATCGTTTGGAAGGATGTCGCCCCTAGTCTTGCGGCACGTGGTTATCGCGTATTACTCTATGGTACGCGATCTTGTTACCGTTCATCACAACCAACCAACTTTCCCCGTAGATCTATACGGACGTGGCTACTCCGATGCACCGCTCATGACATACGATACCAACCTGTATACCAACCAGCTTGCGCTCCTGATGCAATATCTAAAATGGGAAAAGGCCAACATCGTTGGTGTATCGATGGTACGCGGACTATTATTCGAGCGCTTTAACCCCTTTAACTTTGTTTGAAGGGAGGAGGTATCGCTGCTGCTTTCACCGCCCAATTTCCCCATCTCACCGATGAGGGCGTTGGCCTGCTTGCCTGCGCTGGGTTAATGGAGGTCCGTGTTCTATGTCCCCTCTTGTTCATGAAGCATGTCTCATCATTTCTCCATTTCTTTCCGCGTCGTCCTCCATACTTTATTTCTTGATTCGACCCGATGATACAGTCAGATGATATCTCCCGCACTGCTAAATTTATGTCATCCCCCCTTGTGCAATCATTAGCCTCAAGCCGACCAGTCCAGGTAAGCACCACGTTTCTGGTTCCGACCCTATTCTTTGGGGTTTATTTTGCCCCAACGTAAACTAATTTTACCCACACAAACGCTGTTTTTTGTACCCCGTCTAGACATATCTACGACACCTTACAAACCAAACGGTCGCACGAAACACCCTCGATGATAAGCCAAATGTTATCCTTGAGGTATGTCCATATGCTTCCTATGCCGTCATACACACACTCACTCTATTTATAGATCGTACGCCTTCAATCTGCACATCTGCCGGGGTACAACAATGCATTGTCATCGTCGCTGCGAGACGGGCCTATTAGAGGACAGACCTCTGCCTTCCAGTCATCAGCTTTCGAAGGCAAGCGGGTACTGATCCTTCACGTGAGTTTGCTCTTGTCTAGTTTTCGCCGAACTGACATGTTTCTTTTTCAGGGTACAAAAGATGTGACAGTACGCCCTAAATACGCATCGCTAATCGATTCGACGGTCACTTCGAAAGCCCACAAAAAGGTGATCTTTATCAATGGCGCGGGACATGACCTAAGCGTCAGCCATTCGAAAGAGGTCACAGATGCGCTGGTAAACCTCTTGTCTGGATCGAACTGGAAAACGATTCCATCATAGAAGGGAACCTCTAGATTTCTCTTACCCGCCCTCTGCGGACTGATTCTGGTTCTGCCTTGATCTACCATCGCCAAATTTCCTTCCGTGCCTGCTTCTTGGATTATTATCAGGATTTCTAGATCGGATGGAACATATTTTCGCCCCCTCATTACGGCCTGCGTATACCTCTCATACCTCTCGCCATTGCGTTCACGTTTCCTCATCGGCTTCCCTGACTTCTTCCCTCATTCCGATTCGCCTCCTTTGCTCCTCAATTTCCCTATTTCCGCTTCAGTTCCCATCACCGCATTCATCATTCATCATTCGCCTTCGACTCACGCCTCGGATCCTTCTTCATCCTTACGAGCCTCAACCACGCACGGATAACGCTTTTTCGCCACCTCATACTTACTTCGACTTAAACCTGGCGAGCAAAACGAACCTACAAGCGGAAAGAAAAGAAAAAGTTAATTGTGAACATTGCAAGTCACCCCCTTATTTATTCATCAACAATTCTGTCTCCCTTACGATATCTACCGTACTGTTCATTATGATTTCCCCTCTCCCCCGGCCGGTGGTGCCTCCTTCATCCTCGACGCGGAGATTGATTTGCCTCCGAGTTTCCCAACCTACTTTACTTACTCTTCGGGCGCCTGTTTTTTCTCTTTCGTGTTGTACAAGTTGTCAATGTTGTTGTTGTTGTTGTTGTTGTTTTTCCCTCTTTACTTACTACTACATATGCAACTTATTAGTGTTAGCACGGTTTGTGTTTTTTTTTGGCCCATGCATGTAGCCGCATACATAGTTTAAATTCGCATTTTATGCCTTATTTTATTTTCAATATAAACTTTTAACCCTCGCCCCTCGTGAGGGAGTCCAGTCATTCAACGGTCAATGAGTCACCCCACTCAATGAGTCATATTCCGTTGTCAATTCCCAACCATTTTGCTTGATTCTTTTTTTATTGGGTAGGTATATACTGCCTTATTCATCTTCCCAATATCACGGCTGTCCAACCTTTTGATCTCCTAATATCTCGAAATGAGGTGAAATCTAGCCCAAACATGAACTTTATTATCAAGTGTTCAGTGGCCACCTATTTCAAATCCCTAATTTTTTTCACACCATGCTTAAAATCAAGTCGATGCAAGGTATATACAAAATTACAGAGCCGTCCCAGCTCTGCGATGAAGCATAAACGACTGGAATGACAAAAATGCGCTCGGGATGGGTGAATGGTCACACATGTCACAGTCGCGATGAAGGGGAAATGCGATCAATTTGGGCCAAATCAGGAATTTGTGACTGATGCCTCATTGACTGGTTTTGCTGCTTTCGAAACTGATAAGGCTCGATATAATGCCCATTCCTCCGATCTCCAATTTATAAATACAGATAAGTGTTCTAGGATACCTTTTAACCTTTTGGCCAATTCAGATTGAAATCCCTGCTGACGTCAAGTGATCCTGAGGTCAGTCATTATTTGGTTGCCTCATTGAGTGGTGAATGACTGTAGATTCTAACTCGAATGCCTCGATCTTCAAGCTGGTCGGAAGTGTCCTTGCACTGATTCTGGAGGCTCGGGATGGCCTTGCCAAGGCATCGCCGCTGGATACCAAATGGACGGAAATTGCCACGTGGTAACTCTTCCATTACTTTCAATTTGATAAAATTACTTAAATCCTCTACCTCGGATTCCGATTCACGGCATCCGCTGTTGAACTCCACTCAAATTCTTCACATCGGCGAACATAAACCTTTAATATTTGAATTGGACTTACCTATTGGTCTAAACGCAAGCCATAAGCAGTCCCCATGCGGCCGCAGGATGGTGTCCAGGCGGTCTCCCTTCGCCGTGGTCTGTCACTACTACCAAGGGAAAGCATAAGGCAGCCATCCTCCACTGCATTTCAGACTGCACGATGGTGGTGACCCATTTCAAATTACTCAGATGGGCGCTTCGTAAATTTCGTCGTGGACCTGACCCGCCTGACCTTGGACATGGCTTGGAATCACCCGTTCCTCACCTTCTTACCTCTAATTCACCGCCTTCTGTGGAAGAGAGAAATCTCATCCATGCCGCCCTTACACGCGCCAGCGAGGAAGAACGTTCCCTGGCAGTTCGTTCGTCTTATGTTCACCCCGAGGACGACTCATTCGAGAACCGGCGGGAACTCTCACAACTAGGGCAACTGCAGACATTCATCCGCATCCACGAACGACTCCTATCCCCTCTACGTTCCTTACCACCTGAACTTCTCTCCCTCATCTTCTCATTTTGTGTTCCCCATGCGGAGGACTCGAGCAGAAGATGGGATACGCTGCCTGCCTTTAGCATTGTTCAAGTCTGTAGGAGATGGCGAACGATCGGAATCGATACCCCGGCCCTTTGGGTGGTCCTCCCCAGGATAGAGCTGACTGCGAAAACGGCTGTTATTCCAGGCTCCCGGTTGAAGAGGAGCCATCAGAGAAGATTAGCGTTTTTAGAAGAAACGTTGCGAAGATCCAAGGACAAACTGCTCTGGCTCGATATAAAAGCTGATGACGACTACCACCGGGACCAACAGCCAGTTATTGACATTTTAGCCAGAGAGGCATACAGATGGGGTGGGTTCGTAATTTATTCACAGTTGGTCACTCTCAATTCGATATGTTACGCCCAACGAGCTTTACAACAGGCACCTGGACCTCCTTTTCCTCGTTTACAGATCCTTGGACTCCATTTGGTAAACGTGCTCTTAAACGCCGAGATTTCTTGGTTCTCGCAAACTCCGAACCTCCAGGAACTCACTATCAGTGGGCTTATAAATCCTCAGAACATCGACGTACCGCACACGCAGCTACGGCTGTATCATGAAGAATGCATCTGCCGGGGGAGCACCAGGGTGACGCTCAACGAGGTCTTGAAGTTCTCGAACGAAACGTTGGAGAGCATGGAGGTGTTCGTTATGGATAGGTCGCCTGGGCCTTTTACGCAGCCGGTTATTCTGGACAAGCTGAAGCACTTGAAGATCAGGTCCGATCCTAGGATATCCTCCGTCAAACTCCTCAACGACCTCGTACTCCCATCCGTCGAACATTTTTCATTCGAACAAGATGCCGGCTCCCCGTTTCCTCATCTCCTCGCCTTAATCCGACGCAGTGTAAATCATCGACAAAGCTCACACCCGCTGAAATACCTCCATCTCCGCGTAATGATAAATGTGCCCGGGCAGTTGAAGTCCTTTCTTCGGAAGACACCGCAGGTCGTTACACTCGAAATATCCATGCCACCCCCAAAAGATCTATTCTCCCTCGTCGCCTCCGAATCGCGCGTCAAAGCCAGGAAATTAGGTGTCGTCGTTCGAGACCTCGCATTTCAAATCGTCCCGGAATTGAAATCCATCACGTTTTATTGTACGTTGCAGAACGTTATCGGAAATGAGAGCGCCTTGCTCGCCATCGCCCACGCTCGGTTCATTCACCGCAGTGCGGTTTGCCATATCCATCGTTTTTGTACCCCCGAACTACACCAAGTCGAAAGTCTTCGGCTGCTCTTCGACGACCACTCCAATCTGTATGCTTCTCTGGGACTGTTGAATCGGTGGAACACGACAGGCATGGCCTCCATTGTCCACGAATCACGCGCTGGTACGCCGGTGTCATCGAGGCTCTCGACGCTGCCGTCCAGTGGCACCTTGCATGTTCCAGGTGGCTCCCTTGCGACTTGGCGCTCTGACCTGCGTTATGAGTTGCCGGAGATTAGGGAATTTGGGTGGCGTGGCGAGTGGTCGAGACATAAGGGGAAAGTAAACGCGGCTTTCCTGGAACGTATAGATGGGATTTTTACTGCGATTGAGAATTATAATGCTTCCCCCGGGAAAGCGTTAAACGAAATATACGTGCGTCCACCACTCTGTTATACCTTCCCCTTCCGGCTTGTCGTTTGTTCTAACGATACATGTGCGTATCCAGATGTCGAAATTGCATTTCACTCTCCGCCAACTCGTCGGATACACCCACTTTCCTGGGGATCGGAAATATAAATTTCGCCAACGTGCAGAGGCGATTCTGACGAGATGGGAGACCCTTTTCTTGGCTGATATCTCAAGGCATGATTCTACCTTATTTTGGGCGATCAAGGGCGCGAGGGCGATTGTGTTTATTCCAGGGGATCACCGTGAGTGGTTGAATGCCGGCTTTTTGCTTTTTGGTTATACGAAGGCTCATTTTCTTTTTGTCGTTTTATTTGTTTTTAGCATTGCGCAGATCGGATGATGCACTGGATCTCGTTTATGGACTGAAAGGAGATGGATCGTTCGAGGAAGGGTTCCTTGAATATGAGCGCTTGTGAGGAACCTTGTACTTGATTTATTCAGTGGACTGTTGGTGGACTGTCGAACTTTCTTTGAGGACCAAACTAGGACAGAAATCAAGGATGTATATCACTTACTTATCTACACAGGCCTCTATGGACAACGGACTAAAGTAACATCTGATTTTTTTTGGGACTACGACTACCTTACATTGTACCTATTGCATCTACTTATTATCGTGATCTTTCTCGATGTTGAAGCGTTTGAAGCACCGATGGAAGTGGCGCTGTTTTTGGGGTCTTCGGTCCGGTAACGATTGTTTTTGCCACTCACATTCCAGCGATGTTCCTCTTGGGGCCTCAGTTCATTCATTGCCACGTCCTGCGAATTCAACGTCAGTCGCCTGGTAACCGAAAATGCAAACATGTGACCAACAAGTGGAGTGGCCGCGTTCGTTGTTTCTTGCAATTGTTCTATTCTTGATTGCAGCCGTTTTCGTCTGCCTTTGGAACAAGGTGGCAAGGCTGCGCTTCTAGTACTGATCCTTATTAAGGAGTCCTTAGCTTCCCGAGGAAATCCCACCATCTTTTCGGCAATGGAGAAGAGACCGCTAACAGCCTCGAACGCTTCACTGAAACATCCCTCTGGACGATTTTTCGCCAATGTCTTTCGAAAACGATTCAACCTCAAGTCGACAGTCCCCCACTTACTCCAAAGGGACCTAGTACAATGCTCTCTGCATACCTTTCCGACAGAATTGCTGGAACTCATATTCAAATTCTGTCTGCTTGACTATGAGGAATGGTCACCCCAAGATCGACGCCACCTTATAACTTTCTCTCTATCCTTTGTCTGCAGGCGATGGCGCGAGGTGGCTCTCAACGTTCCATATCTTTGGTCCTATCTCCCACGCATTAAATTCCCAACTCGGCGCACAAAGTCTACGGACCTGGATATCCTCGCAGTTGTCCTTCAGCGTTCCAATGATCAAGATTTATGGTTGCGCATTGAACTGGCTATTGACTACAAACTCGATGGCTGCGAACTGGCTTGGATTAACAAGCTGGCGGCACATGCGCATCGACTGCGTGGACTGGTTATTCAAGCAAGCTGTACTGTCCTGGACGAATTCTGTTCTGCCCAGAAATGCTCGGACCCTGCCTTCCCACGACTCCAGAAATTAGGATTGCACCTCTACAAAGACTCAACTAATGAGCTCACCACTCCCTGGTTCTCAGAGTTCAACGCTCCGAACTTGCAGGAAGTTAGTATTTCTGGAAATATTAACCCTCACAATTTCGGCGTCACCCACACAGGTCTGAAAGTGTTCCGAGCGAGCACGGACACAGAAACAAGGCAGCGCCAAATCATTAATAGCGTTCTGAAAGGGTCGAACGGAACCCTGGAGCAGCTAGAGATCTCCTTCACGCCCTTGACATCTCAACCAACTGTTTTTGAGGCTCCCATTTCGATGCGGACTCTTAGGCATTTGAGTATCAGATACAACCCGTATGACTCGAATGTCCCTGATGAGATTCGATCCAATACCATCCTCGAGGAGCTTAGACTTCCTGTTTTAGAGAGTCTCAACCTCGAGAACTACTTCCCCGGTTATCTCGCGTCCGATATCATTTCTCTCGAGGGGGCATTCCTCAGAAGGCTCCGACTGCGAGGAAAGACTCGGATGAGCCCTGGCCGCTTGATCCGAGTCCTCCAAAGTGTACCAAACCTCGAAGAGATTGACGTACCGCTTCCCCAGTATTTCGATCTGCGAACCCTTAGCAGCGACAGTCAGCTTGTGCCTCACTTGAAGAAAATCAGTTTTCAGCTCGATTTCGCGGGTCCGGGTATGAACCAGAAGGTCATTTTGGCGTTACTGGATATTGGGAAGCTACGTTTCAAACGTCAAGTATCCGTCGCCAATCGCGGCACGCCTCATCAAGCATATCAGAAACTAGAGAGGCTCACTATCCTCATTGATGGAGATCGAAGCATACATAGTACTATGGCTGCGCTGAACCAATGGAGGAGTGATAGTCAGCCCGGCAACAATTCCAAGTCTGAGCTTGTGCGCTTAGGCGAGGACTTATTCAGCCGTGAGAAGCAGATTCAAGATCTCGAATGGGAAACAGGAAGGCACGAGAGCGTTGCGGAGGCTCGGATCTGGACAGAACTAAAGGATATTTTTCTATCGATAATGAAGTATAGCCCCTCCACGGAAGACGATGTGAAGGATATCGATTTGAGAGATATATATGTAAGTTTCAACATTACCCCTTTTTATTTACTGACAGTTTGGTAGTTGTCAAGGTTGCCGATTATCCTAGAAGGCGCTGTCCGGATGACGAAGTATAGTATTGGAGGAACCAAGAGATACAAAGTCTATAATTGGGCACAATCTATTTTGCGGAATTGGGAAAGTATATTCCTCCATGACATCTCGAGACCAGATACAACGTTCCTCTGGACGAGGGAGGTGGGAAGAGGTGTCATGTACGTTCCTGCAGATCATCGTGAGCACCTTTACTATTCTATCTTTCTATGGCGCTGAAGATAATTGACCTGCAGCAATTCGTACTTCCCCGAACGCGCTGCGTTTGATATATGGTTTGGAGGCGGAACAAGCTTCAAGTGTAGGATTTACACGTTGGCATTGAGGATTCTCACGAGGGTCATGTACCTTGTACTTCTATAAGTTTCATGGAATACGTAGATATTGCGGTAACATCTCCTGTACGCATACCGCAATTATGAACGAGAACGATACCGAGGGAAAACAGTAAGGAACACGATTAAAGTTCTACTTTAGAGTCCGTTTACTTGCAGACTAGAGTACCACGGTACGATATGACCAACTCCGCTAAGCGGACACAGACCACATTACTCCAGACATTACATAACTATAAGTGAGTCAGTCTGCATTGAAATTGAAGTCTGGTTTGCGTCATTAACATTCAAAGGTTGTAAAACATCACTACAAGAACCGTGATCCCAATTCCACGTATAATGAAACGCATTGGGGTCCTCGGCCCGTCACGTTCCTGAGCGCCTAAAATGTGATGATCGACCGATCACAAGTCGAGCTCAGGTTCCAGCGCCAGTTTCACGCGTGTTGCATATACGTCGATCTTCCTGGGGGCAACCGTTTCAAGGGGTCCCCCCTATCCTGGGTTTAAACTGTTTCCGAGCGAAAGGGGCACAACCTCATTGACCTCATATGTTGACGACGTGCTAAGACTTTGGAAAGGGGGGTTCAAATGCTTATAAAACGATATGAAGATCAACCCGTACAATATTTCGCCTCCACGATAAACGCAGCCTGTCACCGTCAACACTATTTACCTCCAACTCTCCACTTCAAACATGTCATTTTCGGTGAGTCGCTCCTCCCTTGGTTAAACTTCAGCCAGTCCTAACATACGAATATAAATAGACACGCGACTACGAAGCCATCGCTGAAATCTGCTCTAATCGCATGCTCCAATTATTTCCACACAAATCCTTTTTCCGCCCGCCTGTCCCCTTGGCAGAGTGGCGGAAGCATCTTACCTCGTATATATCTTCCATCCTCCGCCGTTCCGAATTGGACATCTCCGTGGCAGTCGCTGCGATGACCTTACTCTTCCGTTACAAAGACGCTATCCAGGAAAGCTCCGAACGCAAACGCCACGACGAGGACGCCAACCGCCTATTCATCTCTGCCTATATGGTTGCGTCCATGGAAGTCTGCGGCGTGTCATACCAAGTCGACTACTGGATGGATGTGACGAAAGACAGATTCTGGAGAGGGGAACTGGAGGCTATGGAGGGGAACTTTTTCCGGGCGTTGCATGGGGATGTACAGGTGGACGGAAGCTCGTTTGCGTGGTTCAAACCAGAGATGGATCAGTACACCCGGAATCATAGGACTGGAGGGAACGAGAGCGACCACGAGGATGCACTCGAGGAGTACCTATCTCCACCCCCGGATTATGAAGAGGTTGTTCGAGGTCGAAGGTCTTCCTCGCTTTTCTCGTTATCCTCTGGGTCGGAATTCGATGAATCAGACGAGGATGTAGAGACCTTGGCCCGAATATTCCGAGATTCGACAAGTATCATCAGCGACGCCGACGACACCGAAAACATTCTGATATCCAAAAGCAAAGAATTGATCTCGACTTGCAGGAAGAAAATCTCCCAGATGGTTTCCATGAATGCGTGTTTCTGATTACGATCTTCAATTTCGCATTTATCATTTATTATCATATACCCGGCCTACATTCGCTATTCTGATTCATGTATTACTAACTCAACTTCTTCCTTTACTGAATTTATCACTCTCTTTCTCCGTTATCGCTCTCTTTCTCCGCTCGAGTGAGAGAAGAAATTTTGTGTGTCCGATCGCAACGAAACATGGCGGCTTCCGTGGAAAACTGATCGCGAATATAATTGTTTAGTGGTCATCTAGCAAAAGCAAGGATCAACCTGCAATATCGGAGGCGGCTCGGTCCACAGAAGATGAGGCTAAGGTACCAGCTGGGGAGAGATGATCTATTGGAGATATATACATGGAACTCTGCGCGCCCACGGGCGATTGGATCCTAATTTTATACTTAGGTAGGTTTTTAGATGGCGCATCACACAATTTGTCTTTCCGGAACAGCTGGCCTCGCTTGAGATCTTGTATCAACTCTGCTGACTGCAATAGGATTGTCTAGAATTACTCATTCCTGTGGTATTTTTGGCCCTCCGCCATTTGCGGATCCAGCCCTTGTGCAGATATTGCGCATCCATCGTATGATAAAGCGTGAAAATTGGATCATGGATGCAGGCACATCCGAAGATCGGATGAGCGGAAGGATCAGCGACAGCATCTCGGAGGGAGGGGGGCGGCGCAGCAGCAGATGATTGTGGGGAAAATTTCCTCCTATCTTTTCGTGAGAGATGGATGGAGGTCAAGTTAGAGCACATGTTGATGCCAAATTTGCGCTTTGATGGATTGAAACAGGCTATTTCTGGCTGGTGGTACGTGCGAAATCCCTTCTAAACAGGAAGCCAACATGTTTCGTAAAGCTGAAATCCCACACAAGAGAATTAGGCTTTTTGAGAACTAACTCATTTTAACTTGCAGTTTTTTTCCAACATTTGGCACGTCGGCAGGATGGCGGAGTTGGAGGAAAACATTCGCGGACCTTGCTATTTTAGATTCCGACTCTTGATTTGTTCACCCGCCTGGTCATCAGAGTCAATTCATCCCCAGCAAGTATCTTTCTACATTCCAATCTTCTTCGGAACACCTGAGAACGAAAAGCTTGAATGGACATCTGTCCGATCCCCATTCCAAAATCCCATTTCTCAATGTCCAGCTCATTGCATGTGCAATGAAGAGCTACCCACTTACTCTCATGGGGATCTACCCCATCATCCAGGTGAAATATCGTCAAGAGTTATCATCCAACCCCGCAAACGCGTTTCACGGACCCAGGAACGAATCCGTGTGCTTCACAATTAACCGATCTCAGAGGGTCTATTTTTAGCATGGACGTCGTGGTAGGTCTTCTTCGAACCCATATAAACTAGCTTCATATCAACCTCCGTTCTTCGCACCCTTCTTTCTTTCAGCCTTCAACTTAAGTATACCCACACGTTTTAACGCTTGAATTATTATGGCTGGTGGACCAGGAGGAACTGGCGGTGGTGTCTCAACATCGTCGCTGCTATGGGCAATTATCATGTCGGCCTTTGTAGGTTTGTGGATTAATCTGCACCTCGTAGCCAGTTGCTCATAGCTTCTGAATGTTGCAGGCTTTGGAGGAATCTTATTCGGGTTTGTTAATTCTTGGGGTGTTCAACAATATGCTAAACAACTCGCAGTTACGATACGGGAACGATTGGAGGAATCATCGCAATGGATGACTGGCTCCATACGTTTGGCAAATTTGACTCCAGCTTGGGTTACTATCTTGCGACGAACGACAAAAGTCTTGTTGTAAGTATTCATATTTATTCTCAGCCTTAGTTGGATTTTTACCAGTGAATTCTAGGTCTCGATTCTCTCAGCAGGCACTTTCTTTGGAGCCCTTTTGGCATTCCCAATGGGAGATATGGTCGGCCGTAAATGGGGTCTGATCATGTCCTGCCTCGTCTTTTGCCTGGGTGTTGGTCTCCAACTCGACACCAAGTGGGCGACTTTCATCGTCGGACGTGTCATCGCCGGCTTCGGTGTGGTAAGTGATACATTTCTATTCGCTTCTTTTCTGATCTTGTTCTTCACAGGGCCTTGTGTCATGTCTCGTTCCCATGTATCAATCAGAGGTATGACGTTCTCCACCGTGGGCTTTTCTCCCTCCCTGACGATTGCCGATCGCGTAGTGTGCGCCCAAGTCGATCCGTGGACTGATTGTCGGCCTTTACCAATTGGCCAGTAGGTTTTCATTTCCCTTTCAACCTCATGCACGACGTCCTAACGATATTTTAGTTACCATCGGAGCACTCCTTGCTGCCATCGTGTTGAATGCTACAAAGGATGAAGCCAGCCACAAGGCATGGAGGGTGAGCAAAAATTTCATTCACGCTGGATGCAACTGTAGCACCCCGTTTACGGGACCGCTGTAAATTGTTAACTTCGATTGCTTATTCCTTTTTCTAGACTCCCATCGCCGTACAATTCGCATGGGCTGCAATCCTCGCAGGTGGAATGGTACGCGATGCTTCCCCCAGATGTTAACACTCTCTCACCAGTCTTACATTCTTAGGCTCTCTTGCCCGAAAGCCCGCGTTACCTCCTTTTGAAGGACCGTCAAGCCGAGGCGCGACAGGCACTTGGAAGGCTCATGACCTTACCTCCGGATTCGCCGGAAGTCGAGGCGGAGGCGCTTGAAATCTCTACTGCGCTCGCTATCGAGAAACAGACTGAATCAACATCATACCTCGATTGTTTCAAGAATAACGAAAGCAGGAACGGCTTCAGAACCTGGACTGGCATTTTCATGCAAGGCGTGAGTTCTATAAATACCTATCTATGTCTATATCTAACACCGAGACGATGTAGTGGCAACAACTTACCGGTATCAACTTCATTTGTGAGTAATCATCCTTCCCTCCTCTCTTCTTTTCTTTGCTGATTAGCTTCTTAGTCTACTACGGAACCGTACGTATCCACTCGTCAAATTGACGGTGCTGTTGGGCTCATCCTTTTTAGACATTCTTCCAACAAGCTGGAATCAAGAATCCTTTCATTATCACGTAAATTGTCAAAGCCGTGTAACCTTGTTCTCTGCTTATTGTTCTTTTTCCCGGCTCTAGGATTATTGCGGACGTCGTCTATACCGTTATGACCATCTTCGGTATCCAACTCATCGACCGAGTCGGACGTAGAAAACTTCTCCTCATCGGGGCTGCTGGAATGTGTATCAGCGAATTCATCGTGGCCATCGTGGGTGTCACTGCTGGTAACCCCACGATAACTCCCTCTGGCGTTGAGGTGAACTTAGCTGCCCAACGAGTTTTGATTGCGTTCACTTGCATGTTGGTCTTTCACCTGTCGTTCTGACACCTGGCATTAAACTTCATTGTTGTACAGCTACATCGCCTTCTTTGCCACCTCTTGGGGTCCCGTTATTTGGGTACTTACGGGAGAGATTTTCGTGAGTTTTGTGCTTTCGATTATGCCTTTCCTATGGTTAAGGATCCCTTCCCAGCCCCTCGGTATTCGTGCGAAGAGCATGTCTCTTGCCGTCGCTAGCAACTGGCTGTGGAACTTTGGCATCGGCTACGCCACACCCTATCTGGTCAATCCCACTACGACAGGTATCAATGGAGTGAAGGCGGCAAATTTAGGTGTCAAGGTGTTCTTCATCTGGGGTTCCACTTGCGTCGGATGCTTGATCTTCACGTACGTAATTTCATTCCCTGAAGCTCTGCCTATTTTTTTTTGCGAATCGTGCTGATCGAACACCACGACGCCAGATATTTCATTATTCCTGAGACGAAGGGTCTGTCGCTGGAGCAGATTGATCTCCTCTACCGCGAGTCATCAAGTATGTACTCTCAACTCTGCTATTTTTGAAGTTTCGCTCAATGAACTCCTACAATAGTCGTTGGATCAGAAGCTTACCGCAAGAAGATTATTGACGAAGGCGAGACATTCACCAAAAACTACGTCTCTGAAAAGGTTTGTCTTTTTCCCTTGTAGCACACTCTTGATTGGTTTTCCATAGCATCGCTGATTTCCTTGGTACCGGTTATCCTTTAGGTGCATGATCGGAACTTGAAAAACGAGAGAGCGCATGATACCCCGTCACCTTCAGATGCTTGGGCCTAACTGAACGCATCGGTTATAGGGACAGATATTATCTGTAATATTTCTTTTCGGTGTTCTGTTACGAATAATGATTTTTCTTTTCGTTTTGAGTCTTTTCGAGTTATTTGATGCATGGCCAGAAGAGACGAAGCTTATAAGAAAGCCTGTTGGTGACCTTAGGCTGCATTTAGCGTTCCGTGCTGTGGCTCGAGAGCAATAACCTCAAGTCTTCTACAGGCGACGAGGATTAAATGTTAGATTATTTGAGATACCACCGCAGTAAGTTATATGATACGAATGCTTTAAGTTCTCGAGATGTTGACGTACAAGTATCTGGGTACTGAGGACGAAACGGTTCAAATGGTAGTTCTACAAATGGGCGTTCACATGATCGCTTGCATTGCAAGGGAAGGTATAAGTCAAGAACGGAGTGAGCGACGCTATGGCGCAAGTCAAGCCAATCGATCAACGCGAGAAGGAAGGAACTCGATCGAAGTCTCGAACAGCCAGCGCAAGCGGTGGGTTCACAAGGGCGGCCAACCAACCGGTCCAACTGCCGTGTATCATGGACTTTCTACATAATACTGTATGGCGTAACGGCCTCCGGCCACGCATTGTTAGGATTGAGTCTGGCCGAATGTCTTTTTTGCACAAAGAGCGGATAGGACGGATGTCACGGACCGCGGCGGCCGTTCGTCAAATTTGTGTTATTTTTTTCAAGTTACTCCTCTTTACTCCCTCGCTGTGGATTTAACGAACCGGATTTTGGGAACTTTGATGCATCAAGGAGCTACTTCTTCCTGGGACACATAACATTACATGGACGCGAAGAAGCAAGCCCACGTGTCAACGTGATGTTACGACTCGGATAGAAGACATTTGGAAGACATCAGCCTGAGGCTGAGGTTCGACGTTCAGTAGGCCTCTCCTTTCCCTCACGATGAGAGTAATATTCCTAGCGCTCATCCTCGGCCTTTCCTCCCAGTCAGTTCTGAATTCTACAATCCCCATCGGGGATGATATCGACGACATCGAATATGATTTCCCAGGTGGCAGTGTACTGCACCGTCGATCCTACTTTTACGTCGGTGGATCGTATGATCCAGCAATCCCAGCTGGGACAGAAGGCGCTGTTATCTCATACGGACAGATGTACGTTGAGCATCTTGTGCCAGAGAGAGTTACGGCAAGGCTCCCTATCGTGATCATTCCTGGAAATGGTGCGTAAACGCCTCACATAATTATATACTATAATATACGCCGAATCATGATACCAACAATAGGAATGACGGGTACCAACTTCCTGAATACTCCTGATGGCAGACCAGGATGGGCGGATTATTTTATGAAGAAGGGATACGAGGTTCGAATGTCCTCATTGCTACAAAATTCTTTCCTTGACCTTGACCTTCTTTACGTATACGGTACTAGCTTTATGTTGTTGATCAGCCCTCCCGAGGACGTTCACCCTGGCAGCAAGGGATCGATGGTCCACAGAGTCACTTTACCACGCTGACAATCGAACAACGATTCCGGCAACCCAACGCTTTAACCTATGGCCTCAAGCAGGGCTTCATACCCAGTGGCCAGGAAATGGTAGCCGAGGAGACGAGACTTTCGATAACTTTTACGCGTCAATTCTCCCTTTTCTTTCCTCGAACGAGGAGGCATCCAAGAAAATACGGAGCGCGGGCGTGGCCTTACTGGATAAGATCGGAGTAGGTGGTTCACAACTGAATTTTCTGAGTGACCGAAATAAACTTCTCCGGCGCTAGCCTGCGATCGTGCTTACCCACTCACAATCAGGTCAATATGGGTGGAATTTAGGCGACGCCCGCCCATCGCTTGTAAAGGCAATCGTGGCCATTGAGCCGACTGGACCGCCTTTCATCAATGCGGTGTTCCCACCTTTAACTCCTGCTCGACCCTACGGATTGACTGAAATCCCTATTACGTTTTCTCCTCCCATCCAATCCCCTACGTACCTCCAAACCATGATCGTGTCGTCCGACAGTAACTTCACTTGTATTCAACAAGTGTTACCAGCGCGTCAGCTCGTTAAACTTGCCAATATCCCTGTTTTGGTCGTAACTTCGCAATCGGGATATCACTCCATCTACGATGCGTGTAGCGTCGAATTCTTGAAAAGCGCTGGGGTTCCCGTCAAACACGTGAAGCTGCCAGATGTAGGAATATTTGGGAATGGCCATATGATGTTCATGGAGAAGAACTCGTTGGAAATCGTGGATAGGGTAGTGCAAACGTGGTTGAGAGAAATGTTGGGGAACCTTACTATGAACCATAATATATAGTATCCACTGCCAATCTTGAGCTCTCGGGCGTCGTTGGCCCCACAAAGCAATCTGTTCATGATTTCGAAGAGGACCCAGGTAAGGCGCTCATGTCATACATATCGCGACTGGGCGCTAAACCCAACGTTTTCACATTATGTTTTCCATTATTTAATTTAGCGGATGAATCGACGGTTCCCTCATTGGGTGGGGAAGTCATCGTTCCGAAGTCAAGTTGGCAAACCTCGCATCCCTCGTGCTCCGCGCTAGCTTTGCAAGAATAGAATGTTTCACGTGTTACAACTGGTATTGTCAGAACAGTAAGCTCGCTAGTCCATCACCTGCCTTCTTTGTTTGACCATATTCTCATTCAGCACAAATCCCCGTCGAGGTTGGAAATTTGACCAATCTTAAACATACGTCACTTGGATTTGGTTATGTTCCATTCTCACATGGTGTCCTCCCATACATCAGGAACATTTCCTGAGGAGGACACCAATCCTTGGAGCTCCCCGCACTCAGGATTTACGACCGGTTAACCACCATTCATGTTCGAGCCATTGCACATGAGATCGAAGAGATTGATCGCCTCTTACAAACAAAAGCTTTTTCGAAACTCCGGGAGATCCAATTCTTCTTTCTCGACAAGTTGGATGAGACACGTCGATCAGAACGCAGGATCTTGGGGCCATCATGCTTTCTGGAAAATGTCATGTCAGCGATCGAGGAATTGCTTCCACAAACCATTTCCAACGGCATCAAGACTGTGACGTTGGGCTCACCTCGCCCAATCTACAATAGATATTAGTAATGTTTGTTAGGGGGAAAGCAAAGATTTTGAACATGCATCAGCGACTGCATTGACTGTCCGATGCAACGTTTGGATAGACTGGTAGTGTGGTACAAAAGTGGCTGGGAGAAACCCGGGAAAACTTCCTACAAAACGTAATAAATAGCTATCCACCGCCGTTCTTGATGTCTGTTAAGTGCCTCGGGCGCCCTTTCCGGAGCGAGGCTGGGCGCTTATGTCCTACAATAACTCAGAACTGCGCGCTAAACCCGAAGCTTTCGTATAAAATTACATATTACTGATAGAAACCTTCTCTTAACCCTTCACCCTCCGTCACCCTTTGTCCCTAACAAGGCGAATAAAAATTGTAGATAAGGTGTGCCAATCCCAAATAGACCGAATTCACATCGTTTTCCATTCCTGAAGATTGGACAGAATCCGCAGGGCAAGGGATACGTCGGCGAGAAATACGCCTAAAAAGACTTGGAAATAATCTGCGAAAGTTCAACATTGAGTGCTCACATCATTTCGAAGATTGAAAAAGCTCACAGCAGGGAACGAGGAAACCCCAGTATCGCGGATTCGGAGCCCGTTCAGTCAAATACACAAGTGTGACACCCAGAACCATGGCCCCAAAGCAGATGGGAATGGAGCAAAAAGCGAAATCGAATTCTGGGGGCGGGACGTCCTTCGACTCAGCCAGGCGGACAATGGAGGCAAGAACAATAACATGACACTTGGGTTGCATGTTCAGCCGTATAATGATTTAGTGATACTAAAATTGCACTCGCCAGAAAATTCGCATTCAACACTGTACTTTCAAAGTCGTCTCTGCTGTCTGGAAGTCCTTTTTTTCGGCATGTAATCAAAATGCAAATATTGAATCGCATACCTGACATTGAACGTTATTAAGAAAGGATGAGTCAGAAAAGAGGGTCGCTAGGAAGGTGTTCAGAGAGGGCGACCAAGAGTCCGGCGAGAAACTGGATGAGCGTATTGAAGCTGATGAACGACTGTTGGGAGGGTTCGTAGGCAAGGGGGAACTAGTGAAGGAAGGTGAATTCGAAAGAGCGGGAGAAAGGCGGTATTCAAGCTAACAAATACCCGCAAGGCGAGATAAGCAGCGAGAATAACCTGATAGAAAAAACAAACGAACCTGGAGAACTGGCGTGCGAGCGCAAGGTGAAAGGACTACAACGCGTGAAGAACGAAATAGGGGTAACTTGAAATGACGCAATCATCACGTGGCCGCGATTTCCTCTTTCTGGTACCGCCATTTTGACGTCTGTCAAGTATCGCCATGTCCTTGGTCCCACAAGAAATGCTGTTCATCCAAGTCCCTGATTTTAGCCTTCTGGATCGAAGAGGACCCAGACCAGGACCCGGGAAAAGCCCTCATGTCATGTCATTACTGTCATTAACTGGGCGCTAAACTCAAAGTTTTTTTGGTATGTCTTCCGTTTTTGTACATGATGGCTATCCAATTCTTTTCATTGCAGCAAGTCATTTGAAGCTGTGTCAGCCATAAGCCATCGTGTGTAACTTTATTGATAACCTCTCCCAAGCAATAAAAAGAACAAGGAGAACTTGATATCCCAATAACCCCCAACATGCTTTCGTTAACATCTTTCAGTTGTTTCGTTCTCTTGATCCTCAGCGCGCTCCCTCTCTCCCAGGCACTTGTAAATACCACGATTGACGATCGGGATCCTCGCATCTCTTATGTCCCCCCTTCAAGTTGGTTTCTCGACGAAGGAGTGAACGCGGACTACGGGGGTGCGCACATGCGAACTGAAGATCCCAACGCTTATGCTACTGTCACTCTCAAATGTGCGTTGAAATTTCTCCATGAGTTCTCGTTGAACACTTCTTGATATCGCAATAGTCGTCTCTTTCTACGTTCTGGCAGCAAAGTGGCCTTATTCCGTGACGACGGACATTGAAATAGACGGAGGCATCCATGTTCTCGTTGATATGCGGGATTACGATTCCGACGACGTGGGTTCCGGGCTCAGTACTGTGCCCTACAGTGTGGTTGCTTCATGGATTGGAACGACGAGTGGGGAACACACACTTCGTATCTCGGTTCCCGTGGGCGGCGAATACGCCATCGTGGATGGCCTCATGCAAGTTCATGGTCGTGTCCTTGTTCAAGCCTCCAAGCTGAAGTACTAGTTTTAGATTCGAAGCCCTCGATAACGATATCAATGTAACAACCACTTCAATCATTTCTTCTACGACATCAACCACTACACCAGTTCTATCTGACCCGAGTTCTTCTTCTGGATCCATTTCCACCAAAGGCGGTAACAACGCCTCGGGATCAAGTTCGTCTCATAACCATCATGTAGGGGTTATTGTTGGAGTCGTATGCGCGGTTATCGCCATCGCATTGATATTCCTCCTCTGGTGGTTCTGCTTTCGCCGCCGAGGCCGTAACAATGCGATGAACGAACTGGATCCTCCGTACACAGGAGGCGCTGGCACTCCACCCATCGACGACTACAACCAAGATGGGTATGATGGATATGGCTCATCTCCAAGGATGGTGGAGTCTGTGGCCCCGTCAGCATATCGACCAAGAAATCGGGCTGGTGGGGTCCAATCGTTGGCTTCTTCGCGACAAGATGGTTTGGCTAGTGTTGCACAATCCGTGGTTGGAGGTCCTCCACCAAGGGGTTTTGCCTAGATGATGAGGGTGGAAAGTATCGTAAATACTAAGTAGAAATGGTACATATTTCCTCGACTCTTTTTTTAAACCTGTAATTGTTACCCTGAAAAAGATCGGTTTGCACACGTAAAGGTTTAACGTTTAAAGATTCCGGCGGGCTTCCAAGTAAAAGATGACCCAGACCCGCACCATGTCATGGCATATATAATTGGGCGCTAAATCCAAAGTTTTGGCAACTTTTGATATGTTTTCCGTGCTCGAGGTGATGGCTGTCCAACTCCTTTTATTGCAGCAAGGTACTCCTTGAAGCTGTGCAAGCCATCCTATGTGGCTTAATTCATAAACCATAAAAGCGACAAGGGGACTTAGTCAGGGCCCTTATGTAGTCACTTGATGTCTTTGTGCCCCGCAACACATCTTTCCTTCTCTTGATTTTCAGCGCGCTGCATCTCTCAGGGCTTGTAAACATTCCGATTGGCGACCGGAATTCCCGCATCTCCTACTAGCATACCCTTCTTCCGGCTGGTTTCTCGATGAAGGAGTGAACGCGGCTTAGCGCTCAATACATACCGACTCTCGAATCTTGCTCGAAGCCTGGATCCATTGCTTCTAAAAATATCTTCAGCCCTGTGCGTTGACAAAGTGGTCCTGTCCGAACATCTGACTGAACCTTATATACGCTTAGGCAGTGGACTTGCAAAATTTCAGGGACGATGATGTGTACATTTCCTATCTCTTGCGGCAAGGTTATCGAATGGCTTTCATGCTCCTCTGGTTGAACGTTGGTCAGCTCGCTGAATCGTACACCGTTGAGGCCGCAGTATGCGAGCGATTCTCCAGCTGTCCTTCCTTCGCTTCACGTTCCTCGTTATTCAACATGGAGATGCCCTGCACAACGTGACCGTCGACGATCAGGATGCATCCATTTCTTATTTTCCACAAGGCAGTTGGTATGAAACAGATCGCGGAACCCTTGACGCTGGGGGACAGCACATGCTGACCAGCGACCCAGACGCTTATGCCACCTTCACATTCAAAGGTTCGAAGCCTAATCACCGGCACGTCCTCATGTTCTTTATTTTATTGATAATCATACCTTAGGGGTTTCTATCTATTTCATGTCGCCATTATGGCCTTACCTTGTTAACACCGCTATAACATTGGATGACGGCCCTCTCGTTTTGCTCGATCTTGTCGACCACAATCACGTCAACACCGGTGCCGGTACAGCGACTGTCAAATCGCAAATAGTAGCCAAGGCCACTGGATTGGAGTATACCGAACATACGATCACCATTTCAGTGGGCGCTAATCAGCCGTATGCTATCGTCGATACTTTGATGTACGTTTTTCCTGTCCCTCCTCTGGCATATTTCATTATACTTAGTACCAACGTGATGAATAGTTATACAACGGGGACCCCAGATGAACATGTATCGCCACCAGTTGGTATACCGCCCACCCAATTCACACCCTTGTCTGGTAGCGCAGCATCGACGACTGGTAGTGCTCCCCAAAAAAGCGCATCCTCCCTTCCCCCCCTTTCCCGCACCCCCACAAAAGCGAACACCTTAGCAGTCGTCCTCTCAATTGTCTTGTTAATCTTTGCTCTCTTTCTCGCTATTGGGATCTGGTGGTGTCTTTTCTTCATCCGGAACTACCCTTATCCACCCCCAGGATCACCTAAACCCATCGACAGCACATTGGATGGTCTCGATCCGCCGAATATCCCTCCGTATGCATACTCAATCTACTCCCCCTGGAGGTTCTACGAGGCTTTGAGGAGTCTAACACACTCGCCTGGGCGGGAATATCCGATTGAACCCGTGGAGGAAATCGAGCAGACGCAGAGGCAGGAAGCGGGGTTGGGGACTCCTGCTCTTAGCGATATTCTGCTCTTTTCTCGGGATGCTCGGGAAGGTAGCGATGAAGATAAGGCGTCCGCTCCCCGAGAACGCGCGGGGGATGAAGAGCAGTGGGTGTACCCAACGGTGCCGCTTGCTTATGTCCCTACCTTGCGAAGATGACGAGCTAGTACGGCTGTTTTCTTCTGGATTTGATTATCATTCAACCAACGCGAGTGTGTACAAATAAAGTACTTGTGGGAGTTTGCGTTACTACTGTCTACTGGAAGTTAGGTTTCGAACGAAAGCGGGAAGAAAAAAGTTAGGATGAATTCAATGGTCATGATCACCCTATACTAGTTAGAAAGGAAATATGTAGGCTGCAACCCCTTCCAGCGTATAATTATTTTTACTCGCGGAATCCCTCTCCTTCTCCGACGTCGTATACAAATGATCCACCGTAACGACGCTGTACAGCCTATACAAAGGCACCCCGCCACAACTCGAATTCTGCCAAGGAGGATACACATATCCAGCGATGCCCTCCGCGGTATACCCGTACTTGTTCACCGCAGCGTCCGCCTCGTCCTTGTCCACGGTGTAAAAGTGATCGTACTGGCAGAGCTGGTAGAGTCGGTATAATGGAACAGTGGAGAGCTCTTGCGTGGGGAAGATGTAGCCTGTTGTGCCTTGGTCGGTGTACCCGAGGCTGGTGATGGAGTTGTTCATTTCGGTTTGGTTGGTGGTGTACAGGTGGTCTTTGAGTTTGGCGTTCCATGCACGGAGGAATGGGAGAGTGGTGCGCGGGTCGCCGCATTCTGCTGGTGGGCCACCATGATTAATGGCGGGAATTATGGGTTTCTGCGCCTAACGTCAAAGGGAATTGGTATCTGCTCTGCACTAGACATGGGGGTTTGGAGGGACAGACGTACCTCAATTTCGTATCCCATTACCGGCATCTTCACACATGTGGAGGAGACACATGCAGCGAAAGGAAAGATTAGGGCGATGATGGATGATGCGAGCTTCATTTTTTTGGGGCTGACTCGGGAAGCAATCCACCGTTTTGTGGGGGGGAAGGGGGTGATACGGGGATTTAAGTAGTCCCGCTAGTATGACTCTCATGCAGTCGTTAATGCTGTCAAAGTGATTTCTTTTCAATCAAGGCGTCCGTGTTGAATTGAAGTGAAATCATACCTTCCGTCGAGAAAGTATAAGTTGGTGGTCCGAGGACCATTGAAATTGAACTTGAGAATAGATCCCATCGTCAGTGTTAAGTCAGGGCTCAGCGCTTACCCGTTAAGCGTCTCTGGACATCGATATCCTATGCAGGATTAACGGTCCGGCCCCCAAGCGTTTCTGCCTTATATCGACCATGTTCCATTTCTTCCCCAAGCGCGTGGACGCACCTCTATTTATAGACCTGCAAATTGCCTACAAAATCGCTTCTATTTCTTGGGACCAGCCACATATCGTAATTTCGTCATCACCGTCATATGTAAAGCCAATTAGTAAAATACATTTATGAATCAAAAAAAAAAGGAAAAGGGACCAAATTACAACAAGCTTCAGACCCCGAGCGTCTTCCACTCCTCCAAAAAAAAATAGAAACATCATCGAAAAAACGTCATAAAACGAATCGAGTACAATCAATCGATCACCGAGAACCGCCCTTCTCCGGGTCCTGGTTCTTTGGTATCTCCTTTCCGTCCGAGTGTTTTGAGTCTCCGGCATAAAAGGGCGGCGGATGCGCAGGGGCATTGGTCGATGAACCAGCCACGTGAACGCTGGGGTCCGCTTTCAAATGGGCTGTCCCGCTGGGGCTGCTGTCCGCAACGACGCCATCGTATGCTTCAGCGGTGGCGTATGTCCCGTACTTGGTGTGCTGCTCGTTTCGGGTCGGTTGCGGCTGAGGCTGTGAGTATCCGTAGGATTGCGGTTGCGCATACGCCGGTTGGGGCTGTTGTTGCGCATAGGAGTGTGGTGGTGGTGGTGGTGGTGGCATGTAGTTCTGCGGGGGCGCCTGCTGGTGCGGTGTATGGTGTGCCGTCCCGAAATATCCCCCGCCGCCGCCGTAGCCAGAACCGACGCCCGCTGCCCCAGGGGATGTCTTCCCTGACCCAATCTGTGTACTCGACTCCGTGTGGGAGGTGCCAGACGAAAAGGCCGACATCCGTGGGTTTTGTTGGTGGTAATACCCACCGGCTCGAGAAGGAGTTACACTCATCGGTACCTGGAATTGTGGTTGGGTTTGTTGGATGGGTTGAAATCCGTGCGATTGCGTAGGAGCGACGCCCGCGTTGGTGTTCGCGTTGTATTGTTGCGTGGGTGCGTATGCCCCGGGTGTTTGAGCTGTTGATTGGTATGCATTGGGAGCAAGGTTTGCTTGGGTATTAGGAGCTGGTGCTGGTGCGGGCTTGCGTTTGGATGATCGTCGACCGAGTGTGGGGCCTTCCCCTCCTTCGCTTGTTGCGCCACTCAGAGGCCTGGAAGGCGTACGAGAGTTAAGATTGTTAAGGCTGCGCCCTATGAAGAACAGTTAATTTATCGATCTTATCCACCCTCTAACCCCCTTTTAAAAATCCGAAACACTTACTTTGCGCCATATCGTTGACCAATGGTGGCCGCCAGACTGCGCCTGATCCTGGACCATGTCTATCTCTGCGCTTGAAGCACCAACCCAACATGAAGCAGCACAACACGACAAAGATGAGCAAAACGCCCATCGAGACGATTGCCGGTATGAAATATTTATCGTGGATTATCTCGGAGGTCGAAAACCTTTCAGAACGCGGGGAGAGGAGAATCGTCCGTTCTTCGTCATGATCATGAGGTATCCCGTTGGCGCCAAGCAATAAGAACGATGGAAGGCAGAGTAAAGCCCAAGCTCTGCTCGATGTCGACCCCGATGACAGAAAACTCGAGGAAGAGGCTACAGGGCTCGAGCTACGATGGGCGACACGAACATCCATGGTGAGCGTCGAGGAAGACGCTGACAGGCATGCCTATTCTTTTCGGGAGATCCCAAATTTACGTCAACGGCGTTATTTGGACCTGATATAAGATTTAATGAATTTCAAGGGGTTCTTTTTTCCAGGCTCTTCGTAGGACGACGAAATACTTACCTCGGGTATCGATAAAATGAAGTAGGAAAAGTTGCCCGTAATCCTTTCAAACCTCTGGAATGTTATTTGCAAGAGATTGTATGTAAGTGGAGATTGAATACGAAATGTTGGATATTACGGCGGAGATCCAAATTGCATAGCTGTGACGTGGGTTCATAACGTCACGCCTGACAGGCTTCACCCCATACTGTTCACTGACATTCACTGTTTACGCCCCTTGGACACGAAAAAAATCACTCTGAGATCATGTCAGAAGCAACTCGTCCGAAACGGAAAGCGATACATAAAGGATAGCTGAATATACTCAATACCTGATTTGTTTCAAACAGGTTCACTCGACCTGCCACTGGCTTCTGTCATAAAATGAGGGAAGGTCAGTGATTTTTACGTCAAGAACTTACAGGACTCTACCTAGGTAAATCCAGGTCCAGCCTTGATTTTATTGACGCTCATATCTCCCCCGTTTATATAGAATGGGAACGACTTTGTGGCGCCATCCTTATACACGCATTGGATTGATCCCCCCTTTTCCATCGGCCAAGTTGCGTTAATGAGAGAGGCATCGGGATTGCAATCGGTTTTCCTGCTTATCGCAGTGTTTCGCCTTCGTTTCTGGTGTCAAGTCTTCAAGGGTTGTTCTCGAGGCCATCTACATAATACTGCCGAATCTCACGGGTCGGCCTCGCCCTTGTATTCCAGTACGCTGCTAACCAACGCGCTGTAGCGATATGTGATTTATTACTAGGTTCTATTTCCACGTGGTGGGCCCTTTGTTCTACCTTTGCGCCTTTCTTTTGCACTTCTTCTTCCGAACTGCAAAGAGAAGGGATTCCTATGGTCCTTGTTTTTGCGTCACTCCCACGATGATGGATACCTTGTCGAGCGGATTTAGAGCTTTATAAAAGGATGCGACCAACGTAGTTTTCACCAGTACCCCTCTCTCATCTCTCTGGCCAAACTGTCTGCGAAATCTCCGACCCTATCATCGCTCTACAGTCTTAGTCTCTACGCCATTTCGTATCTTCACGGCAAATGTCACATATATACATTTACGCCGACTCCGACCTCCCCGCTTCAGCAGATCTATCAGACCTCCTCGAAGACATGGGCCGCCACTTGCGCCAACGGGAACATTACATATGCGCTAGCGCAAAGCAAACCTGGCCAGACTCCGAATACGATGATGAACCTTCGCAGCAATCTCGTAAATCCTCGATGACGATAGAAATCATCCGCCACCCGTCCCCGCCAACCGAACATGGGGATCCCATTGTCCTCGCCATCGACAACCATGATAGCGAGTCCAGAGACTGTGACGCCAACCGAGGGAACCAGGACGACGCGACACCCCTTACCCCCGATTCGAAAGGCGCGTAAACGATATGCTATTGAAGCAGTAGACGTCCGGATAGACGTCCGGATAGACGTCCGGATACACTTTTCTTGCCAAAGAATGAGGAAATCCAGCTATCATTCCACTTTTCGTTCGCATTCCCAAAGCAAAATATTACTACGTTCACAATAATAGGAGTTGCGACGACGAATCCTTATTTTCACAGGTCTCTTATTTCAGTACCATACATTTCTTTTATCGCCAGCCACAATTTTTTATAAGTAGACTGGAAATCTTAATCACCCTTGTCATTTCCTAATACCGGACAATCAGATTATACAAAGCGCAAGGAAGACTGGAGGGTCCATCGATTTTATCACGGGTGACCTTGTTGTTCTCCTTCCAGCAAAGATCCCACATGTGAGTTACCGAATGTATTCGTCTGAGCTTCATTGTCCCTCGACATGGGATTCAATAAGAACGTAGAGGGTACGGACCAAATAGAAAACGGATCAAGACCGTGTCCTGCGCGCTGAAGCCCAAACCCCTATCTACGAACATAGGAGAGTCAGATCAAGCGTTCGCACCAAAAGCTCCCGTGAAAAGTGAAAAGGGCGGTGAAAAATTCTGTTTGCGGATTCCAGAGAATATGAAGACAATAATATCTTTCCCTAGAAATGAATACAACCACTTGAAGTACTTACTGGCAGGTACACAAATTGGGCGCTAATTCATCGAAAGTTATCGGTGGACAGCTTTGAACAAATAGCTACTTGAGTAAACAAGCAAGCAACACAACGCACATGTGTTGATCCAAGTCCCGAATACCCATAACGCTTATCTATGATGAATGAGCTGGGGAACGCGCGACAGTTATACTATTAACCCTCATCTCCCAATGCTCCTTCGATTCAGCAGATGGCGGCGTAAACCGTTCCGCATCCTCGATATAATCAGCTGTCCAAGCCGCGTTTTCCAAAGCGCCTTGAAGCTCATAAGCCGTTAAAAACTGATGATCATCCGAGGGAAGACCAAACGCGTATCCGGCCAACTTGGAAAGGATCCCGCCTGTGCAAATCCAGTTGGACGCAGCGATGCTGATGGCCTCGTAGATGTGGGAGTTCCGCGTGATGCGGGCTCCGGCGGGATCGACAGATGCATACGCCGCGAGGTATTCGTCGCGAAATTGCTGCAGGATAGTCGGTGAATCCTCGAAGATCTCCTCTCGGGGTGGCATGGGAGGTTGGTCGACTGCAGACTCGGAAAGATCTGATTTCAAATTAGAATTAGAAAGATATTAATGGTAGAATCCATTTTCGAAATAACAAAAGAATGCCCTCACAAGGCGATGGTTCAGGATAACCATACATCGATGGATCCCAGTCCCTTGTTATCCAAGACGGGTAACGCGCGTAGCCGCCCTGTATGGGGACGGCGTCAATCCCATCCCAATCAATGAGACAGCTGACTCTTCCATCGTCAGCGACAAAGATATTCTGATAGTTAAAATCGGGCATGGAGAGAACGAATGGGGGACCATCCAGAGAGGGATCAGGAAGAGATAGCGCGAGCATGCGAAGGAGGGTAAGCTGAGTCTGGAAACCCCGGCTGGGGGCACAGCTGGTTTGGTGAGAAATTGTCGTACTGAGGAAGGCGTGAACGGATGTAAAGGGCCCTTGAAGCACCCATGAGCTGTAATCCCTGTCAGGCTGTCTGTTCAGGTTCTCCCATGAGGGCAAGATGGGTCCGACACTGAGGATGCCGTCGTCATCGAGCTCGAGGCTTCCAATTTTCTGGAAGGTTATATCTTTCAACTGCGACATGTTTTCCGCTAGTGAGCGAAAAAAAAGTATCCCGATGCTCCTCAGTAAACCATTCCTTGTCGAACCAGAGCGTGGAGAGCGGAATGCCTTCAGCCCGGCTCATCAGCGTATATGGATAACCAAGCTCCTTGTCGATTACCGGAGAGAACACGAATATCTTTGGGATGGGGATCGAAGTACGCCGAGAAATGAGTTCGTAACCTAGCATGTCGGACCGCATTCTGCGCTCAAGCATTGGGGACCATGACATACGGGGGACTCGTGCGACCCATTGGTCTCCGTTGCTGAACTCGAGAAACCAGACAACGTTGAAAGCCCCGACCTTGAATTCTGGACTCACAGTGCACGGAAGATGTTCCGGATGTGATGTCGTTGCCAAGGCCGAAAGGTAGTCGAGGTTGATGTGTTCGACTACAGACGGTGTTGTTAATTCAGAATCCAAGCTGCCATGAGAAGAACCAGAGCCGTTTGTGGTGACCTAATTCCCTTGTTAGAAGCCTAAGTTAAAAAACATGAGTAGATTACCATTAATTTTTCTTAGACGCCTGAGAAGAAATAAGAGGGAAGAGATCAGCCGGCGGTGATTCACTTTTCCCACGCCTCTGTCGCCTTTTGACTCGATCGAGCTCTACGCTTGTTTTCGAGTCATCCTCAAACCACTTATAAATCCTTGGAATTCGAAAATCGATACCAGCCTATCAACTGTAAACATGGGTACTCGTGGTCTTTTGGGTTTCATCATCCGTGGCCAGCGTCATGCAGCCTACAATCACTGGGACTCGTATCCTGACGGCCTTGGAAAGGCCATCGTAGAATTTATCCTGAGTCTCACACCTGAAGAATACGCCACGATGGCTCGTCTCGTCGCTGAAATCACTTGGGTGGATCTCGATTCGAAACCCAGCCCCGAACTGCAGGCGCACTATCAAAGTTTAGGCTTCTCCGACACTGGTGTCAGCAATCAGACTTTGGAAGATTGGTACTGTCTTTTGCGTAAAATGCAAGGGGCCGCTGCGCTCCCGGCTATTAAAAGTGGAAAGCTCAAGCATATGTGTGAATCAGGTCAGGTTTTTTCGATGTTCATGTTCTTATTTCGTGCCGCTGGCTGACGAGATTTACGGACAGAATTCGAAGGTGGCGATTGGATGTGGGCGTATTATATCGACTTTGAGAACCGCATGTTAGAGACGTGGGATAATGAAGAAGATCCTTTGGACAAAGTTTCGTTCGAGGACTTGGTCAAGGATGGCGTGGAGGCTTACTTGGCGCGGGTTAATAAGCCTGGGGAGGACGAGTAAGCTTGAAGAAGGACAAGATTGCCATGTTGGATCGGAGACAATGCCTTCCGTTTGAAAACAGACAAATGAGAGAATTGTACGATAATAATAACCGAAATTTGTCAAATTGGATGGAGGAGGAGTGACATATATCGAAGTCTGTATCAATTAGCGCCCGACGTCTGGTCAAATACATTCACATAATTGCGGAAGCATTTTGGCCCTTCTCCCAGCAAAAGTTCTTCATTCATAGGACGGCCTTGAAGTCTTCGAATTCCTTCGTGGAACCCCTGGAGGAGTCAGCTGTTGGCCGTCGTCCGATGAATTTAGGGAGTTGTAAATTGGTTGTAAATTGAGATATCGCGCCGTGGATCGCAACTTTCAAGAGTTGGAATTACGTTTGAAGTAAATCTACTTTGGCTAATCAGATTCACAGTTAAGAGAGATGTTTCCTTCCAGTAACTAGTTGCTACTAAAAAGTAGAAGTAAAACAACATGGTTAATAAGTGCAACGATGGGGTTGATCACACGAGCACGGTTTCCTCGAGCTGGCCTTGCGCTCGTAAGTATGTCGTGGGGATCAAAAAAACAAGGAGCACGATTTCAATCCAGATAAGATAAAGCCATGCTTTGTGGCTGTGCAACCACGTCGACCATCTTTACCACTGCCGTCAACCGCGAGCACTTAAATTTAACCAAAACCCATTGTGAGGAATAGTTTCTTGGCACCGAGAAATTATATCGTTCATCTTGACCTAGGCAAGAAGTATGCAAGCGGTTGCATTCTGGCCTTCACAATTTGTAGCATGAAAACGTGTCTCCAACGAGGCGTTTTACGTCCACGCAGGGTTTTTCGTCATGAACTCATTTTACGAGCTCAGATTCGTTCCAATCAGAACGTGTCTATCGTAATCTCTTGTTCCAACACAATCAGGACGCCTCGTGGTCTCGGCTTGGAATCATAAAGCATTGTCTAATCTCCTTTCAGGCCAGAAGATGTTATCTTCGAGCCAGGTAATCCCCGAACATCTGTTTCGAAAGCTGAAAAGAATGCGGGAGCGTCCTCCGGTTATAACAGATTAACGGCGGCGGCAAAACGTGTTCGCCTGGCTGGAAATCTACGCGCGATTATCACGACCCCTGGGCTAAGTTTGTGCACCACGCCTCGACGCAGCCTCCTGGCATTTCATTGATAACGTCTTCATGTTTGATTCTCTTCTTCGTATCCCACCCACTTTGCACACCGAGTACGGTCCTAATCCTCGACACCGACTGCCAACTTCGACGTCAATTATCCACATCCTCTCCGTCTATATATTGTATTCGACTCGTTGCTAACCGACAATGAGCGGCACCAGCCCCAAGCCCACGAAATGGTCTTCGCGTATGGGCGGCGTAATGCGTCGTGCCTCCACCGTATTGGCGATCTCGCGCCCGGGAACACCCTCAGAGCGCGACAGCGACTCGGCCTCTCTCAGACGTAGCACCTCGCGCGAAGCAGCTGTGGCCCCACCTCCTCCAGAACCGGTTTCTATCCCTACCCCCATCGCGGAGAGCCCAGCTCGTGAGGCAGAGGCGACCCAGCGGGATATCATCGGGCCTTCTCCCCTCGCCCAGCAGGATACCTTGCCTGACATAGCACCCGTAGAAAGCGTGGTCGCTGCGCCTGTGCAACCGGTTTCAGACGAACAGACGACAATCCCAACGGGGTACATCCCCCCACCTGTCGTAGATTCATCTGTGGGAAACCCTGGAGCCTTCACAGACCTTCTCGAGACATTGCCTCAGCCCGATGTCGTTGTCGACCCTTACGCTGCAACGAACGCCAATCCTGCCGCCGTCGAGGCCCCGGTCGCTGAGCCTAAGGAAGAAACCTCGGCAGCGGCCCATTTCGAAGCTCCAGCCATGGAACACACCTCGTCGTACTTCGACAAACCCCTCGTCGAGAGCCTCAAGGACTTCGAGCCCGTTGATGCTCCGTCCGGGTTCTCAGCGGCAGTTATCGAGAACACCACCATCGCCCCTGCACCCGCCCCCGTCGACCACGAGCATGAGGGGGAGGCTGCCTCGTACTACCGCGGTGATCCCTCGATGCCAATTGCGGAACCGCACGCACATGACGAGCAACCCACCGCCCAGGACGAGCACCAACCTCTTCAGGAACATATTTATGAGCATGGCGAAGCTGCTTCCTACTACCGCGGCGACCCCTCCATGCCCATCGCCGAACCACACCCCGTGGCTGCCTCGACGACTGAGGAAAACCACCATGAAGAGCCCGTCCCCGTCAAACACGAGCCTACCCATGCTGCTGTTCCGTCGTTCAGCACCAGTGTTATGCCTAGCTACGATTTGCCGTCCTACATGAGCCAAGAGCCGAACTGGGGTGCGCATCCGCAGAACGACTACAAGACACCCGATATTTGGGCGAATGTGGCCCCGCATCAGCAGGAGGACGAACAACACGGGAATTATCACGGTGTGATGCCCATTCCTATCCCTATGACGGGAAGTGCGAGTGGAAATGGAAATGCGAGTTATCATAGCAAGGCTTCGAGTATCAGGTGCGTTTTTCTCTTTTTTTTTTTTTTTTTTTTCTTTTTTATCCGAATTCGCGCCTCATTAAACTGATTTACGTCATCTTCAGGATGCCAAACCCTCATCCTGAGGCGCTCACGGACCCATTCGCTGATCCTCCAACAATTGCGGTGACCCACGTCGAAGGATCTTACCAGTGTGTTTCTTACGCTCCTTTCTTGAACAAAAGCTTAATCGATTACCTTTCCAGTGCTGAAGTCTCAGAGCAGCATCGCCAAGCAGCCGTTGAGACTCACGACGATGCAAACGGCACTATCATCATGCCCTTGCCCGCATTCAACGAAGTCGTTCCGTCGAAGTAAGTAAATTTTCTATTTCTCAATGAATGTAAGATATTGATGCAGTTTCTACTTAGCTCGATCCATCGCGTCCCGTCACACTCCAGTTTGGCAGCAAGTAATGGTGCACATCGTCTAGAAACCGAGTAAGTCATCCGTTCCTCCATTTCATATCAAGAATTATCTCCTAACCCATCAAATAATCAGCGAAAGAATTCCCCTCCTCGCCCGTCCTGGAACGCCCAGCAAGCGACCCAACACCTACCTCCAAACGGTGCACAGCCCAAGCCCCGTCAACCATTCCTCCGTCTCGCCTCTGATCGCCGGCACCTCCTCGTGGAACGCACACGGTAGTGCTTCGCAGCACCAACCCCGGCTGCACGACCTCGGGTGGGTGGAGTATCACCTCCCAGACGGGTCGGTGTATTACGTGCACCCTACGAGGAGAATAACGACCGACCTCAACCTGCGCGTGGACCGCATCTTGTTCGCTGTTGATGGATGGATGGAGGAGCGGAAGGATGAGACGTTGGACGTTGGCGTTGAGGGTTGGTTGAGGGAGGCGGATGCTAAAAAGCACGTCGCGAAGAAGGCGAGTGGAGGGTGGTGGGGTGGGAAGAAGACGACGGAGGAGGTGATTTACTTTGAGAGGTTTTGGGTCGACCATCACGCGAGGTCAGTTGTGAAAGACGAGGATGAGGGAAGGAAGGCTGTTGGTTATGCCAGGGGTCATGTGCACGGATATGGTGGGCATGGGAAGGGAAAGAAGCAAGCCGCTAGTGCTCCGCAAAAGAGCAGCGAAGATCGTGCGTTTATCCTCTCCCTTTTTATTTCCCAATCGTCTCACGCATTTTGTAGAACTTGACTTGGAGTACAGGTTCTGGTCGTTCATGTAGACTCACCCTGCACATACCGCCCTTCCCGTGAAGGCCAAGTCTGAGGCTATGGATGTGTTGAACTGGGCATGGACGGGTATGTTTTTGTTTCGAGGATGTTTGATTGAATCTGATTATCATTTCTTTTTGCAAGATCGGCTTCTTCCCAGTCAGGGTTCCATTCCTCCACCTTTCACTCAGGAGGAGTGCCAGGAGCTTATGAATTTGCTTCGCTCGTTCAACAGAGGTGAGTTCGCTAGCTCGATGGGTCGAAGAAATCCTATACGATATATCTCATTCTCTTTTTAGAAGATGCTCACGATGACCACGGGATCCAAACGAGAGTGGTCTCCCGAATCCTCCTCAGAGTTGGTAAGTTATCTGTCTTTTTTTACTTGCGTATATTAAATTCACCGTTTCGCTGTTCAGCCCTATGGCGCCAGACTTACTTCCGTCCCACCAAACCGTTGCCCAAGGATGTCGGCTCGAGTGCCAATCACTTGCCCATCCAACGTCGCCCATTCCGTCGCACAGTCTTCGACTTCCTAGTTTCCTGCCTTTGCCTCGGAATTCCATACCTCTTCCTGGAACGTGGAAGACTTTCAAGCCGCATGGACGAAGAATCCGGCGCATTACCTAGCGCAAGCCCAATGGTTATCATCGGCGCCTGCACCTGCTTAGTGGTAAGTCCCCTTTTCGTTCTCCGAACCCGCATACCGACCTCCGCGTCCTCTTTCGTAACCGGATAAGGCTGCGATTGTCTTGAGCGCATCTGTGACCTTCCTTTCTTTGCCAGGCTTGGACAGTGTGGCGCGGACTGCGGGCATGGTCGCGGTCCTCTTTGCCGCGTTCTCGATGGCAGCGACGGGCGTGGCTGTCCTCCGACATAAGGCAGATTTGGAACGCCCAGTACCGCATGTAGGTGTTGAGGGCCTTATGGTGATCTCGGTGCGTTGCGTCTCCTTTTGGGGTTTTGTTTCGGGGATCTTATTCATCTTTGGCTCAGCGGCGAACGGTTGCACTCTCCCTTCCTGTTGTGTTCCTGGCTTACGCCCTCATCGGTTTCATCACGGGTATCACTCTGTACGGTTTGCGAGGAGCGTCTCTTGCCGATCCCAACTTGCCCAAAAACTCGTTCGAGGATTATACGAGATGGACGGTGGTGGGAGTTGTAGGCGCGCTTGCGGGTATAGTGACGACGTCGATGCTGGTTCTTCGGCGGTGACCAATGGCATCCTTTTTTCGCCCCCCCCCCTCCTCCCCCCTTTTATTTGCTACGTATAACTTACGACATTGATGGTTCTCTTCATTTCGCTTTCCCTTCGTGCCCTCCTATATGTACCGTACCTATCTACATACGTAGCGCCATTCACAAAAATCGATTCACCGGCAGGGTCATGAAGGCCTTCCAATTGAACCTGTACTCGTATTCTGATTCATTTATGCGAGAGATTCAAAATCCTTGAATTTATTCTTCCAGGTTTATCCTCTTGCCGCGAAGATGGGATTGGAGATGAGGAAGTGGATATTTTATTACTGTGGATCATTACATACATAAAAACTAAACCGTAATACAACGTAAAAAGAAAAAATCATCATGAACTTTCGACGGGCTTTTCATCAACGAAACCTGCACGCTCGCCCTTGCCAATAGCATTGAGCTCGATTTCTCTCCTGTCGAGGGGTCGGAATCTGTTTTACAACCAAGACCGGATTAACATCGTGCGTATATCAGACGGGATCAATCAGAAAAAAGGGGACGTACACAATGAAGAAGATGGTGCCGACAATCCATGCAGTGACACCAAACGAACCAAAGAGCCACGCGAATCTCGGCTCGACGTTCACCGCGGTAAGCGCAAAGTTGAGAGCGGAGGAAAGGGCGGTTTGGAACTGCGAGAAGGCCATGACGACGGACTTCATGCGGGCGGGGGCTTTGGTGAATGCGTATTCGAGCGAGGTGATGGACGCGAAGATCTCGGACATGCCGACGAGGATGTAGGGACCTGAGACGACCCAGACGTTGATGTTGGCTGGCCAGGGATTGCCGTCGGCGCCAACGCAGGCGGAGGGCTCGTTATCGTGGCAGGGAGACTCTTTGAAGATGAAGTGTTGCAGAACGGCGGCGTAGAGCATGGCTGGGTGCGAGGTGAGAATTAATTGCAAGTTCAAGAAACGTAGAAGGACGACAACGTACCAAGACCAGCGACGAGGAAACCGGCATAAATACGCTTAATCGGTGTGAAGTTGATGCCCCTCTTGCGGAGGAAGGGGTAGATGATATAATCGAAAATGGGAATCATGATGATGATGCTGATAGGGTTCAGATTCCTAGAATTATAGGGTTAGTATCATTATAACAATTGAAGGAATACGGGGCGTACTGAATCAGATCGTTAGGTGTACCATTGAGTTTCATGGCAGCAGCAACAGTGCCAAGGTTTCCATCAATTTGGGAGTAGCCTTGAGAGAGTAAAACCATGAGTTGCCATGTACACGTTCGAACAATGCGATGAAAGCTCACATAGCCAGTAGAAGGGGAAGAACATGAATACAGTGCAAGCGTTGAGGGTACGGGAAACCTCTCCAACGAATTCGTCATCCCAGGTGATCTTAGCTGGCCGCTTCCCCTCCTCGTAGTTCGCTAGAGAGAAATTATAATCAGGACAAGGGGACGTATTCGTGCACGGATGGTGCACCCACATGGCTTGGCGGGGTCCCAGAAGTCCGGAGCTCTGATAGCGCGGATCGTCTTCATCGGGTTGATGGACCACCTGGCTCCAAGAGCAAAGCCAATGACACGCATTGTCTCTAGAAGGATGGAACCACGCGGGGGTGTTTTGACGTATAAATTCTTTCCGAGAAGGAGCACACCCGGTACAGCCACGAAGATGCAGGTGGGAACTAGATATGCGGCCCAGTACCCATGGTCACGAGCGAGGAAAGACGCCGAGATGGCACCACAGGATCCGAGGTTGATAGCAGCATAGAACCCTGGAAAATTCGTCAGGACATGAGCTGGCAGATGAAGGAGGAGCAAAGAAAACTTACAGAGGAAGATACTCTGAACAGTAACAGCGGGAGACATAATGACGGTTTCTCCTGAAGGGAGCGTCACTAAAATAAAGACTTAGTCAAGAATTTCTAACTCAAAAAAAAACAGTACGGACCTTTGCGCAACTTCCCAGTGTATTGCTCAGCAATCATAGGGGAGACATTAGCCTTGATACCACCGGCGCCGAGGCCCTAGTAGTGGCGCGATCGGGAAAAAGATTCTTCGAGAAGATAGGACAGAACGCACCATGATCACAATTGAAAGCGCAAGCAGGCCCAAAGCTGCATCCGAGTTCTCGAGGGAGGCAGGACTTGCAGAGGCCACGAGGATAATATGGCCGATCCTTGCAAAAGTGATAAGGAAACATGCGACAAATGTAAACCGCATGGGGAGGCTTACAAGCAAACGATGGAGAAGATCATGATAGTCTTGTATCGGCCCCACATTGTGTCTGCGAGAATTCCGCCAGCCCACGGCGTACTGTAAACCCAGAAACTGTTAAACTAAACGAGGAGGAAATTTTGGTTTAAGTTTCGAGAAAAAGACGCAATGTGAGGACCTACGGTACGGATGGCGAACGAGATCTGCTGTCCTTTACCCAGTGCACCAGCGACACCATTAGCACGATCAGCGGCAATCACGACGGCGCCAGTGGTGGAGAATTTTGGGAGAGGAGCACGGATATAGTTGTTGAAGATGTTCGTAGTACCGTAATATGTCCACCTGCAACAACGACATTTATTACGCATGAACCACGAGGAAAGGGGGGAAAAAACATACCGCTCAGCGAACTCAACGATGGCGACCAACCAAGCAGAGACGGGAAGCCTGTCGGCGACATGCCTCAGGGTATCGAGGTCGTGCTGAGTAACGCCCTCAGAGCCTTCAATGAAGACCTCGTCAGTAGAGTGCCCAAGCTTCTCGTCGTCGAGTGAGGTGGTGGGTACGAGCTCTTTTGAACCAGCTTTCTCGGGAGAGTAAGTGGTGGCCATAGTGATGGAGGCTGGCGGAGGGGAGTCCTGAGGAAGAGAAGGACGTGAAGAATCCCCACAAAAATTTTGAGTTTGAATTTATATTAGCTTCCTCTGGTTGCATAGCACGCCTGCATGGAGTTGGCTCGGATAAGCGCGATACCACAATGCCATCGCGGAATGCTGCACATGGTGCCACGATCTTGGCATTGGAAAATACAGGCTAAAAATAGTGTGATTGTGGACTGCTATAGGCCCACCAGGGACGATCGAGCATTAGGCCCGAACGGAAAATAGATCGGCAGGTTCCTTGGGACCTACATACCAAATTTTTGTTCGATCCCCCGGCTATGCAGCAGCCGCGCTGTTAAATAGAAGATACTCAAGCACCGGAGACGATAATCCATCGGCCGACACAGGTTTCCAGGTAAAAAATTTCAACCAGTTTCAACCCCAGGCGGGAGCAAAAAAAAAAGAAGACAGAAAAGACAAATTCCAGGATTCTATCGACCTGTGAGGACATCGAGCACACGACGATAAAGACCACGTACTTACTGCGAATTGCATCTTTTCCAAATCCTCCTGGCTGTTTCTTCTAGATCTGCTATGTACCGTCGATCGCGAGCAGGCATCGACCCAAGGATTTTCAGACTTCTATGCTTCTATCTCGGATTGGCGATCTTCGGAAGATGTTGAGTGTTGGTTCTACGCCATTAGATTTGACATTAAACATAGTGAGGCCTCGAGAGTTTCAGAATTATGACCAGCAGGAGAAGGTCGCATGGTGATGGAGAAGCTCGCTGGCACATGGCCGTCGTGTTGACGCTTGTTAGGATTGAAGGCCATCGGTGTATTTTCAACGGGATACTTTTCATTCCTTGACTTGCTTACTACATCTCCTGGATCTTTCATTTTTAAAATGCATCGTAACTCAAAACCAGCAAGGACGATAAAATTTCGAGTGCTTTCCCGAATCCCTACTCCAGGCCTCGCCCTCTTTAGTTACACCCGCTTGGCACCCGATGCTCCAAGGTTCATTTAAATTTTCGGGCACTCACAGAGGGGCCATATAATTGCAACCGCCATTACTTTCTTCCAGAATTTCTTCATTTATATCTTCATTCTTAATGAGATTGATTCATCTAGAAAAAACCGCACAAGGTGAAATCTCGGGCTATCTCGGGCAGAGCTTGTTCCTCCCTCTGCCGCAATACAAATTAACTGTTGATCGCCTCATGACATAACACGAATGGTTTGAGTGGGGTTTAGTCTGGTTTCGATCTCGAGCTTGTGAAGACCTCTCAGCTGATCGCTCATTATGACCCAACAGTTGCAGGATCCTACAGTCGCAGAAGTGAAAAGCCATCCAAAACTGCACTCTCGCCAAGAATATACACATATCCTTGAGTTATCTTTGAGAGTATGCACCGCATGCACCAAAGTTGACACAAGTCCATCGGTGATGCCAAGATGGAGGTTGGGGCGGAAGTCGTTTGCAACGTCTGATGCCCATCCAAACAAGAAAGAATGGCTAAGGAAGGCTAAGGATGGGTCGCCATTTCGGATCTCAAATGCTCATGCACGCGCCCCGCGGAGAGGGCCTGCGAGATTGTTCCCCGTTCCTCTGCACGCAGCTCCACAAATATAATGGGCGCTCATGTGGGGTAATGCACCATATGCTACCGCGTGCTATACTATTACCAATTGCCCTATGTACCCGCCAAGCTCTTCATTGTTCTGGCCGGCTTGCCGGCCTTCCCCGGTTCTTCATGGACCCACCTTTAGCAGGACTCTTTTGTCTCCGTCTAACGCGGGGTAGTTCAACGGTTTTTTTCTTAGGGCCTCAATGAAAAGGTACACAAAGCCACACGACGTTCAACAGCTTCTTAAATTAAACTGATCCGGCGCCTAATATGCCGCAACGTTCTCGACTCACTCAAAACCCACTGTATCAACTGCCCCCGGGCCTCGAATTGCGATCTTTAAATTTGAACGTCGAAGATACGCAGTCTAATCTCCATCCACTATCTCAGGCTGGCCTTCTCCCAGCGCGACTACGAGCGGAAACGTCTCTCAGAGAACTGCGAATGAGATTGCGATACCAAATCTTTTCTATTACTATGTATCCCGGGACCCTAAGCCGCGAGGGGTGTACAATGCTCCACCTTTCCCACCCCTCGGGGTAATTGGTAATAATAGGAATATATAGCGTGCACAGCAATACGCAACGGATGGATACATACATTCGCACAACTTGCGCACAACCATAAGCCGCCCAGACCACAGGGTGCCGCGCCGGCTGCTATATCCCTTACCGGCCTTCCCCGTGAAGAATCTGGCCTCCCTCAAGAGCTCGACGCCTCGTGGCCAACGAAGCGCACAATACGCACAGAGATCCGTCCGTTGTTCAATATTGAAGTTCTCACGTCAACCCCTCTCTAGCCCTAGTACACGTTCTCCTTAACCCATATCCTTGCCTTTGCCCACCCCACCGACCTGCCATCAGACAGTTCCTGAACCTTCTTCTCATATACCTCTTGATCTCTCCGACGCACATCCTCGCCCTCTCCCGGGTTCCACACCGCGTCACTCACGAAGTCAATCTCGGACATTGGCACGAAATGCGACGTTTTCCCAAGCGCGATCTTCTCGTAGAGGGTGTAACCAGTGTAGAGTACGATATAAAGCGCGACGCCAATGTAAGTCGCTACAACGTTCTAATACATCAAGTATCCCGTATCTCCAGTCAAACACAAATTGGATAGTGAAGAGACAGTCCACGCACCCTGGCCTCAAACGGTTCCTGCCGGACTGCTGCATATCCCTGCGCTATGAACATCAACGTACCCAGAATGATGACGCCAATGGGCAAGAGCGGGTAGAAAGGTTGCGTGTAAGGCAGATTTGATACACTGAGTCCTTGCGATTTGTACGCGCGCCTAAAGCGCAAGGATATGAACCCAATGGACGTCCATACAAGGAGCGCCGATATTCCTGTGATATTTAACAACCACGTGAAGACAATTCCTTCGCCCCATATCGTAGTGAGGAAAGTGAGGAAAGAAAATGCGAGTGAAAGGCTAAGATATTACTTATGTGAGATTGATAAAGGTTCCCAAAAAATTAAGGAACTCACAGCAACGACGGGATGGGCACGCCTCGTCGATTTACCCATCCAAATACACGCGGTGCGTTTCCTGCTCGGGCGAGGGATAGGAGCATCCGCGAGCTCGCGTAGAAACAAGAATTAGTGGCGGACAATACCGCCGTGAGTAGAACAGCGTTGACGACGTGCGCGGCTGCCCCAAACCCAGCCCGTACAAAGACAACCGTGATAGGAGACGCAACGACATCTCCATCTAAACAGGCCCATCAAGGAAAAAACAAAAAGAATGGCAGTCAGGAAAGGCGAACAGACAACAACCTCATGCCGAGAAAACTCACTATACGCCGCTGTTAATAAACTCTCATCCCCATGGTTGATGCACAACCCAATCGTCAAGATGGTGAGTATATAAAATAAGACAATGCGGAAGAAAGTGGCTTTGATTGCTCGAGGCACGGATTTGTAGGACTTCTCGGATTCCCCGGCTGCGATAGCCACAAGTTCGATCCCACCGAAGGAGTAAAACGCGTAGACGAAGGTCTGGGCGAAGGCGGCGAAACCACCGATGAAGGCTTGACCATTTCGGAAGTTGGAGAGTCCCTGTGATTCGTTGACATGAGGCTTATCATCATATCAATGTAATATCCCGGTACATACCGGTCCTGGATGGCCTTTGACGCCTCCCCAATCGAAGATTAAACCGACAATGATAAAGAACACAATCATGACTACTTTCACCATGGCGAACCAGTATTCAGATTCGCCTGAGGAACGAAAAAGCTCAAAAATGGAAGGAAAGACTGAAAATCTGAAACGAACCGTAGACTTTGACATGGATACACTGCAGGGCGAATATTGGGATGATAATTATGAGCGCCCAGTGCCATGTCTGCAGGGCTTGTGTCCAAAACTGAAGAATCACGGCGGCGGCTGTTAATTCACTAGCTAAATTTGGAGATGAGTTTCATTGAGATAACAGAAATGAAGCACATACGTATAGATAAACTCCTGGAGAGTGGTTTATGCTTGAATCACAGATGGACCCAATGGAGGCTATCTAAACGTACCACTGTAGCCAATAATTCCAACCTGAGTTAGAACTATTGAACATCCCACGAAGAAGGAAGCAAATTTCAAATTACTTACCCAGAGTAAAGCCGAGAGCAGGTGATACGAAACGGGTACCGAAGATAGAGAATGCACCAGATAAAGGATACATCGATGACATCTCCCCGCTGATTACAATGATCGTTAGTATACGATTACGATATGGAACCCGAGGATTGCTTACAGAGTAATCACAACGGCGTACACGAACAACCCGACGACAAAATAAGATAGAAGGGCACTTCCAGGACCAGCCAATGCCACAGCCTAAGTCTATATGAAACAAATCGTTATATAAATTATGACATGCAAGATACCAACCGATCCAGCGCTCAAGAAGATCCCAGTCCCAATGGTCCCACCGATAGCTATTCGAAACCTGAGATGCTCGTCTCCAGAATAAGCATAGCTCAAGGCTCACCAATCATCATCAAATGCCGACTCTGCATCCCGCGTTGAGTCTCGTTGCCTGGGGCAGCTGCTAATGTTTTCCAAAATCCAGACTTTTCTCTGGCAGCAGTGGTTGGGTTTGGAAGGTCATTTGGCTGAGAATTGGAGACATACTCCTCCTTGAGCACACTCGACTTCGGTGACGATGTACGTTCTGCACTCGCAACGGCCATGTCTGCGGCTCAAGGAGTGAAAGTTGACAAAGAAATGGGTGGGAACAATGCAGAGAAGTTGACCAGCGTACAAGCGCTGTCATAGCTATTTTTGATCAAAGAAGACGCCATTTTACAGTCCTTTGCATAATTTCGTGAAACCCGGGACTCGCGAGAATCAAAAAAGGGCCTCATGATCCCGGCCAAATGAAACAGGGAACCGCATGCGCACGAATGCAAAGACCTGTAGAGTAGAAGCGAGAATGTAAGTAGGGTGTCTTGAATCCCTACATGAGTAACGTTGAAACGTTGATGAAGAGTCGATGAGGTGGCCAAAGTGCATTGATTTGGAATTGATCCTTGCCGGATTTCCTAATTTACTTAGAACCTTGAATGACGTCACAAAAAACATGAGGCTTCATCTCTCTTCATCTGCATGGCGTTCCATCGTCCTGTCGCGTGCTACTGCTACTGATCGTTCTCTTTTTTTTTCTGCCCAGCGCGCCGAGGATACATAAAATATGAGCGGCCTGACGGAGAGGTCCTGAAGATATTGGAATAAGTTACGCCGAGCTGAGGCAAAGCACAGCTTTCCAGAGCTTTCCAAAGATAAAATTCAAATGAATTTGGAATTATATCCCTCGGGCCTCTGGGCCCTTGGCTCCTTGGCTCTACGACCACCGTCAAGAAGGCAGAAGGCCATACAATTGCCATACCTCGCAATCGGTGTCCACGCCATCGTTGGTTGGTATGGAAAGACGGACCGTGCTGCGGGATCCAGTGTAACAGACGAAAATGACCCACAATTCCTAGTGCCGTACTATGATACATGTAAAGAATTAATGTAACGATCTTAAGGAATCCAATTGAAAAGGAAGGTAAGAGCCTCGGCGTACATATATGGAGTAAGGCTTGGTCGGCTTTTCGGCCCTTTCTGTTGATTCCCATGGCAAAACGCGCTTCACGGAAGATCGATCTAGCCGGGGAGGAAATAGACAAGTGAGAATAGATTAGGCGCGTCCTTACGATGCATAACGTTGCCCGAGATAGGGTAAACATTTCATTTGTCAACGCCGAAACACCGCGTGGTTTTCTCGAGGTGATAAGATAGCGAACAGACCGTCTCTTTTATCGCAGAATCCATGAAAGTTGTTGTTCGCCGGTCGCCGGCCATAGTTTCTACCGTCCGATATGTGCATGTATGAGTCTGGATGAGTTGATCTAGGATGAGGCGAGAATAAGCAGGTATCATGAACAAGGAAGATAAATTCCGTTACATATGCCATGATTAATGATTCCTGAGTTATTCACCAGGTTTCCATATCACACCTCGGTCGCGTTATAGCACACGAACCTGAGGCACCGGAATCGGCACACATAAATGCGTATGCCGAACATAATCACCAACAATCCTTCGAAGTTCACGTTTCAATCCACTAGCCAAGACGTGGAAGGATCAACGCGGGAATTAAGAACCTTTGCAGCGCATCAAAGCGAACAGCTTCTAGCCATGTTCCTACTTGACGAGAAAGTTGGTGCATGCAGCGAGTTGGAGCGTATTAGAAGTAATAATACTAATAGTAAATTCAAGGTAGTTATGCCGTTTGGGAGCACAAAATGTCACGCACCAGCCATAGCGATATGCTCTTACCAACAGAAACACCAACGCGCCCAGGTCGGCAGAAAGGATTCTCGAATCCACAACTTCGGCTCCTGCTCTCCGAGAGCAACCAGAGCGGTAAGATTTGTTGTCTGGTCAGTGATTATCCAGACTCGGAGTGGGTGTCCTTCGTGTTCTTCGATGTCCGGTTGTCGTTTAGGAAATTGCAAAAAAAAAAAACACAGAAATTCGTACCCGGTCTCTCCATAGTAGCGGTAGCGTCGGCAGCTCTCGCATACATTGTCTCCGAGTTCCGAAGGCTGGTAATTGTGGATAAGAAAGGAAGTATCCATAGAGATTGATACTGAGGAATGAGGACGCGGCTGTAGCCTGTAGGCGTATCCTCCCTTCCTAATAGGGAAGTCTCCCGCCGGCCCGGTAAATCAGGGGTTAATTGTGCGGTAAGTACGTCCACAATGTTCATATGACCAGAATTTTTCCATTTCCTTTTGCACACAATGCATCTAATAGCATGTAAGCCCACTAAATTTATTGTTTTCTCCATTAAATACCCAGAACTGAATAAGGTATGCGTCAATACCGTGTAGAATTGGACTTGATCACGGCGCTTGCATTGATTTCGTCGCACCAATGTTTTCGCTGACTCAAGGGCAGAAATTTTGCTATATCGCCTCATTTTGAGCGCCTTGGCAGGATGCCTTGTCTTATTGGACAACAGTTTTGTATGCTTGGCAGTCTCATGTGCTGGTGGTTTGTGGGCGTATTTCATTTGTTTAGTTCAATTTCAAGAGAGTCTGTGGGTGTTCCGTTCAATCAACCTATGTGGACGCGGACATGCGAAAATCATGACAAGCTTTCAGATCTCGCATTGACTACTCAGTCCTTGCTGTCATATACCCTACTACCACGCCAGTTTCAAGGTAAGCGCTGTTGATCCATTCTCCCATTCTTTCTACCTTGCCCAAGGTTTTTGTCATATCCACCTTCTCTTCCAGAACTCCGCACAGTGGCGTGCTTGTCTATTCTTTCTGAAAACTAGAACTGACATCCTTGAAGTTCACTCCAGGACTTTACCATATTTCATTAATCTGCAAACCAAACTCCTTCAAAATGGGTACCGACGGTCTCCTGGGCTTCATCATCGGCGGCCAGCGCTATGGCTCCCACAACAACATGGATTCGAATCCTGGCAGTACCTTGGAAAAGACATTGTCAACTTTATCATAAGTCTCGAACCGGAAGATTATACCACAATGGCTCGTCTCGTTAGCGAGATTGCCTGGGTGGCTTCCAAACCGCCTCCCAGTGCTGAATTGCAGGAGCGCTACCAAAGATTCGGATTTGCAAACCTCCGCGTCAGTTCGAAAATCCCGGAAAATTGGTACTGTCTTTTGCGTAATGTGCAAGGGGCTGCTGCGCTCCCTGCTATCCAGAGTGGAAAGCTCAAGCATATGCTAAGAGAATCGTGTAAGCTCTCGATGGCAATTTGTCTTTTATCTCCTGCCGCTACTTTTTCATGGACAGCTCACGGGGCATGGGCATATTACATTGACTTTGAAAGCCGTATGCTAGAAACGTGGGGCGGCGAGGATACTCGTTTGGACCGAGTCACGTTCGAGAATATGATCATGGATGGCGCTGATGAATATGTGGCACGGGTTAACAGAAACTTGGCAAAGGTTACGGAAGATGATGAGGAAGAAGAGGAAGAGCAGGAAGAGGATTCAGAGGAAGAGGAGGGAGAGGAAGGAGAGGGAGGAGAGGAAAATTGAAAGGAATTTTTGGTCATGATTTCGTATGCCTTGATCTCTGCCATTGGTTAGTACAACCGATCATGGGCGCTTAAGTGATTAAAGGGTCACTTGATAATTGGCGAGCTCCAGCCTCGGAGCACTTTGCGACTCCGTTTGAACATTCCTCCCACTCGTATACCCGGAATACCCGGCGCCTGCAAATCACCGCCCATGAGACGCGGTCACAAAAGAAGCCATATATAGTCAGTCGAATCAGCAGGTGCCTAACAAATATACCAAACTCACGAGGATTGAAAAATATATATATAGGGTTGATCAAATGTCAAATGCTCAGACTAGGTATTTCCAGACACGTATCTACTCGCCGTAAATTGATGAGCATGCCAATCACGATCATGTGCAGGGTGCACAGTTCATCTGTACCCTCGATGAACTTGAAATTGATGGAGAGAAAAAGCTGATGGAGAGAACAAGATGATGGAGAGAACAAGGTGATGGAGAGAACAAGGTGATGGAGAGAACAAGGTGAGAAAATCTACCTATGGTTCCGTCGACGTCAACTCTATTTCGTCCATAATTTGTTCCACTGCTTCAGGTAAGAATCGCCAATCCATTCGGTTCGCCGATGCATGCAATATAATTGTGCATAATTGAGCACCCAACTCCAATCTCGTTTTTCGAATTTCATCCAATTGACATCCTCTGAATTGGTGTAGGTCTCAATATTCCGTTGTCCCGAATTCCCGCAAACCATGGGTACTCCCGGCCTCTTAGGTTTCTTCATACGAGGCCAGCGTCGCTCTACTTACAATCGCTGGGATTCATATCCTGATGGTCTTGCGAGAGACATTGTCGACTTTATTCTAAGTCTCGCACCTGAAGATTATTCCACAATGGCTCGTCTCATCGCCGAGCTTACTTGGGTGGATTCCGACTCAAAACCCAGTTCTGAACTCCGGGAGCGCTACCAAAAGTTAGGCTTCGCTGACACCAGCAGCAGGTCTGGCAGACTGGAAGATTGGTACTACCTTCTGTGTAATATACAAGGGGCCCCCGCGCTCCCTGCTATCCAGAGTGGAAATCTCAAGCATATGCGGGAATCACGTATGTCTTCGATGACAATTTGACATTTATTCACTGCTGATGATCTTAGATAGCCTTAGGGACTACTGACTGGGCTTGGGCATATTTCATCGACTTTGAAAACCGTATGCTAGAGGCATGGGTATGTGGAACTATCTTGGACATAATTCCATTCGAGAAGCTGGTCAAGGATGGCGTTGAGAGATATGTCAGGTCGCTTGAACGATACGAGAGAGTGGTATTTGAAAGAGAATCGGACTCCGAGCAGGAGGAGGAGGGCGATGAAACTATTTGAAGGGGATTGCGGAAATCGGTAGAAATCCCATCGGAGAAAAGATCCCCAGTCAATCCACTCGACAGGCTGAACGGATAACTGCTTGAACATCCAGAGACAGCTGGTTAACTGCACACGTAATTTGCAAGGGATTTGGAGACCGTACGATGCAATAGACCTTAGAAGAACCTGAGTAATGAGTATCTTGAAACAATTACATATAGGAGAGAAGTTAAAATGGACCACCAGGAAAAAAGGGGAATTCTGTCTTAAGCCCCTCCTCCGCACCCTCCGCCTCCGCTTCCTCCTTCGCTGCCTCCATCATCACCACCGCCGCCACAGTTCGAGCCGCCGCCACATGTTGACCCACCTCCGCAACCAATAACCCCGGCGCATCCGCTCGCTGATCCGGACCCATCGATCTCCAGAAGCATTTCCGGTGGTACACTGGATGATCAATCTCCATGAAGAAATACAATTCAGGAGTATGAAAGGAAGACGTACACTGCCGCATCCCCCAGCCGGCTGCAGAGGAATGACCATCTGCGACGCAATCAGCTGCGCTAATCACCATTCCGGGGTATAATAAGTTGGTATCGGAACCAAAAGCGGAGTGGTATCATGCGTAAATGTGGGCCTCTGGAAACGTGCCCAAGATGGTTTTCCAGGAGGTGACGATCCGGGACCTTGCGGTGGTGATGGGCTCTTTGTACTTTCTTAGCGTCCTTAACTCCGCCTTCCTCCTCTCGATGCCCATTCTCGCATAGAGCGCCATGTTGATCACCCGCGCTCGCTGAGTCTGCGCAATGGAATGAACAGCGTTATGATCACTCGGATGCGTGGCAGAGAGCGAGTCCGGGCGGTTGAATGGGAGAAGGTGTGGTAGAGGTGAGTACAATTTGATGAGTTTCGAGAGTCGCTGGCCGATGCTGTCGGTCGAGTTCAAAGGAAAGAATAATCACAGAAGATAGGCCCGGTTTCCAGTAGAAACAATGAGATCTTCAGCGAGCTTCCGAACCGCGAGTTTATCCTTAGTTATAACCCCCGCGGGTGCACGATGTGGGGCATTGCGCGGAGAATTTTTATTGGAGGTAATCCTGACCATTCGCATTGATGAGATATGTCCAGCGAGACAAGATTTAGCAATAAAAAAGGAGGAAATTACAGAATGAAGATCTCACCTACGAGGCGAGAACGTCGTTTTGATCAATAGAATACGACAGTTGTGGTAAGTGCCTTGTTGATAATTGGCGACAACTAACGAGCTATCTATTTTATAGATCGCTGTCGTCCGGCGTACATTAGCTTGCTGGTCCCCTTTATAGTTACACTCCCATTATAGATAGCTCCCTCTGTCTCTCATGTATAATCGCTGTAAAATTATAGTTGAATCTGCCATCTATAATGCCCTTTGTATTATGGATAGCGCTTCTCCGTGTGCGCGTATCAATAATTGCCCTTGAATTATGGATGCGCTCCTCCCCGGTCCCCTTTATAATTACACTCCCATTATAGATAGCTCCCTCTGTCTCTCATGTATAATCACTGTAAAATTATAGTTGAATCTGCCATCTATAATGCCCTTTGTATTATGGATAGCGCTTCTCCGTGTGCGCGTATCAATAATTGCCCTTGAATTATGGATGCGCTCCTCCCCGGTCCCCTTTATAATTACACTCCCATTATAGATAGCTCCCTCTGTCTCTCATGTATAATCACTGTAAAATTATAGTTGAATCTGCCATCTATAATGCCCTTTGTATTATGGATAGCGCTTCTCCGTGTGCGCGTATCAATAATTGCCCTTGAATTATGGATGCGCTCCTCCCCGGTCCCCTTTATAATTACACTCCCATTATAGATAGCTCCCTCTGTCTCTCATGTATAATCACTGTAAAATTATAGTTGAATCTGCCATCTATAATGCCCTTTGTATTATGGATAGCGCTTCTCCGTGTGCGCGTATCAATAATTGCCCTTGAATTATGGATGCGCTCCTCCCCGGTCCCCTTTATAATTACACTCCCATTATAGATAGCTCCCTCTGTCTCTCATGTATAATCACTGTAAAATTATAGTTGAATCTGCCATCTATAATGCCCTTTGTATTATGGATAGCGCTTCTCCGTGTGCGCGTATCAATAATTGCCCTTGAATTATGGATGCGCTCCTCCCCGGTCCCCTTTATAATTACACTCCCATTATAGATAGCTCCCTCTGTCTCTCATGTATAATCACTGTAAAATTATAGTTGAATCTGCCATCTATAATGCCCTTTGTATTATGGATAGCGCTTCTCCGTGTGCGCGTATCAATAATTGCCCTTGAATTATGGATGCGCTCCCCACCCGTACGTATCCATAATTATGGATATGCCCTTGCATCCATAATCCACCCTGAATCATGGATGCACCCTTCCAATCTATAATCCACCCTGGATTATGGATACGCCCTTGCAATCCACATATCCATAATTCCCCTTGGATTATGGATACGCCCTTGCAATCTGCATATCCATAATTCCCCTTGGATTATGGATACGCCGTTTATGGATGCACCCTTCCCATCTATAATCCACCTGGGATTATGGATGCCCTCCCCCCCACCTGTATCCATAATTCCCCTTGGATTATGGATGCGTCCTTCCAGTTTCCAATCCATAATCCAGGGTGGTCCTATAATCCGCCCTTCCCATCTATAAACCAGGGTCGATTATAGATGCGCTGCTCCAATCCATAATCCTGCTCATCCATAATTTGGGGTGAATTATAGATGCGCTCAATTTTCCTTCCTTCTGATCAATAATTCAGGGGGAATTATAGATGGATCTCACATCTATAATTCCCTTTGGATTATGGATGTGCGCGCCCTTTCGATCCATAATTCAGGGGGAATTATGGATATGCTCTTCCAATCCATAATTCAGGGTGGATTATAGATGCGCTCCTCCACGCCCAGGATTATGGATGCACCCCTTCCAATCAGCGATCCATAATTATGCAACCCTGCCAGACCATCTATAACATGCGATCTATAATACACTTAAACATTCTGACAAAACATACAATATTTTGAATCTTATTAGAATTGTTTTCTTCCTTCCACAGATGAAGCAGGTGGAAACTGTCTCCACCTCCACCCTGTTCTCAATTCTTTCATATCAATGCACCGATACTTGACAGGTCATGTGATATGCCCGTTGGTTTTTTTGCAACATGGATCACGTGTTGCAAGGAAAGCAACGGGCTTCGGAATTTACCGGCGCAGTGTGCCACATCTATCGATCCAGGTGCTCCCCATCTATAATACTTGGAATGTTATTGATCAAGCCATCGCCCAACTTTCTGTTATGTTTTCTACTTGATCATCTCATTCTTTTATCACCACAAGACCAGAACGTCGAGATCAAGAGATACTAGGTAGTTATTTCCTTTTTTTCCTAGTGCCTTCCCCCGAATCACCACCCTTTCGCTTTTTCCCTCCTCCCATAAGCTCTATCATGCACGCTCTGACATCTTTTACAGCAGCCAACCACGTCATGTCATTGCCATCGCATATCGAGGCCCACCATTTCAATCCTATCATGACGGTCACCAGTCCAGATGGCCCCCCTTTCTTCAGGCAAATGAGATCATCTTTTTCTTTTGCGACAGAAAGTGGCAGTGGAAGCGAAGCAGTTTCCGATGACTGTCTCCACTTCGGTTGAACGTTGTTCCACCACGACAACCATTCTTCGGCATATTTTCCTTCGTCGACGTTTGGCAAGCTATGGAATTTCCGAGTTGTCAGCCATTTGCTCAAGACCTCTGGGCGCAGTTTTGTGTTCATACGTTGCTTCAAGGTGAGTCGTCAATAACGGTAAAATATTAATGGATATTGAACGTACTGAGCCGACTTCAGATAATCCGAACGTACTCTCCATATTGGCCCAGGTTTCCACGCAGTCCTTCGATTCTTGAATATCCAAGCCATCTTCAAGGTGTGTCCGGGCGAGGGAGAACCACTCGGGTAAGTTGATCGGAGCATCCTTCGTTGTCAGAGGCATAATCTCACCCCTCGCAGCAGGCCTGCGCGTGCGCTTTTCTTGAACATCGGGGGGAATCGGTACGTCAGTATCTGCCCCATTCAATACCTTGGACGCAGCCTGAACGTTGTCCTCAGCCTCTGCGCTGACCTCAGGCACAATTGGAACCTTCAGGACTTTCTCGACCGCTGCCACATTATCACCCTCCAAAATATTCTCTTCGTTCGGTTTTGGTGCAATCGCCAACGCGGAGTTTATAGCTGGTGCGCCGTCCATTTGGCTCACGTCCATCGCTCCATCGAACTGTTTTCCCCACATGCATCGAATGGGTTGCCTGAGCCCCAGTTTCCGATCGCAGGCTGGCCCATCTGCGCTATGTCCCATTCAGAGAAGCTTCCCCCGGTATTCCCCCCCCCGAGCGGTGCTTGCAGAAGGTGCGTAAATGACAGATCTTGATTGCCGATGAACATATTTCCATAGTTGTTCGTCGCGAGTTGATTTGCTCCCGCCGGTTGGAAAGGAGTCAAGAAATCGAAAGTAAACGTGTTCGGCAACACGTCCATTGTTCCAGAAGATGCAGTACCCATAATATCAGGTGGGATTGTTAATTTTGGGAATAACTCCGTCGCTGATGGAGCACTCCGTTCCGAAGCGGCAATCGATGGTGCGGCTATGGATACGGTTGGGACATTCGTGGTTGTCAATGGTGCTGCAGTTTGGGTTGGAGCAGTTGTCGACGGTGTGGATAAAGATGGTGGTAACGTCACGTCGGTCTTTGGGGTCTCAGGGGTTGGCACAGTTGGAGTCAGAAACTTGTCAGGGTTTGAAGCATCTATCGACGCTGGGACTGTGTCCGACGTTTCGTCAGCTCTCAGTATAAACGAGTTACAAGCCGCTTGTGCTGTAGGTGTATTTTTAGTTCCAAATCGCCCGAGAATGTTAGCTACTCACGATAAACGGATTCAAGAAATTTTGAATATGGTACAAGAATGGTTTCGACATAGTCTGGGATGGCTTTCGGAAACGTTTGTCCATATCCATCCTTCCCAGTGTGTAATGAGATGGTACGGATTTTACCATCTTTGGCGCCATCAGGACCACCTCCGAGCACCGTGAATGACCATCCAGTACGTTTTGCCATCGCTTCCAAAAAATCACCGATCATATCAGGAAGGCTGGATTGAGCTCTATCGTAATGCATTGAGCGTAAGATGTTGTAATAAATGATAAAACACGTACTTGAGATATTCCTTGGGTCCCAGCACCTCATCCGCTGCGATAACAGATGCACTCAGCTCCCTTTCAGCCTCTTTCGCCTGGCGATCCTTCTCAATGGCGTTTCGAATCTCTTCCTTCACAGAATCCGGTTCCCGGTCGTATATCTCCGCGAGTAGTCTGTTGGTAATTGCAAATCGGTCCTTACGAGCAATCTTTCGATCACCAATCTCGGCTTCAACGGCGGGTTTAACACGATCATCGTAATACAATTTTGAAAACATGTTCCGCTCGGACAAAACTCGGGGAGCAGATGGCTGTAGTGCAAGGGTTATGCCATGATTCTTCCCCGCCCGTCGCTTTCCTTTGTTGAGACCATGATTGTTGTACCAGTTCTTTACGCTCTAAATGCAAAAGAGATCATTGAGCAAATATAGTTATGGATGACATATATGGACATACTTCTCGGCGAAGGCTCACCCACTTTGACACATCCTTTTCGACAGGTGGAATGACAATAGCCGCTGCCGTTTTCTTCTTTTTCTTGAGTTTCTTCGGCGAGCCATGCCAATTTGGGTCAAGACCGTTTGGGACCAATTCTGATTCTGGATCTGGCCACTGAAGAAAGAAATCCCGATATATATTTGTCCAGAACATCGGCAGAGTCTTGGCATTCTGAGCCGCGACAAACTCGATCAATCTCTTGGTGAGAAATGCGACCTGATCAGGGTTGGTCCATGTGGGACCGGCTATCTATAATCTCGATCAATAACATATAAGACTTGAAAATTCGGAGAGGCATACTATGAATATGCAAGATTTTGCTCAAGAGAATGCGATACACTCCAAAATTCTTCTGAGGCCACTCACCACAGAACGGCAATACCCGATAACTGTATAGTTAATCAATGCATCAAACGACACATGGACCAACCCCACAATCACATCTGATCAAAAATGGCAAACCAATCGGGCCCTCCATTCAGTATTTCGGACACAATTACGGCAATTATTTTGTCAATGCGCGAACTGGGCCTTGACATATTCTTGAGCCCAGAATTTCGCCAAGAAGATCGTAAGTGACTCAAATTCTGGTCGTCACTTTCTAAATCAAGTTGCAATAGTTGATGCCATTATGGCTCGCGTAGACGCGATTGTTTCACGCCAACAGGCTGGACAGATAAATCTCGACTGTGGACTTGTTGCGACCACATTTCGGGACCAATGCGATGTTGTTCTCGATCTCAAGACGCGTCAAATGAATGAAGCATCGGAAGAAGCTGACGCGCTTGCTGGATATGCATCAGGTGAGAGACGGTGCGCAAACCCTGGGGTAGAATGTGACTGCGATGACGATGAAGAACTCAAACTTGCACAAATATACGTTAACGAAATCGAGGAAGAGACCGCAGCTGCAGAAGCCTTCCTCGCTGATGAAGAGGAAATCCTTGCGTACGATATTGCTGCGGGAGAAGCATTTGCAGAGCGGCAGGCACTGGACGATGACATTGCATATCATTCAGATGATTTTGCATATTATCGGGGTGGCTACCGCCACCGTGACTGGCGATACGTTCATGGGTGTGGCTGTGAGACGAGATTTGGTTTTACAAATTCGGGCAGTATAGTACACGACACTATATTTTGCTCCTAATTCGCCCAGTACGTGTTTTTTTTTCTGCGTCGGTTTTACCATTGAATGTGTCCGACTACAGATATAATCCTACTATATATCTTGAGATCTATCTGCGCTCCTCCGTTTGATATGCAAACTTCCTTGCTTTCCACATACTTTCGACCTCATCCACTCCCAGTAAAACTGCACAAAAAATATCTTCAAGATTTCCCAACACCTTCCGCACCATTTTGGTCACGCTATTAACACTGTCGTAGGTAGACCCTATCCCCGATAATGATATTACCTCATTTTCATACTTTTGGATCAATCGTTGAAGCTTGTCGATTTTTGAAACGTGCGCCTTGATGTCCTCCATATTATTTTCTTTCACAAATGACGTGCAGAGGTTGTCGAGGTAGGCAATTTCATCTGGCCCACATATCTTGCCCAAGCGAGACTGGACGTCCTTTGAGCGCTCTAGGCAAAATGCCACTCGAGATTGCCCGATTGACTGTGTTGTCACTCGAATGGACTCCTTAGTTTTAGCGTCATTTTTTCTAAGGTCCATAATAAACACATTTTCGAGGAGAGAATTTTGGCCCTTACTTTTTCTGAGTTTGACGGGAATACTGTTTCCGTCGCCGCTCGTTGATTTGATCTCGGTGTCTGGGAGTGTTTTTAGAATTACTGGGCTAAGAATGCATAGATGAGGTACCTCGCATAGCTCTGTTTACTATTGGCGGCCTTGGAAGCCTTTTTCTCCTCAGGCGTGTTGTATAAACGGGGACGACCCATTATGGTACAAGAAAGGTTGAGTTTCCTATATGAAACTCAGTTGGATCTCGGTCCTTTTTAGATTTCGTCTGACCTTTATTCTGTTCCTTTCAGTAAGGGGTCAAATTTACATGGTAAGAAAGATAGAAATTCAACGAGTCCAATGGTGTAATAATTACGATTCCAATGGTATTTCCTGTATTACCATTCCACAAGCCATGTTTGTATTTTTATTATTTGAACGTGCGAGTTTTATTCGTAAGCCTGGCAAGTCAACGTTCAGCCACCCGACCTTCTTTTTTTTCAACCACCATTCCTCTCTTGCCCATCGCACTTGCTGAGCATTCCACGGACCACAACTCATCGACTCGCACTGTGGTGAAGTTTATATCTCAATATAGCCGATCGATCGATCAAACTTACGGACCCTTTCTAGATGGATTTATCTGGAGACTATGATCAGGTGGCCGTGCAGGAACAAAAGGCGTTCCTGAAGGAGCTCGGCCCTTATCGAAAGCTTGCATCCACCGATTCCATGATTGCATTCTTAAGGCGCCTCAAGGTACTCTGGTTTCTTCGTTGGGCACTCAAACGTGCACGATACCTGGACTTCAAAGGCATGGAGTTCCGGCAGAATGAGATTTTCAAAGTACGTGTTCCTCACTCCAGGGTTCCTTCCATCTTTGACATCATTTCAAGGACGTCAAAAAGGGCCTCATGTGGGCAGCTTCAGCTTCCACGGTAACTTCTGCTCAGGAAGAACGAGGATGGAGGGGTCATATGAAAATTTGCGAAGCACGCCAGGGGATCTATCGAGAGGTATTATATTTACTTGCTTTATTACTTATGCAACACTTACGTCAAATCATTAGAATAAAGTCGACCTTTTCGATGACAAGCAATTAGAGGTAATGTAATTACGTGAATCCTCCACATCTCATCAACTAAATCAACCAACAGTCTCTTAAGCGAAAGCGGCTTGAAGATGAAGCTGGCGAAGGGTCTTCCACCACTATCAATACCGATACAGTGACCAAACCACGTCCTCGTCCACGTCCTCACTCGTATAGGCGAAAGCGCCTTGAAGACGAAGTCGGTGAAGGGTCTTCCACTGCTGCCTATACCGATACCGTGATCAAACCACGTCCTCGCCCACACGCTTATACGCTGGCTCTTATTGAAATGATGAAGGCGCGTCGCGAATGGAAGGAAGTGAAGGCCGACGAAGATATCTAGGTGGCTAGTCCCTCCTTCCCCCCCGAAGTCGAGCAGGTTTTACGTCTCAAGTTCTTATACAACTGTGCACTATTACGTGCTTGTAAAATTTATTGTCTTCTTTCTTGACTCACGCATGCATCGCTCAGTTCTATCGTCTCTCGCCATTCTATAAAAGTTAGGTATTTCATTTTCTATTCTCCAATCCCCAATCCTATGCCATCCAAATCCAAACGCAGTCGATACGAGGTCGATGAATATGTTCCCACCTCTGGCAATCCAACTCCGGCGGCAACCAATCCGACGGGCAGCTCACGATCCAACACTCAGCGCCATACTCAATATGAAATGAGCGATGCACTACGCACCTCACGAGTCAAAACGGTTATCAACGTCGAACATGAATCAGCTCCGCCAACACTCACCGATGTGATTCTTACTGATGATACTGATCCTCCCATGTTAATCCAGGTGGATGAAGATTCGGACGATGAAGAGAGTGAGGGTGTTCACGGTCATGATCTCGACATCGATCGTGAGTTGGAGGCTGCTGGTCTTGGGGAAATACGTTCTCCGGAGGTGATACACTCGACGCGTGTCCGCAAAACTCACACTGCAAGTCATCTGTTGTCTCCTTCGTTAATTTGATTCTCATTCCATGTCTAGGACAATCCTCTATTGGGATGGACGCCCTACATTGACCAGTACGTTGACGAGCTCTTGCGCCTCGAGGCCCCTATTGCGCAAATGGTATGCGCCCAGATCAACTGCGATAACTCTGTTTGTTCGGGGTTACGCTGCATTGACTGCCAGGACCCCCGGCTATTCTGTCACAAGTGCATGGTTAGCTCACACTCATGTGCCAGTCTCCCATTCCATCGCGTACAGGTAAGATATGAATAATTATCTTCCTCTAACAGATTAATCAAATTATGCCGATTCAGGTCTGGAATGGCGCGCATTATGACCGGGTTTCACTGAAGTCGTTGGGGCTGCGTATTCAACTTGGACACCCAGATCGTAGCATCTGTCCAAATCCGGAAAATGCATTCAACAACGATTTTGTTGTCATCGACTCCGATGGTATTCATCCAGTTTCTCTCGATTATTGTGGTTGCCAGCTTGCAACGTCTAAAACCACGCAGCTCCTGCGTGCCTGACTCTTTCCCTCAACAGTCGTGGACCCCAAAACTGCTGCCACCTTTCGCGTCCTTGAAACATTTCAAATGTTGAGTTTTACATCTAAAGTCTCCGCCTTTGAGTACTATCGCTCGTTGTCACGGAGATCGGATAACACTGGAACTTGTCCTCCACCGGTGAGTGACATATCTTAATACTAATCTGCATTGCTGATGCCTACCTTGAAAAGGATCGGTATCATGCGTTCCTCCGAATGATGCGTGAATGGAGACATGTTCGACTCCTCAAACGGATGGGCCGTGGTCACTCTGCCTCTGGTGTTCGTGGTACGCAAGAGGGCGAACTCGCTGTTCTGTGCCCAGCTTGCCCAATTCCGACCGTCAACCTTCCGCCAAACTGGAAAGCTACACCACCATCTGACCAGTACGTGAGACCTTTATTTTACGACAATGTTCTTGTTTGACATAGCATAATAGATGGCTCTATTCATTGTTCATCGGTATTGATGCAAATTTCCGGCTAAAGAGGATGAACGTATCGACAGAAGAACGTGACCCTGGGCTGAATAACGGGTATGCATACATTGTTGGAACCACCGCCTTCAAGAACTTCCTCGATGAGTACGATAAGAAAATCCCAGACGATAAAAGCACGTGTCACAATCACGACGCAATCAAATTGGCTAGCATGAAAGGTGGGAAGGGCACAGCAGCTACCGGCATCGCAACAGCAGAGTGTAGTCGACATGACATGAAACGCCCAACCGCCGTGGGCGATCTCCAGAAAGGAGAAAGGTAACTTTCGCTTTTGTGGTATTATTCCTCCACTGACAGTGAATTCCAGATACGTCAACATTGATTATATCTTTCTTTCCAGCCTGAAGCGCAATCCGCCTCCTTCTCTTGTCGTCTCATATGATATCGCCTGCCAGTGGTCAGTCAAACTTGATCACCGATGCGGAATCTATCCATCAGATCTTGTTTCTTTGTCATCTGATCTAGATATGCACTTCCTTGTGCCAAAATTCCATCTTCCTGCTCACGTTCCAAAATGTCAAGCCGATTATTCATTCAACTTCACTCCACTTGTTGGGAGGACAGATGGTGAGGCCCCGGAACGTGGCTGGTCAGAAACCAATGCAATGGCTGCGAGCACGAAGGAGATGGGCCCGGGTTCACGCCGCGACACACTCGATGACCACTTTGGGGATCACAATTGGGGCAAAATTGCGAAAATGGGTACTCATTACTAGATATTGTTTGTTTGTCATGAAATCTAAGACACCTTGCAGCGGAAACATTTGTGCGGAAATGTGAAGAAGCCATCGAAGGTCGCATGGAGTATGTGAATGCCTTTATTGAATTCGATGCGGCGTTACCGTCCACTTCGACTAAGGCCTGGACTGCTCGTTGCCAAGCTTGGGAAAAGGACTGAAGGAAGCCAAATCCATTCAAAAAGGAAAACTCAGGTGGGTATGATTTATCTTGTCAAATGGGCGTTGGGGATTGATCAGGTTCCCAAGTTCTATCAGATGCAAATATTCGGCTTCGATTGGCACAAGAAGATGCTGCAGCCATCGAGAAAGGCGACAGGCAGCTTATCCATGAGAGCGTCTCACCCAGTATGCTTATCTACCAAGGGTTGGAGTTTGAGGATTTACAGTGGGTGATCTTCGATGTCGTGCTGACTACTCGTCTAAACAACTCATGAGCAGGCGCCATCTTGCAGAGGATATCTCTCAACTTGGTCCGCATTCAACCAATCTTCAACGTGCCAAGATACTTGAACGTTCAAATACTTTGCGCCGGAAAATTGATGCATGGACGGATATTCAACACCTTTATCTTCCATTCATTGCTGCTTTGCGTTTACGTGCCGATCAGGAAGGCGGTGGCAAACCGGTCAGTGTCCAGACTTTCGAGCTATATCTTCCATCAAGTCTTGTTGGGAAACATGTTGTTCAGAAGAACTTCCTGGAAACTGAATGGCGTCTTCGGATCGTTCATGCCGAGGAAGCCCTCAATGACCTGCGGAGCTTACTTCTCATGCGGTCGATGATGTGGAACTCGAAGGAACGACACATGCGTGGACAACAGCAACAAACCCGGAGTCAAACCCTTCTTGAAGGTGTCGGGAGACGGATCCGAGCCGCAGCTGAGAAGTACCGGAGGATTCGGGATGCGCTGGTGTCCTTGGCAGTACCTCTTCACGAAAGTTCATGGGAAAAAGTATTTCTTGCTCTTGACAAGTCAGATATTGTCGGTCTAACTTCCATGGGTGAAACTGACCAAAGCGAGGGTAGAAGAAAATTGACATGGATATGGAATGTACAAGGTATGGATATCACCGAGGATAAGAAGGTTCATAATGGTCAGTACGCGTCATCCAGATTTTCCAGGCGCTGATTGAGATTATTTTTAGCGCTCGAACGCGAGTGGTGCAGGGCTCGAGCTCGTGCGCATAGATGGCAAGAAGAATGTCTACTTTTGAATGAAGAAATGCGTCGAGTTTCCACTTTCTTCAAGTGGCAAGCCTCTGACTGGAGGCGCAAGGCGGAAGAGGTGGAAAAGCAACCATTTATCTGCTCATCGGACAATTCTATCCTCGCAGAAGCCGATTTCGCGTCACAACAAGCCGTGAGGAAGGGAAAAGTTGCATATGCATTCCGACAGGCGAACATACGCGACCAAATGCTTGCTCATGTTGTCACTAAGTGGAAGGACTTGCCTTCCAAATTGCTTCACATGGAGAATGGAGATGCCCGGGTGCGAATTGAATGCCACTGATATCTATTAGTAGTACGAAGGCAGAATTTGTTTGTTCCAGAGGATTCATAATGTCAATGTCGTGAAAATTGGAAACATCATTTATAGAGATTTATTGGGCGAGTATGAGCCATTGAGCCCCATCCATAATTCAAGCAGGAATTATAGATCAGAGATCCCATCCTTAATCCAATGGAAATTATGGATGCACGGGTACAAGCCCAATCCATAATTCAAGCAGAAATTATAGACGAGGGATCCCATCTATAATCCAACGTAAATTATGCATGGGGATCTATAATCGAAGGGGAATTATAGATGCGGGCAGGGAGGAGCACATTTATAATCCACCCTGAATTATGGATTGGAAGGGCGCATCCATAATCCAGGGTGGATTATAGATTGGAAGGGCGCATCCAATCCATAATTCAGGGTGGATTATGGATGCAAGGCCGCATCCATAATCCAAAGGGAATTATGGATACGTATGGGTGGGGAGGAGCACATCCATAATTGCCGGGCAATTATGGATACGGATGGGGAGGAGCGCATCCATCATTTCCCCTGAATTATGGATACGGGCGGGGAGGAGCGCATCCATAATTCAAGGGCAATTATTGATACGCGCACAAGGAGAAGCGCTATCCATAATACAAAGGGCATTATAGATGGCAGATTCAACTATAATTTTACAGTGATTATACATGAGAGACAGAGGGAGCTATCTATAATGGGAGTGTAATTATAAAGGGGACCGGGGAGGAGCGCATCCATAATTCAAGGGCAATTATTGATACGCGCACACGGAGAAGCGCTATCCATAATACAAAGGGCATTATAGATGGCAGATTCAACTATAATTTTACAGCGATTATACATGAGAGACAGAGGGAGCTATCTATAATGGGAGTGTAACTATAAAGGGGACCAGCAAGCTAATGTACGCTGGACGACAGCGATCTATAAAATAGATAGCTCGTTAGTTGTCGCCAATTATCAACAAGGCACTTACCACAACTGTCGGTACTTTATACATTAGCCTGCCAAACTCTGGTGCACCTACTTGCATTTGTGTATGACACTGTGGACACGAGATCGTTTTCTTGCTCATCACCCAGGAACTTTCAAGAGTGTCAAACGGCAGGGCCTTCTTAGCACGCCAAAATTGCTCTCGGAGTTGACAGGGATGATGAAGGTTTTCGAGAATGCCATTGAACTGTGGCTTTTGATGTTTGGGTATATCAGACAAATCTGTCGAAAAGAAAGCGTTCTCGAAACGTACCAATGCTTCGTGAAAATGGGGTCCAAGGTCCTGCAATATCGTACAGGATGGGATACGGAGGCTGTCTTCTGCAGACCATCTAGAATGAAGAGTCGGTTTTATGCAGAAATGTCGGTGACCGTACGAACGGTGGGTTCAAAATGCCAGACCTAGTGACGAAGATTAGCAAAAGCAAAAAGAAGACCATGACCAACAAAAATCACCATGATGACATCTAAAGGAGGCATAACCTCCTGAAAATTTCTCTTCCTGTCCTCTAACTTCAAGGCCTTGCACTAAAGATCGACGCTTTTTTGAAAGGCATAGAACGTAAGTACTTCAGTTCGAGCTGTAGGAATAGAGATATACCGTTCGACAGGCAAACCCACGAACCAACTCCGTCGTTTCAAGGTGTCGATAGGAATATACGGTGCTGAATCCGCTCCAAGTTCGCCACCTCACTCTTCAGCTCCGCAAACATTCCCAGGTCCTTTGATTTCCGGGATGCGCACAAGCGGGCTGTCAGTATGAGAAGCACCTATCTGGAACTTCGTTGGGACTGCGTAAGCCGGTGGAGGACCATACTGGACCATAGCTGTCGCCAGAGTCATAGGTTGGCGGGGAAATTGGCCTTCCATCATAGCTGAGTCGTTGAGTATTATTCTCCACTGTCGTGCCCATTTTAAGAGCCAAAGAAGCCCAGGGACATAATGATATTCGCAGCTTATCATAGCCTTCGAATATCGCCGGCAGGAACAATGAGTATAAATGATAAAAGTAGAAAACCTCTGCGGAACACGTGCCGAATCCATATTCGGAAATTATTTCCGAAACAAGTTTGTCTGACGCGACAGTTCAAAGTTGTTTTTCCGACCTTTGGACCACAGCTTGTCGCAAACCAACTCGGAGGAACCCATTCCGATGGGAATATTGAAGTCCTTCCATCTCATTCGTATGGAACCAAAGCCAATGGACCGGTTGAACTAAGCCAACTATGTGCCCTCTGTTGTTTTTGGGCCTCGTCGCCTGAGACATCAGGTCAACTCGGTTGCCAATAACGGCCATCATCATGCGATAGCTTGGATTCTGAACGCGGCCCACCGTCTGTTGTCGCACGCAACAACGTCGGCTGTCTTTCTTCATTGGCAACAAATTCACACCCAGAACGCCTTCCTTGTACTGTCAAGTTGAATCAACCCACATTTCGAGGTTGGATCTTCCAATATTGTCTGGTACTTGAAGTTTATCGCCCAACGAGCTACCTATGCCCCCAGACCGAAATAGAAGATTGAGCTGTCTCCCCTCCCCATGGTAGGACTATCCCTTTCTACCGATGATCTCCCCTTCGTTCTGTGAATGTCCAAGAAATTCACCGCACTATCCATCTAGTGCCAGGGACGATATTTTTATTGCCCACTAATGCTGACGCGTTGAAGTGGCGGCTGTGTTTGAAGCGTCAGTGATGCATAGTGATCGGGCGACTACACGAATCATGTATAACATTTTCCACAACAAATCCGCCCGATTGATTATTTTGGAGCACCTCAAGTGGCGTCTATGTAAGTAGTACGGCTACAATACTTCTGTAAAACGAGAGATCTCCAACGAAAGGGAATACCCACAAGAAGAGAAAGTCGTCCACCCAATCACTCCTACTTCTTGTGTACATATATGTAAAGAGAAAATAATACGATGAGTTCTGCGTGGTCCAACTGAAAAAAGAAAAGGCGAAAGCAAGGATGGTGTGTGCGATATTATGATAACTACTGGGGAATGTAATGAGTTGTCCGGTGGGTAATAACTGTCTTCGTAAAAGGAGGGCGTTAAAGGTTCGAGATAATAATAGAGATATTATGCAAGAGAGAGTGGCGTCTATGATTCGGAAAGAATTTTGTCGATAGACTGGTTCAAAAAGTCTTTGCGGGAAGCCAGATCCGCTTTGGGGAACCGAGACATAATTGCTTCTCGAGTAGTTCTGAAAAAAGGCAAACAATGAGCAAGAAAGTAAAAAAAGAGAAGCAGTGCGAAACGAACTTTTTGGTAACTGTCATTAGATCCTGCGTGCTGAGATAATTTCGCAGGGCGTTAAAGAGATCCTCATCGGTAGGGTTAGGATTCAGACTCGGCCCGGCAAAAGGATTGACCGAAGTCGCCATCGAAAACGTCGACATCGGTCGTTGATGGAAGCCCTGAGGAGGAGCCATCGCACCCGACTGCGACCCATGGATGCTACCCCCATCAAACACATTCATCCCCGTCATCATCGTATTCCGCGGAGCCATCGCCGGCGGCATCATCCCATACATGCTCCCCGTGTTCTGATATCCCATTTGCGGCAGCTGAGGCGGCATCGTCATCATATGGCCATAATCTGAACCCGCTGCGGACCCAGGTCCACCTCCAAAGGGCATGAACGGTAGCTGCGGCGCGGCGAATTGCGACATCGTGGGTTGCTCATGTGGTTCTGATGCGAAATATTACTATGCGATTGCTGACTGCCGCCCAAACGGAGGTTGGGATTGGAGCTGTTGTTGTATGTAACGTTTGTGTCGCGGTAGTAGTCGCCCGAATGCGAGGCTTGATTATACGTATGAGGTGATTCGGGTCGCGAACGAGGCGCATGTGATCGCGATTGGGGTTTGCTGTCATAGCCAGTCTCATCAGAGTTGCGAGTGCCAGTTTCCCATGCTTCAGCCTCGTATTCTGTTATGTGTATGAAGTCAGATACGGAAAGCGACTTTAAAGAAAGAATGGAAACATACCGCTGAATTTCTTGAGAGGAATCATGGACTCATCGAACTTCTCATCTTCGTTCGTGATGACCTTCTTATCCTTGCCTTCACCAATAACGACGCGAGTGTTACCCCAACTGAACTCGTCCATGCACCAGAACGAATAGATCGGAAGGAAGAAACTGTAAACCGGGTATCTGACGGACCAAAACCATACATATCAGAATCGTTCTTTGCACCAAGCGAGATAACAAACGCACGAAAGAAGATAAACAATCATCCATCCAACAAGCATGAACTCGCGCTTGATGATGAAGACGAGAGCCTAGAAACGAACATCAGCGGTGGTCGACCAACAACGAACAATGAACAACAACCGACCTGCAAACCGTAGGTCACAGCCAACATAATCAGGGCGATCGTAGGCAACGCAGCCGCCCCGGTAGCGACAACAATGATAAGGTAGACAAGCTAGTCAGGAGGTTTCAATATCTTAATATCAATACCGAAACGCAGAGTATGAACGTACATAAACACACGTGGCCGGGAGAATCTGACAAGCAATCGAATCAATTAGAAGGACTCCCATGCAAGGAAAAAGGCCATAAGAACACATACCATCGTCCCAACAAGATCAATGAACACGAAAAATCTCATCGAGAAACAACAGAACCCAATCAACTCAGGAAGAACCACCAATTCGCACAAGTTATGGACGGTCGAGTTGATCCATCTACGCCTCTGCGAGAACAAAATACGCCACGACTCCGGGGCCATCGTATGCGCAACCGCATCCGGACAGAACTTGGTTTTAAACGTCGGGAAGTGCTTCATCAACAGTGTCGTCAAAAATCGATCCTCTCCTAGCGAGAACAAATTCTTCTTGTGCAACGTGTCGACGTTGGGCTCAGCGTATTCCTCGATAATGCGATTGGAGATAATGATAGGTCGACCCTTGTCTGCAGTTCGAACGCGGTACAGCGTGAAACAACCAGGCAAACAGGTGACGGAACCAAAGAGGGATTCGAAGGCCTTGGAAAGATGGTGCGAGATATAATATTCGTAGACTTGAATCATCGTCCACCAAGACCCTTCCTCGTTCGTCAGCTTGGTCTCTCCACAGACACCGATGATCCTGGAATCGTCAGAGGAAATTGCGACCAGTCTGTTGAGAGAGTCTGGGGTAACAGTCTAAAATGACGTTAACCTAGGGTCTCATACACCAAACAAATCGCATACCGTATCAGCATCCACGGTGAAGATGTACTCATAAAACGCCGGATCGATGCCAATAACGTTCCGCATTTGATGGTATATCTCCAACTCCAAAGGCGACATCGGCATATCGAAATGGACGCGATTGAGGTAATGCAACAAGAGAATTTGCGAATCTCGCTTTCCACGATTGCCAGGTTTCGATCGTTCAGTGGGTTTACCAACCTTGGAGATGACCATGTACCTATGAGAAATTGAGCTTGGTCAGAGGAACGACAGCTTAGAGGAACGGAGAACCCACTGAACGACATGTCCCTCAAATTCGTACAGCCCCGAATACACCTTTCCATAATTTAGGGCCTTCGAAGCCTCTCCAACCGATTTGAATAAAAGCGGCTCCGGGTCCAATAAGGGGTCCACGCCCAGAATATCCAACACGATCCTCGGCGTAGTACGGTCATTCCCACTTCCAATGATATTGCCATCGCAAATAATAAAGATGAGCTTCCGTTTATCGTCGTAATTTAGAGCCGCGAGCGAGTCAATCGTACGCCGGAGCGAGTCCTCGCCTTCCGTATAACAAGGCACTTGACAGAGCACGAATTTATCTTGCAATTCAGGCTGGCGTTTGGTGCTAAGCTGGAGAGCAGCCAAGACTAAAATAAAAGAGGATCATGAGCAACAGGAAAACAACGCCTGAGTTCCGAACGGAAACGACGCACATTTCAGCAAAATCGACGCCATCAAAATGGCCGAGATGATAATAAGCAAGTAATTCTGGACCTGGCACCTTGCGCTCTTCCTGAAATCCGCCTGACCTGCCAAAAACACGTTCTCTAGACAATTCATATTCTGTGCTCTTGCCGTCGCGTTCATCTGGTTCAATATTTTGCCCAACGGCTTTGTGACGTCCTGTCCACTGCGCTGCTTAAAAATATCGACGAGATCGCTATTGAGGAACTGCCAGACCGGGTTGTTCTGTGTGAGACCGGCCGAATAGACGTAGTCGGTAAGGTCGTAGACCTTGGTTTCGTAGATACCCCAGATCCTGCAAAACAAACAACGTGTCAGCCATCGCTATCACAAAGGACAAGGAGGGAATGAGAAGGAGAGAGAAAAACTACACACTTGTTGATACTGCTATCCGCAGCCTGCGCAGCGACAGATTTCCGCTCAATAACCAGCGGGCCCTTCCGCATCGTCTGCATCTTGGGGAAGAAAACGCTGCCATACCAATCATTCGACATCATCGGCGGCGCCTGCGTCTGCAGCTGCCCACTAACATGATGTGCCAAAGGCGCGATGTCGGTGATATTCTGCCTCGTCAAGGAAAGCGTGCCGTCCGTGACCAAGCCTGCACAACCGACAACAAGGGGTGGAGGGAACCAATACGTGAGATCCTGGCCCGCCATGGCTTCCAGTACGTCCGGCGAATTCGATTTGATGCCAAAGTACCCATTACTATGATCGCCAAAGACAAAATCCGTTACATCGTAAACCACACCCTGGATCGCCACCCAATAATCGTTGTCTCCCTGATGTTGGTTGACTTCGTTGATGGACCAAGCTTTGTCAAAGTTCGGGCACAAGAGCCTGCCAAAGAGGACGATATAGAAGATGACGACGGCGTTGAACAGGAATATGAGCCAAAAGATCGTGAGTTTCTCCCTCCAGGCGAGACGTATATCAGGCCGCTTCATCCGCCCGACGATCCGGAGGACGAAATTGGGTATCCAAAACGTTGTGAGCCAGACAATGCGGAGCCACCAGCGCCGGGCTGACGATGTCGGAACCTCCTCGACAGCGTTCGGGGCTTCCTTGACTACCATACCACCAGAATCTTCCTTCCCACCACCTCCGCCACCACCACCGCCGCCACTTGCAGAATAAGGCAGAATCTCCGGCGTGCTCTGCCCCTTTTTGTCGTACTCGGAGCCCCATGCACCTGGATTGTCCGCGGGTGCGAAACCTTTTCCTGCGAAGGGGGAATTCGGCGTCCGCAACCCCCCATTTCCATATCCCTCCCTAGGACTTGACACCAATAGATTATCCGCACTCTCCCCAAAATAGCCCGTACCGGGGGGCGCCAGCCCCTCACCGCCATGCGTGAAATCCGTATTATCATCCGCACCCATATCATCATCCTCCTCAACACCTTCACCTGACCCTCCTCTCGCCCCCTTCTCCCCCGCCCTCAGCGTATCCTCCACCACTTTCCACGCACCATACCCCAACCATATCCGCCGTTGACCGCACACGTAATCCATATTCTCGCGCCAGCCATTTGCCCTCGCACACTGCACGATCCGCTCCTCCTCCGAGCCCCTCATCGTCGGCACATACCGCTCACAAAACTCTCCCAGCTCAAAGTCCGCTATATAATCCACGCTCCGCCGCGCCGTGACATCAGGAAGTAAAAGACTCCGAATTTGCGCCTTGACCCGACGTTTGTCAAACGAGTTGGGCGATCCAGAGTCGTTGGGCCGAATACATGAAATGGACCACAATTTCGTGCGGTCGAGTGACGAAAAGATTTCGGAAAGGGTAAAGTTGATCTGGGTAGTAACGGGGTACGTCTTGTTTGGATCGAGTCTTGGATGGTCTTCCGACTGCGGAGGCAGTTCGCCGGCAGGAGTGAAGATGGGCGAGGGCTGTCGGAGTGGACGGGAGGAGACCTGGGCTTGGACGACAATGCTCTCGTCCTTGTTGTGCTTCTCCGCTGCCAGCGAAGGCCCGGAAAGCAATTTCGAAACAAAGGTCTCCGACGAGTTGCGTAACAGCGAAACGAACGCGGAGTCCAGCAAATCGGCGTCTTTCTCAACGAAATGGGACGCGTCGTATGATGCCGCACCTGCGTAATGGTTGATCCCGAATTGACGTTTCTCTCCACCAGCGAAAGACGAATGCACGCTATATTTTGACGACATCTCCTGAATCATCTCGTCGTCCCTCTCATCGCCACCCTTGCCGGACTTGAATGACGAACACGATTTGTTCATAATGCCCAGCAGCCCGCCGGGTTTCCTCTGCGCACGCTCGCTAAGTTGCGAACCTCGAAGCAGCTCCACGCACGCGCCGTTGTCCATCGTCGAAACCTCGGGTAACGTAACGCCGTCTTGCGTCATGAGGTTGTTGTAACCGACGGCATTTTCGAACGTGTATCGCAGAACATACGAATGCAGCATTTCGTCCGCAAAATTGGTCGTAAACTCTTCGAAGCCGTTCTGACCGTAGGCTGAAATCAGCGGCTGGCTGCCAGAAAGGGACATGGATGTCGTTCCGGTCGGACCGCGAGTCTGGAAACCAGGTTGATCCAAGAGAACGATCTGGGTCGTGCAGGGAGGCTCTTTTGTGTTGGGGGCCAGTCGATGATTACACGTTTCCACGACAAACGCGAACAAGATCGCGTACAAATCCTGCACACACTGATCTCGCTGCCTCGAGCTTTGTTCAGCATTCAAAAGCACGGTATAAAGCTCCTTGCGGACATAACTCGTCTTGTTGGTGAAAACCTGGGCCAAATCGTCCGACATCACCCCCAAAAGCCGTGCCGCCTGGTCCAGAACATGGGGATTGCTGATACCCGCTGAAACGTCGTGCGCATCGCCATTCGCAAACTCGAGGTTGCCCAGCAGGAGGATGGCGACCACCAGGCTAAATATAGAGGTCATGTGTTTGACTTTAAATCCGAGGGTTCGCATGGCGGCGCGCAATTCCGTCATGGCAATGGAGTCGTCACTGAATGGTCCCGAAGGAAGGCGATAACACCCGGAGGAGGCGAGGAGAGCATAATCAGATGGATCTTCGAGGTTGAAAGAGTCTCGCTCAGCCGGAGTAGCGCCAGCGAGAAATTGATAGAATATGTGGTATGTGCGCTCTTCGTGCGTAAGGCGGCAAAGCCGGGACTTGTCAAGGCCAAATGTGAGCACCTTTGCACCACCGAATCGACCACGCTCGTTGAAGTGGAGTTCGAGATAGCGGCCATGGCGAGAAGCATTGGCGTTCATGAGGGTTTTGGCATTGCCGAACGAGTCGAGGACGGTGGAGAGGGCTTTGGCTTGTTCGGCCAATTTGAGTTCCCTTTTCGAATGAGTGGATAGCCGTAGGAGCTGATTGAGGAACAGGCGGAGACTGGCTGTCTTTCCCGATCCGGTGATACCTCTGGTTTTGGTCAGAAAAAATTGCAGGGTGCATAGAATGAATGGCTGACTGACCTGGTGACGACCCCCTGAGACTCGTTACTCCTACGCATGAGGAGGTACACCCTGGCCGCGAGGTCGTAGAGATGGGGTTGAAGTGGCCGTGGAGAGTCCACCATGGGAAGGCTGGTGTCCTTGTACGAACGCTCCTCGTATTCTTTCGCGCTGACATCGTTGACGTTGGCGAGAGTCTTGTATGGGTTGACCGCGATGAGGTGAGTCGAGCCTATGCGCGTATAGGGTAAGTCAGCGCGAAACCGGGCCTGGAGGACAGCGAGGATGGCGTCGTCAGAGGGATAAATGGTTGCTGAACCCGACGAGGACACAAGGTCGACGAGGTCACCCGAGGCAATGGCCTGGGTGTTTTGGTTCGAGGCCATGAAGAAGAAAAAAGAACGAAAGCCGTCGTCGTCGTCGTCGACGGTGAAGAAGATGATGAGAAGGCAGAAACGACGAGACAAAGCAGGGCCTTGGGCTTACAAATCCGGACTTAAATCAACAATATTATTCATTTTGGAAATGCACGGGCCGGCCGATAAACAAGGCCTTGCGTTTGGCGACGTCCTTATGGCAGGGGATTATTCAACATGGGCGAGTGTGAATATGTATGTGAGGAAGATATATAGGGGTTGTCCTTATTTTCTTCCCACCGGTAAGGGTCAGTGGGTAGCGGCCAACGCTAGTGGCGCACTGGCAACGGACTGCCTCCAGACTAGCTGCCAACTCGAAGGAAAGGTGGGGGATGGGAGGAAAGAGAGGTGGGAAGGGAAATCTGAGAATAGCGACTACTTATACCTGGCGCACAGACCACCAACGACGACGAAAGTCATGATAAGTAATGACGTCATTTTATACGTTGGTAGGCGCTTATCAGCGCTTATTGTGCCGTTCCTATCTTCAGTTAGATCAATTTCAATCATGCAGTGGCTTTCGCATACGGGCCTTTTTAATATTCGCATTGGTTTCAACTTGCAGCCTTTGTTCAAGTTCGTGCGTGCAACGAAGAGGTATGGATCTTAAAAATTGAGCAATAGCTTCTTCACCAAGGATCGGTCCCTGGGTATGCCAGCCGACGACGCCTCAGGTGGCATACCCAAAGAATTCAGATAATGGGATTCATTCGATTACGGCGGTAGATTAATTCTCCACCGGGCGATGCATATGTGTATGAAGGGCATTTGAGTTCGCCTATAATCTATTACGGAAGGCGTTTGTGGATTGATCGTCCAAAAAAGAATTGAAGGTCGCAAATTTGCAGGCGATACGACCTCGTCCGGGTCATCCTCCTCCTCCTCTCCTGCTTTCAGACCATTTGAAGGGACGATTCCCTTCATGTTTCCTCGTCCTCATCCTCGTCGTCATCGTCGCTCTCCCTTTCCTTTATCCGGTGATGTCCTCTCTCTGCCTGGGCCTGATATCGCTTGACCAATTTTATATACATGTCAGTTCCATCCTTGATTACCTTCTCAAAGGGAACTGTGTCCACAAGAGTTTGCTAGGCCCACGTCTCTACCATACGGCTCCCGAGGTCGATGAATATGGCCAGGCCCAGTCACTAGTTTCCAAGGATATCCAAAAGGTCAGCAGCGTGGAATAAAAGACAAACCGGCATTGAAGCCGTATGGTTTCCCACATATGCTTGAGTTTTCCGCTCTGAAGAGCAGGGAGCGCAGCGGCCCCTTGCATATTGTTCAGAAGACAGCACCCATCTTCAAGGGTCTGCTTGCTGACAGTTTTGGAGAAGCCTAATTGTTGGTAGTGCGACTGCAATTCAGGGCCTGGTTTCCATTCGAGATCCACCCAAGTAATTGCAGCGAAGAGGCGAACGGCGAGCCATCGTTGCATAACCTTGAGGAGGTGAGACTCAAGATAAAGTCATACAGTCGACAATATTTTTTCCAAGGCGTTCAGGATATGAACCCAAGTGGTTGTAAGCAGAATGGCGCTGGTCACGGATGATGAAACGAAGAGACCGCAAGTGCCCATTTTGATCAAGGCGATAAATTTCAAGCCAAGTACATACAGTAGTTTGGGGATTAAATAAGAACCTGATTAAAAGGTGTCGCGGATTGTAGCATAAATATCTCTTTGAGCATCGAGGGTGGGTGGTTCAAGAACCGCGATTCCGAAGGCATCGAACCGCGATTCGCGATCCATGCTGCCTCAATGTCCCAATAAATAAATACATCCTGCCTAACTGGCATGTACGAAATTTGGCAATCCATCACGAGTGCGTGGCGATCAAGGATGGGAGTCAGAAGGGGTGGGAATTTATGCATGAATTATACCTGCTCTGAATCTGGTCCGTAATGTGGGCGCGGGCTGGCCTGGGAGTCCTACTTACCAATGCTGCCCTTCATGTCGCCAAGAGAATGGCTATTTTTATCCCCCTAGATCAGCGCTCAGCTCAACGAGCAGCCCCTTGCACGGCTCTTGTCCTGCGACTCCAATACTATTTAAAAACGCCGTAAAGGACTGCATTAAGTTCTTTACGGAACGACAACCTGGATGCATTGAACTATAAATAGGCCGCGCTACAAATTTAAATAGTACGCGAGCTTCGAGGTACACTCTCCCAAGGCCTTGCACCCAACCCCGCCATCATGAACCCCTTTACATCTCTCATTGCTCTCGCCGCCGTGCTCACTGCGTGCGAAGGATCCGAACTGATCCCTGGTCTCGTCATTCGCCAGACAAATACCGGCGCTGTTGGTGCAGGCTTCGCCACTCGAGCTACCTCGTGTTCAGCAACTCAAGTCGACTGTGGTGGTGGCATCACTCAAGAGGTGTGCTGTCCAAGCGGTACATTATGTTTCCATAGTAGTGATGGAGTATGTTGCCCGACGGGTGAAAATTTTCCCTTCTTCCCTCTCGACTTCTGGTTAACATTGCATGTTCCCATTCCTCAGACGCAGACTGCAACGTTCAACTCTTTGCCGATCCTCAAGTAAGTTGTCGAAAAACTTGAAGATCTACGCTGGTTTGCTGAATATTTTCTGGTGTAAAGTGCGCCGATCCTTCGTGGTTCTTGTGTACCGACTACCAACCGAATATTCCTGGCTACGTCCCGAACGATCCAGGATATTGGTGCTGCCCCACTGGTACCCAGTGTCTCGTCAGTCCAGAAGCCGGATTTGTTTGCAGTGCCGTCAACAACGGCGATACCCCTGGATCCACCGTGCTTAGTGGTCAGGCTCCAACGCAGGCCAGTACGGCCAAGACTGCACCCACTCTGGCGGGAACAGGCACCGCTACAGCTGGTACCAGTACGTTAATCTCGTCCATTGAACCCTGGAAAAATATCGACTGAAGCTTCTGCAGAAACCACCTCGAGCCCAACAACATCTACTGTCAAAAACGCTGCTATAAAGTCTTCCAGGTATGTAGAGAATAATATTATTCCGCTTCCGTTTACTCACTGCTTGGAATAAAGCTCCGCATCAGGGCTTGGGATATTTGTTGCGCAAGCCTTATTCGCGCTCGCCCTTGCCGCCCTTTTGTGATTCGCATACTCAAAGTGGCTAAATTTCAGTTGTTAATAGCAACTTGCTGGATTATTTGTACGGTTTTTGGTTTTACGACTTTTTACGAATCAAAGGGGTTCTTCGTCGGTCTAATTTTAGACTACATTCTCTTGGCATCAGGGAATGTTGTTGTCTTCGAGAGCGCAACGAGAGCGTGCAAAGCAAGTGCAAACGGCGGCTCGGAATATTTAAATTGCAGAACATTGCTCGCGACCCATGATTCCATGAACGTTGCATAAATACCGGGACGTCCTAGCGCTCGCCTCGTTCCTCGAGTCTCTGTCTTTTTTGAGGAGACGAGCGCCGCCCCAATCGCATCGCATCGCCTTGCACACCTCCTTTCTGCAGCATCTGCCCCTGATGGGCGCCATAGTTTTTCACGATTGAAATCGAGCACAATTGTTTTTGCCATCCGGTATCTAGCTAGAACTCGACGCAGAAATTAGTGACCGCCGACAGAAGGGTCCTGTACTCAACCTATGGCGCGCTGGTCCGGCAATGTGCCAGACCGCAACATATCTTCGATTCCCCCAATGCATTTTGGCGTTCGGATGCCCGTCTCTCTCTCCTGAAGCGATTCCCAGCGAACCACCGAGTCCATTTCAGTTGAGATATAGTTCTGGGCCAAACCTTGCTTCGCATTGTGATGGCTGGATTAAGCGTCACTCGGAAAACATTTGGCTTGCGGGCTACGTTCATCATTATGAGGAAATTCCGCCACTTGCCAGGCTGACTTCGCGGTAACACGGTCAACTTAAGCGATGGGCTACAGCGGTGGCTCTAATTCAGTTGCCTTCCTACAGTTTTTAGGTCTGTGATAGATTCCCTCGTCATCCTCGAAATTTCAACCACGGGATACAGTACCCGACGCTCCGTGTTATTATCCATCCTTTCTGACCCGGTGTAGCCGTGGGCTTTGGCCCACTGCTACGCCATCGGCTAGATTAGATTAGATACGTAGGTACATCAGCGGCTGTGCACGACCTTGTGTGCCAGCGCGTCGCGTCGATACACAACACGACCACCTTTGCCTACGACGCCATACCGTACGGCCCCGTCTGACGCGATTCCGCCGCAGAGACCTCACCACCCGCCAGATCTGCCTGCTCCATCTGGTGATGAGAGTGCGATTCGTACAGCCCATAATTGCATAACTCAACCAGCAAGCTTTACCGCTAACCAGCTACTGTTGGCCGCCAGCGTGTCACCATCTGCTGTCCACTGCTACCATCCTCTGTCCTCCGTCTTCTGTCTTCAGTCTTCAGTCTTCAAGCTTCAGTCTTCAGTCTTCTGCCTTCCGTCTTCAGCCTACAGTGGACCAACCACACGTGTTACCTGCTACGACGCACCCCGTTATCCCCTCAACTTCGCATTACCACGCAAATATGCCAAAGTCCGCGAAAAAGCGCAACACTGCGCAAACGCAACCGCCGCCGCCGCCGCCGCCGCTGCCATCTCTTTCGAGTGCGCCTCCACCGCCCTCACCTGCCGCCACCACCGTGAATGATGGCCCCGAACCACCTGCTCCGACCATTGTCATCGACTTCGCTGTATTTGTACGACGTGCAAGCTTACTCGACCTCGAAAAGTTTCTCGAGCTTGCTGCAACAACTCGAGAAGGTCGAAATCTCAAGCTTTTATGGGATCGAGCTTTTCTTAGTGGAATGAAAACTGGGATAGAAGAGGCGAGCAAAGCCGTGGACTACGAAAAACGGCTAGCATTTGCAACAGGGTACAACCAAGGACTGAAGGCACCTGCAAGCAAACAGTGTACCGAGCGGATCGAAGAGGCTCTCGAGCTTGAGAGGGCCAGCTGGATAGAACAAGGCCATGGCGACAACTGCTTCAAGTTACCCATTTCCCCTTCAACTCGGGAGTTCGCCGTTCAGTCCGATCCCATCTGTTTGTCTCCAATGACACCGTCTCTGACCTGCGAAGTTGCCGTCCAATCTGACCCTATTCATTTCCCTTCCACGGCGTCATCCTCGACTCAAACCTCTTTGACTCCACCTGCCTCTTCGATGTCCGCTGCGACTCTTCCAAATTTATCCTCACAACCACCACTCATCGAGCTCGAGCAGCCGAAGTTACAGGTTTGCCCCGAGAAACTCAACTGGGCTGATGATGTCGCCACCTCTCCTTCGTCTTTTATTCCCTCCACTGCTCCCCGCGACCTTAGTTGCCTTCGTTCCGAGAGCATTCACCCCTTCGGGGCTTTACGCCAACGCGATTGCCGTACACGTCGCCAGCCTCGAAAGCACCGAAATCGGACCATGTACATTTCCTCTTATCCGAGGTCCCGTTCTGCCCATATACCTCCCATTTCATCTTTTACTATTCCGAGAAACCCTCCTTACCTTTCCCCTTCTCATTTTCCTCCTTCACCTCCCTTGAATTGGGAGGATGACCCCCGTCTGTTGGCACTCAGCCGTGCATTGAGGGCCTTAGGTTGGAACCGAGATGTTTCGTGACTCCTTTTCGCATCATAGGCTTTTTTTTTTTTTTAGATTTCTTTTTCTGTCGCAACGAGGGCGTTGCTTCGTTTTGGGGGGGCACATGTAGCTGTGGGCTTTGGCCCACTGCTACGCCATCGGCTAGATTAGATTAGATACGTAGGTACATCAGCGGCTGTGCACGACCTTGTGTGCCAGCGCGTCGCGTCGATACACAACACGACCACCTTTGCCTACGACGCCATACCGTACGGCCCCGTCTGACGCGATTCCGCCGCAGAGACCTCACCACCCGCCAGATCTGCCTGCTCCACCGGTGCTGCAGGAGAAAGCCCAAACTGAAGTCATAGGCACAAGGATTTGAAGGGGCGTCCCCGTAGCGGGCAGATATAAAGCGGCTCCACAGCAGTCCTGGCATGCGACAGTATTGGGACAGGGAAACTGCAGAGATACCGAGCCTGCGTGTAGAGAACCCAAGGTCATGTGGAAGGATCTCGGCGATTGATTCGCGTTAGACGGGCCTTTGTGGTCGAAAGGATAAAACAACCTTTCATTTCCTATGACTCGCCGATGCATCTGCCTTAAACCCAACGTTCACTAGAAGCTTCTCTATTTGGTCGAACATAACCTCTAAGGTTAGTTAGCATGGAAATCCTGCCTCGTATAGCAAAAAACGGCGAAAATCGCGGCTACGATTTGCTGATCCTGCGATCACGATGAGCCTCGAATTGTTAAAGAATGGGTGTGGGGATATATTGGCGAGGGAGGAGTTCGGCGACGTATCCTTCGTGTCTATGGAGGTATTATGCTTCCGACTAGTTTGTCATATTTTGGAAAAATTCAGAATTAGTTTGAATCGACTTCATTTTCTCGTCCTTCAGGACCAGCAATCCAAGGAGCATAAATTATATTTTATCGACCGTGAGTGGGTATATTGACGGAGAAGATATACGTTTTTCCACACCTCAGCTGGTCGAAGGATAGCACTTGTATCGATCATCTTTGGCTCCTTTCCATCCAACTGAGATAAGAAGCACTTGTCAAACAACATTACGGAAAATCGGAACTAAAATCAACTCACCACATCGCCAGCAGTCAAGGATGTGGTCTGTATCACTGTTCGAACGAGCTCGTCAGACGATTTGGTTCGGAAGGTAGTCAAAGAAAACGTACTATTTCTGCTTGATAGCCAACAATTTCGGGTAATTGGGTCCCCAAAAAGCCCTGATATAATCAGGTTCATAGACATCAGCTTCGTTCTGTTGTGGGTTTGTCAGATACTCGATTTGCGAACCGATAAATTGTTATCGAAGAAAACTTACGAAGTAAACACCAGCACCAGGGGTGCGCGCACGAACCGTCGACCATAAATTGGTCAACTTTTTGTACGTGGCCACTCGTTGTTGGAGAGTCGAGTCAAAGTTCCAATTGAAACTTAACAACGACTAAAAATTGTTCACAGAATTAGCATCCGCGAAATAAACAAGGATGTACGACTTTTACATGCCACACCGCATTGCGCCATGCAGGGTTAATCGACGTCCCGTCCTTGTCAAAGTTCTTAAACGAGAACGGAGTTACGGCGAGGATCTGGCTAAAGTCAGATGCGAGCATGCCATTGATCATAGCTTCGATGAGTGTATCGTCCGTAAATTTGTCAGAAGGAAGCAGGCGACTGGCCATGACTTGGGGGCGACCGACTTGCTGTTGTATCACCAAATAAGGGGTAAACATAAGTGACCGAAGAGAAATGAGAAAAAAGCACGCACATCGGTATTTGGAGCAATGAAAGTATCAAAGAAGTCGCTGTACGAATCCATGGTGAAAAACGTAACATTTCCGCCCACAGACTGGAATGCTGTGACGAGAGCAGCGGCGGATTTCTGCGCATCCTCGGCATTCAAAACAGGGTTAGCCCAAACTGCGCTGGAAGCAGGTGGCTTGAAAAGGAGAATAAACTTAGTCTCCGTCGGGACGACCGAAATTCCAGAGAGACGAACCGTGATATATCCACCCCAACCATCAGTCGCGAGTTGAACGGCGCTTTTGGCAAGTGCCTTCAAGAGCGTGACGTGATTGGCTTGTGTACCTTCGTACAATCCAAGGACGCTGGTGGTTCAATCAGATATCTTTTACTCCCGATAACCGAAAAAAAGCGCACGCTTGAACGGTAACTTGAGGAGAAGCAACAAAGGAACTCTCGAGGACGACACCAAATGTGCCTCCTCCTCCTCCACGAAGTGCGAAAAACAGGTCCTGATTTTGACACTGGTTCACTGTGCGGTACTTTCCATCGGGGGTCACGATTTTGAACTGCAGCACTCGGTCAACACCAAGTCCCATAGCAGGCGACATCGCGCTGTGACCACCACCCTTTTCTTGAGGTTAATAATAATCAAAATGACATCCAGACGCGAGGATTACAGACCATTACCCAGCCACCAGATACGCCTACACTTGGATCAGCCCCTGCAACAACAGTAACGTTATTTTCACGAGCGAGGTCGTAGACTGCGCGGAATTGTTGGCCGGCCTGGGGTTATCAACGAGTTTTGAAACAGTGTTGTGACGTAAGGACGGCACTAACCCCTGCGGTGATAGCAGTTGTTGGATTCATTGAGCATCCATCTGGCACAAAATTCCTGTCGAGGACAAGCTTTGCCGGGTTACTTAGAATTTTTCAATTTCACTTCATTCGATTGGTGACTATACCTTGTTGAGGTTGTGTGTCTTGAAATCGCCGCGATCACTGTTAGAACTCGGAGGGGAACGTTGACAGCGATTTAACATACCCAGAGTGCTAGTGTACCCGGACCCGCACTTCGTCCGATATAGTCATGCTGCGAAATCGGTCAGGGACCCGGATAACAAAGTTCTAGAATTTTGCACGACATACCCCAGAGTTTTTAATAACCAATGGCACTTTCGTCTTCCTAGTAAACGCGTAAGCTGCCACCACGTCGTTAACACTGTCTACATCGATCTTCAGAGGCAGAAGTGTTCAACTAGGATTTCTGGAGATGATACGAATAGACTCACGTAGAAGTTTGGCACGCTTCCTTGTCGACATTGCTGCGGCGGTGCAAACGCAGCAGAGTTCAAAGGGTTCATCCAGTCCAGCAGACATTCATCCCCGTTCGTTTGACAAGTCTCCCACTGGGTGATTTCATATGCTCCAAAGTGCTCCGAACGAAACACTAACGAAGAAAGATGACGTTGATCAACGTATCGAGTATTGTTGGAGGCAATAGAGAGAACGTACAATGATCTTCATTCCTTGACTGTATTTCTGCACATTGAGTAGCGTTGGGTGTATTCGACGCGCCACCCGCCAGACGAGAAAAGCAAGGCTGGGAAAACGGTACTCCGGCGTGGAGACGTCCCCCAACGGTCTGATTGAGGGCCGTCCAATCTGCAGAGGTCACTGTCGATGCAGTGACAAGATTGGTGAAGATCCCGAAAAGGGTGAAAGGGGAGACGAATGCAACCATTTCTCGCTCCATGTCGTCCGTGTTATCACCTTTAATTTATAACTCCCATCAGAGACGACCCCGAGTGAATTCGAGTAAGGCGAATTTGATCGAATACTTCATGCCTGTATGTTAAAAGATGGGAAGCAATGACTCGGTGTCACATGTAGCGTTCATCCTATAAAATGTCAGTGGTATGACGTTCAAGTAATGCTGGTAAGTTTTGTCATTGATGCAGGTCAACAAGGAGGTTTGGCATCGTCCAAGTTGCACATACTTTATTCCGACTCTCACGCCATCCCGTCGAAGGTCGCATTCAGTGATCGTCCAGACCAGATTGTGAACTTGCTAGCAAGAAGTCGACTACCACTTATGTCCGACCTTGAGGCGTTGGCGCATTCCATGCACCATAGATTTGTAGGTTGCCCCACGGCGATCCTCCTCCGGTATCATCGGAGCCTGGGCTCCTGGATGGAGAGACAGTCCTTTGGGGTTGGGGTTGGCGGCCAAGGTCGTTCCTGGTGGGGCAGTCAATTTTCCTGAAATGAAATCAGATGTTAAAACAACTGGGACCGCTCGAAAGTTTTTTCTCGAGAGAATTAAACGGGGATGAGCAATTAAATAAAAGTGGTTTCAAAAGACCAGAGAAAAACCCAAGAACAGGTGAGTTCCAATGTGATCTGCCAGCTCAACGGAAACTAAACCACGCGGAGCAAATGGGAGAGGAATTAACCATCGAATTGGAAGGGCAGGGAATCCACTGAAAAATTCGGAGTGAAATAAGGTACATATTATCGCACGAAGCAAGGAAATATACTGATACTGGTCGTATATATGGCGAGCAATACAAAAGGTCGTAAAGGTCATGAGTGAGGCCGGAAGGCAACAATGCTGTGTTTGAAGATGGGATCCGATCGAAGGTTGGAAAGGAGAACACGGGCAGAAAGGAAGTATTCTTCTAAGTGCAGTGTGGGACAGAAGAGAAAATCGTGGACTTGAATAGCTGTTTGGGTGATGGGGGGTGCGGATGGTGGAGAAAGTATGCTTAGAGCGATGGCGAATATAGGGTACGAGGCGGAATGGAATCTGTTGAAGCATAGTATGAGACGGTCAGTCCTTCCAGCTCACAGTAAGCGGTCCCGTATCCTGGAACTTGAAATCATATTCTTGAAGCTAAACAAAGCAAGGAATGAGCCGGCCATCAACAGGATCGAGGTAAAAACACTAACAGGACGTTGGATTGCCGTCGGCGTCGATTCTCCCTCACCCAGAGGACTAGCGTGAAAGGTTCCTGGACTCCCAATGCCTGGTGAAGGCAGGCCTGTTGGATGTGGTCCACGTTCCCTCGTTCTCCCTCTGGCACTGGTGTCTGTGTAACCGACCAGCCGTATGTTTAGGATAGGCGCGGGCCGTGGTTGCTCGAATGTTAGAGATTGCGTTCCAGATGAAGGTCCCGCCTCTGGGCCTAGAGAGCTCGATGAGCGGCTGGTTTCAGGGTTATAAAGGTAGTTCGCATGGTAGGCTGGTCGGTTACGTTGGTGGTCATGAAAATTGGAGTAATGTTGAGGGTAATCGTCGTCAAAGGATCTCGACGCCGACCGGGATACAGATTGGGACTTTTCTTGTGGAATTACGCGATTATGGATGTTAAATGGGATCCGTGACGCAACATTTACCATTTTCCTGAGTCAACATAAAAAGTCTGTCAGCGAGCGGGGATGAAGAAAACGATGGCCACATACCCCTCCTTCGCTCGCACTATTCGGCTGAGTCGCTCATGGAGCCTCTGGCGATCAACCAGGTGGACAGTTGAACTAAGCATGGTCGCACAAAAAACGCGTGATCAATTCCCATCAAAACATAGAGATTCGAAAAAACAAACATACACGTCAGTTGCTGGTTCTTCCGGGATAAGGCGCGAGGTTTCGTCATATACGGGCTCGGATTCGCTTTCCGTTTGCCAAAAGCCGCAGCAGATGCTCTTTAAAAACGAGGAAGCCATGTTGGATATGTTTGAACGGTTTGGGGCTTTGTGACCAATTCAGTTGATTCATATTTGGTTTTGATTGCCATGCAGTGGGTAATGCAAACACTGGTCCTCACCAAGCTTCAAGTTAGTAGAGCCATCGTTCATGGACGCTCGAAGTCGAGGTAATCGAGGTTTGATGGTTTGTATCACCGTTTTTAGCGACTTGATTGAAGATCCAGGATCTTGTGCCACAAATTTACTTGCCTTCCTCGTCAGCAGGATGAATTTCCAACCCATGGAACATAGGTTCTACTTAACTTCTACCTTCTAAGCTCCGAGTCTGATTCAGAGCATGTCCCGGGTTCCTTGTGGTCGGCTATGTTTTTTTGGCATCTCGGATTTGCAGCTGGGTGGTATGATTTCTCTTCCACTGAGAGAAGATACCCATTTTCCGGCAATCGTTGATCGAATTGTCATCGTCTGTGCCAGGAAATTTGCTCTTGAGTTCCTTTGGTTAAGCCTGGTACTTAGCTTCGTTGGTAAACGAGGAACACTTCCCATTCGTGCAACGGAGCCCGATGACAATCACGGTATAGGTCAGCCATCATTATGTATCACCGATGGGGGTATACAGTAAACGCACGCGAGTATATATCGCAAAGTGCACCCAACGCGATGAGGTTTTGGAAGAGGTGCATTCGCCAGATACAATAAGAATATTCATATCTTTGATGGCCAAGTTGGCTTTCTCCATTAACCGTGAATCATCCACGGAATTCGGATCGATCATCGTTTATACAAGGCCAAGCACGAATTTCCTGAGCATTTGAATGATATACGGGTATTGCAGACCGAAGGCTGTCAAGATCCCAACTGTAGCATGTCAAGACCCTGGACGATGGCAAAGATGTGGGGCGGTAATACTGGGCATTCCCAATCGTGCCGAACTGTGGCGAACCACATCTGAAACTTGGGGCGTGAACGAAATCAAGGGGAAACTTGGTGGGCGGCAGTGAATAGAGGACAGAGAAAATTCCAGAAGGGAAGGTTGAAAGGCATCCTATGATTAGCCTGCTTCCGGCCACCAAGTTAAAAGCCTCCAATATCGATATCAAGGGTGGCCAGTGCTAAAGTCTAATTGACGTGGACATAGAGCACGCCCTTGTATTCAATACATATGGAGATGGATTCCTTAAACAATGACCACGATGGTCCTCAGAATATTCCCGAAGACATATCGATGGTGCCGTGATCCACCTGCACGAGGGTTTGAGAGAAGCTGGTAAACAGACGTGCGAAGTGAGGGAGAGCCAAATTCTTCAATCAAAGCCGCCGTTCAGATCGGCGCGGAAAAATATTACAGCGAACATTTCAAGGATGAGGGCAAGAGACCAAAGGTGGACAAACTAGGGCTTTCATTGTTGACAGCTCGTTGGAAAAGGATGATCAGTTTTTGACTTGAGAGATGTCGTTGTCAAGAGGAAGCGTCCCAAAGTGAGGGAAAGTCAAGGATTGCCAGATATCGACCAGTGTGAATGAATAGGTGTGAGTGACCACGTTCGAGGGTTCCGGCGCAAATTCGTTTTTCCGGTGTGTCGACCAAGTAATGTACTTGCTGAGGTGGAACTTCACGGATTATAAGGACCGCTATCGCCTGATATTCAAATGGATATGCTGTACATGGTCCTCGGAACGGTGCAAGTCCAGTGCGAGTCGAAATAGTGTCGAAATGCAAAGTCGGAATTCCGGTTTGTACCGGACCGCTAACACCTCCACGTGATATCCACGACGCGACTTTTTTGAACACGTGATCGCATGCCTTTCAACGTTGTTTGATTCCTTTCAAAGAGTCGTCTCTCTTTCTTTATCTCTCTGCTTTGTTTCGCAAAAAAATTATGTCAGAATCACAGCCTACATCCATCCCTAATGCCAAGCGGAAAAGAACGACAATGCGGCTCGAACCTCCCAGTACAGCGAGTGGCGCGACACGGTCAACACGAATCTGGCTTGAGGACGGGAATGTTATTATCCAGGCGCAAACCACACAGTTCCGTGTCCATCGGGGGATTCTGTCACGGCATTCTCGCGTCTTCAAAGACATGTTTGCGATACCGCAACCGGAGTTGGGTGAACCTGTCATCGAAGGATGCCCCATTTTCCGGTTGTTTGATGCTGCACAGGACTGGGAAAACTTATTGACGTTGTTGTATGATGGAAGTATCAAGTGAGTTTCTTTGTTCTCCAAGAAGCTTTTGACCATCCCCGAATATTAATAGCGTTCAACGTGTAGGTCCGAAGGGTGGATGAACGACATCTCGTTGGGACTTATGGTGTCAATGCTGCGGTTGGGAAAGAAATATGAATTCAAACATTTTCGACAGATTGCTTTACAACGACTACGGGCTGAACTCCCTCAGACGCTCGAAACATGGGATAAGAGGTATCTCGGAAAGCCGCCTCTCCGCGACGAAGAAACAGAGTTCGACCTCCTCAACATTGCACTCGAGGTCGGTGTTCAAACTGTGCTTCCTATCGCGTTCTACTGGTGTCTCCAGGATCGAACGATGGTAAATAGCTCTCATTTTTACAAACATCCCCGACGTACTCATGCCTTCCATAGGAAGAAACAAATCATCCGTGGTATACCTCGCAAAGACGGCACCCTCTCTCAACTCACGCAAGAAACCAAAAATACCCTCGTCCTCGGGAAGGAAAGACTCTCCGCCGGCACCGTAAAACATGCCGTTGGGTGGCTCAAATCCGACAAGTGCGTCCCATGCGCCCAATGCACGTCGCGCGACGCTTGCAAAGCTGCGAGATTTCGCATCCTCGAGATGTTCTGGCCGATGCTAAACGTGTCGATCGCACTGGACCCAGTGGGCCTGGGTCTCACCATGCGCAAGTTTTGTGCACCGTGTGCGACGGCGGCTAGGGAAGTATTCCAGGACGGTAGAAAGAAGATATGGAAGGAGCTGCCATCGTATTTTGGCCTTCCCAGGTGGGAGGATTTGAAAGATTTCGACCGGAAATGATTGATGATTACCTGTATTTATTTGAATTTCGTTCATTGCTGTCTTATATTACACTGTAGCTTATAGTCGTCGCTATCCATTATTGCTTTCATTTCGCGTTGTACTAAATATGGTTGCGTTGCAATGCTACGTTGGATCCTTCCATCTAAATTTGAGACGTCGATTAAAGTAAAGTTCTACGGGGATATATCACAAAAAAAAGTCAAACACCTCACAAAATGCCTACGCCAACCCCGTACTCCGATAAAGACCTTATGAAAGGGGACAACCTCTCGAAGGCAGACGACCTGGCCATCCGCATAAATAAATCCAAAGGGGAATCCCAATGATTCGTCAGTCGCGCATGATGCAGGCGAGCTACACCAGGAATTTGCGATGAGGAACCAGGCGGAGGCCTCCGCGCTCGGATAAGGTCTTCAAATGCGTTGCTGGACAACGTCCCGTGGTGATACGAATGCACTTCGAGGCTGGCCAGTTTGGGGAGGAGAACCGAGTCCAACGCTTTAACGCCAGCCCCAACTTCCTTCTCTTCCTCGACACTCTCAGCCGGAGTCTCCTTAAGTAACCCACTGCACACGATCTCTCGCAATAACGCGTCGTCGAGAGGTGGTAAATAGCCAACATTCGTGACTTTCAACTGTTCCAAGGTGTTTAAAGCCCTGAAGCACGTCATCACATCCTCCTTTTTCATGCTGATAGTGTGTAGCTCCAAAGTACGCAGCGCACACCCCGAAAACCGGATTAGTTCCGCCAAGACACGTCCGGGCGAGCGAGGCGTATCCCCCATACTAAGGGGCCAGCCGGAGAACCGCGAGCACCGTGCACTGAGGTAGAGGTCCTCAAGCGCTGGAAGGTGGAGATATCTCAGGATGGGCGAAACGTTGTCAGTTCCGCTTACGAGCAACGAGCGAAGTTTGTGGAGTCCAATTCGTTTCGTGGGTATGGAGGTGGACGGGGAAGGATGATACACATCCTGGATATATATAAGGCACTCTTCGAGGTTGGTACATTCACCTAGGATACCGATGTAGTCCGCGAGTCGAGAACATGTGCCGTCCATGTGAAGATATACGAGCTGTGCCCAGGGCGCGATGAGGTAGTCTACCGAGACGCAGTCGGGGACTTTGACCGTGAGCTTACGGAGGGAACGTAGGGCGAGGAGGGAGACGGGGCCTTTGGATGTAGAATTATACGGGAGGATGGGGTCGTAGAACGTGGTACTGGAAACGATAGCGAGCTCTTGCAACATATCCCATTGCGTCTGCGAAACTGACTTGCTGCTGCTGTGAAATAAGGGTTTAAGACACCGAGGGCCAACGTAGAGGCTCTTCCAACGCTCCTTCCCGGGAATGACGTCCATGATCTTGGCGGCTTGTTCTTCCTTCATAAATTTGTTGGCTTCGTAAAAAAGGCACATGGAGATGGGTATCGCCTTCGAACGTCCGATCCAGGTGGTAATAAAATCGAATTCCGGGCCCTTCAAATCTAAATCGTTATGAAATGTATCCTCGAGGTCGATCATCACGATATTCCAAAGTCGAGGAGAGGACAACGCGGCGTGCCTCCACATTCGGCAAACAACAGAGAAGACGAACATGTCGGCGAGCTCGTATTGGAATACCTCTGCCCAAATTTCAGGCGGTACGCGGCGAATGGGTGAAAGGATTGCGCTGTAAACCCTCCTTCTTTCAAGTAGAAGATGGGAAAAGTCCGTCCATTGAGTGGTTTCTGGGGGAATGACCTTGTAGACGTCGTCGATTTCAGCGATTCGATGCCGAATCTCATCGGCTTGAAAGTCGTGGGGTTCGACATTCGAGTTTGATAGCTCGCGAAATTTCATAGACGTTAAATGACTTCTGGAATGTTAATAAGCTTGATTTGTGAAGGAAAAAAAAGAGAGAGGAATACCCACGTTGGGAGAGACGGTGAACTGTCTTTCATCGGGGCTCAGGACATAATTCATCCTCCCTCGAATCAATATATGAGATGGATGAAGACAAAGGCGATCATTTGACAGCTCATGGACATGGAGCGTCTCTACTGAATGGGCTTTGAGCCAACAAAGGTATGCAAAGTATCGCGTCCTTACCAATGGATGGTACCCGTCATTAATATCGATGAGCATTTCGATTCCAGCAAATGCCTCCAACATATTGTGAAGAGGAATCAGGATATGCACTGGCAGGCAGAATTGGTCAAGGCGGAAAGAACACGGTTCCATCAATTAGATAAAAACCTCGGCCCCGGCAAACAAGGAAGCCGAGGGAAGCCAGGCTTCGGTGAAAATACGTGCTTCCTTCTTTCCTCCATCATGATCACAAGGCCCGAGAAAGCTCAGGTTCTTACGATTAACCTGTCCTTCCCCGATTTCGAAGTCTATGTCATTTTCGAAAGGGATTTCGAGCTTTGAATCTGAAATTTGCGCTCGAGTTAGCCGCTGTCAGCGCCAGTGTGTCTGTGTCTACAGTCTGTCTACAATTATGGACTAGGTTCGTGAGTGATGTCCTGGGTTTGGGATCGGATGTATTGCGCAGTTGTTTCATCATGATAGTTCTTATCAATGAAACGTCGCATATCTTTGTATTCAACCTTCACAATATGACCAGACGCGTTCATAACTCTGGCATCCATGGGAACCTTTCTTACTCTCAAATCATCCACGTGTGGCCAACGATCTCAGCTGGACGAGACTACCTTTCTTGCGACAAAGCTCTAACCTCGACTCTCAACTAATCAATGTGTTTTACTTTATCCCACATTCCATGTTTGGGCTGGGATCTTCCATATTGTTGGGTACCTTATAGTTAATTGACCTTAGGGCATGAGTCGAACTCTTCGTCTCGTAACTGCACGGAAATGGCGAGGCTTCATCCTTCTTGTGATACTTATATATGCATGAGTTGAATTAATCATCCCATCCATTTGCATTTCTGCGTAGCTATTCGGGCGCGCCTGTAACATTGAACTGGGTCAGCTCAACGACTCGGAACGGTCAACGGCGAGTGAAAATCCCACAATGTCTGGTTCGCAAGCCAAAGAAGTCCGAGGTGTCGGGGGCTTGCGAACCCAAGTGATTCTCCAGGATTTTCAGGACGTACGATATAAGCTAATTATAGTTGCGCATCGAATTCCAATCGGACATGTGGGCGCTTGATGGGTTCAAGCTTTTACAGTATTAATATGGTTAGTAGTTTCTGCTATACTGTCGCCGTCTTTCAATCAAAACAGAATGTCCATCAAGGGTGTTTACTATGCGCACGACTGGGGTTTCAAACTAAGCATTAATTTGCCGACCAGGCTGTGTTGTGTGGAATGGCTCAACTACACTGAATCTTATGAGAGTATGCGGCGGTATTGCCAGTATCATTGTTGTTACGGTACGCTTTCAGGATTAGCTCATTGGTGCATGGAACAAGTTACAATTTAACCATCTCATTTCATCCCAATTTTTCATCAGCATCATCAGAGCTCGTATTGCCATTACCTAAAAAGTACCGCAGCGCGAGTGGAGCAACACCTAGTTGCTATACGATAAGGGTAGTAGGTATCCCCATAGTTTGAAATCTGACAGAGGAGGACAATCAACGGTGACCATTGCAGTTGCAGACTTCGCGAAATATCACGCTATGCACTTGCCTACCAAACGGCTCAAGAAACTTGAAAGGGAAATGAAGCTTGTGAAATAATGCAAATCCTAGCCGTTCCATTTTTATGGATCCTCCACAGGGACAAAGCGATTCGAACCTGCGTTGAATTACTCTCGACACAGCCAGCGCCAACCTGGTCCTTGCTCTTTTGAAATTCAACGCTTAGAATTCCTCCTGATGGTGAAAGGGGTTAATCCCAAATTTATCAGGCTCGTTAGATACGTTGTGAAACAAGTACATGCCTATATGTGTTAACACTTTTGGGGCTTGATCGCCGCTCACATTTCAATGTATCCTTTTTCCGGAACGATTCAGACTTTCAAAGCTGATCTTGAGATTTCTGTAGAACAAGACAAAGACGGTCCTAAGGCGGTCTGCTTGACGGTGCCTGGAGCTCTTTTATTGTGGGTATACCATGATCGTCGCTCCCAGTCGGTCTCGGTGTGGTCACGAACAATATTTAACTCCAAGGGATAAATAAATACCTGCTATAACAGGGATGCCGGGTGTGTCGGAATCACAACGTGTTTATGTAGGGATGCGACTTTTTTTGTGATTTGTAAGGACTTGCTCCATGTGCATGAGTGAGTCATTAGATGGGCGCTCCTCTTCACACTTTCAGGATACCGCAGCAAGTGGCGGCCTCTGGTAATTTGAATACAGGTTCCTCAAAGGATCTTTCACTTGGCACGACTACGGATGAAGCTTGCGCGCCGTTTTCGCGAATCCCAAACCCACCGCCAAGTACCTCGAGTATGTCCATTTTTTTTCGCGTAGAGACCGTCCCTCCATAGTTCCATGCGTCAAATGGAATCGAATCAAGCTTCAAGCTTCAAGAGTGACCAAACCAAATCCAAATCTGGCGGAGAGACGCGTCTTCATGTGATTTGTGACACCTCGCGTTTCGTCACGCATACTTGCATACGCGTCCGGCAATCATATCAGTGTTCCGAGGTTTACTCGCTTTGTTTCATAGATTTCCTTTCGTTGTTCCTTCTTTCCGTCTAAGTACAATGGCACGTTAACGCCACCTTATAGCACCCCCTTCACTGTGCCGTTTTCGCTATTGATTGACTGCGCTCTGGCGTAGTCCAATATAATTCCGCATCCTTGGAAGGCTCTATGTCGCTGTCCCTACGTATCAGCAAGAATCCCACCCAATAACACCTCGCGCTTCATTTTAGTGATTTTTGATGGCGCCAAGGAGATTCCCCTTGTTGTAAATCGAAAACGAGGACATGCCGTTCTTTGTATGGAAGTGCACCATGTGGTGCAGTCTGCATGTGAGCGTCATATTTCGGGATTCCTGTCTTCATCTCGCACAATCTTTGATCAACACGATTTAATAGGTTTTATCCTATGCTGTGTTCCTGGGTTCAAAATTGGGCGGAACCTTGATGGACCGGTCGCTCTGAGAAGACTGGGTAAAATAACCTCTGGGACAGTCGCAAAACGGATGCAAAGGCTGGATTTTCCAATCGACATACATTGCTGCGGTTGCCGTCCCAATTATTTGTCGAGAGGGTTAGATAACAGACTGCGCAGGTGAAAGGTGTGTCCAGGTAGCGCGTTCACGCGCGTTCTTCAACAGCGATCAGAATGGCCGATTACTTTGTCTTCAGAATGACTCACAACTGTCCAGGTATACGTTCCGGATCGCCCGATTGCAACCGCAAAGGGACCTGGATGCATGCACGCATCAGTTGCCCTATGTAAGTATACTTGTTCAAAGATATTATATGATCAGCGCTGCCACCGCCTTGACGACTCTGGACGATACTCCGGGTATTCCCCATATGCAGAACTGTAATGGCTCTCGAGCTTTCGGGGCGGGGCGAGAGAGAATGCCAGTCTTTGGCACGACTCAAAGGAATGGAAATCGTCGAAACTTATTCTGTAGTTGCCAAAGATTTTACTGAGTTACGGGCCACGACCTTATCATAAAAATATTTACACTACATTGCATATGTATCTAGTATTCCGACACGGAAGTCCATCAAATGTCCGATCCTACCCTTGTTAAATATTAGGGATTATAAGTAAAAAAAGAAATGTCCGGGAGATGAGGTCAGTGGCATGTATCAAATAGGTCGTGAGTCGAGAGAGTCCGAGGCTGAACCCCGCTGCATATAGAATCTTCATCACTATCACTTCGGAGAATGTTTCGAACGGGGTCTAATTTTGTTCCTCTTGAGAGAAAGCGGTCGAGGTTTGCCTCGGAGCCTTGCATACACGCCACACGCGTTGCAGAGCTGATCACCAGCCTTACTCCTTCGCCAGACGGAGGTATGGTGGGTGTGACAATGGCTGCATTCAGGACCGACGTAGTTCACGTCTGACTCATCAGAGGTGTTCCCGTCATCGTCGGCGTCGATGAGCTCCTGAGGTCGGAGTTTATTTCGCTGTTGCAGATACAGGCCGCAAGCATTGCATAACGGCTTCATGGTTGATGGATCTCGACGCCAAAGTGGCGTGGAAGTGGCACGGCAGTGGGAACAGCTCTTGCCTGATTCAGAGCGGTCCATGCTGCTCCTGCGAGATCCGAAGGGAGGCGAGCCAGAGTTTGATGACGATTGCTTCACGGGGTGGTGATGGATCGGGGAAGGAGAAGGCGATGGTCCCGGCGACAGTCTATGAGGGAAGGTGAATCTGGTGAAACCGTTCATGACGGTCTGCTCGCCGGCAGGGGCGAGGAGCGTCGACGAATGCGAGGCGTCTGAGGAGAACATTATGTTGTTGAACGCAGGATCGAACGGTGGGACGTCGACATTGAGCGAGTCGTTCCAAGATGAAGGGGCGCCGCTGTATCTGTGAAGTGGAACGTTCAATGAAGGTGGTGATTCCGCTTCCAGATCCCAGTTATTCCAGTTCGACATGGGCGCGTTCAAATCGACGGATGCAGATCGAGAGTATGAGCCCGGATAGGTGGACGAACGAAGTATCTGGGACGATTCTATGAAAGGGGATATGGGAAGATTGGGCTGGGCAGAAGAGAAAGAGTTGGAGGTGGGATGCAGCCCTCGACAGTCCGACTTGCGTTCTCGTTGCCGAATGTTCACATCTTGTTGTGCCACCCAGCGGCGCTGTTGGTCTTGAATGAGCAAGGAGTCTACTCCGTTATAAGGTGTACGCGAATCTGAGGCAGAAAGCGTGAACTCTGATTGCTCTGGTTCATACAATTAAGCTCACTAAGTGACCAATTTCCCGAAACCCCTGGTCCTGAACCTGCTGGGTACCCCGACGAGGGGGTGTATTGGCACATCATGTCTTCGTTAGATGAGTGGGATGAGATAGAGTGGCGCTTTTCTGCAGCCATTGAAGAGGACGACGAGTGGCGAGAGTAGACCATGATCTCGCCAGGAACGAAGGTATTTAGCTGAACTTCAGCAAGCTATGACTCGGTTATATAGCGAACACCGAAAAGAGTCGGAACCAAAGGACATTAGCCGAGGAAATATCAAGATCCAAGACAATGCAGCCCTAGATCTGGAGACGGAACCTGTGACGAAGTTGCAATCAATCGGTCAAATGAAGAGATAAACTAGCCCGCAAGAATGCAAGAGAATCCGTGTCTGCTCAGGATTAACAAGGCCTCGAGACCTGGCCCATCTGGCTTGAATCTATCGCCGTTGAATGGCCCCCGAACCCCATTGCCTACCAACCAAACATAGACCACAGATTGATGGACCCCGAAATCTACAGAGGGAGCATGCGTCTGTTTAACGTAAGGGGTAACCAAACAAATCCTGTTACCGACGGTTTCGGCAAACTGCGCAAACCCATGACTCCTGCGCCGAAAACGGCTCGATGCTGTGCTTTCTAAATTCTTACCCAACTCAGGGGGATTTGAGCCTTGGAATAAACGCTGGGGGGTCCAAGCTCTTACAGACTTGAAATATTCGTCCCTATTCGTGGAATGAGGTTGCAAAGAGAAGAACTATTTGGAAGGTTGAATTCAAAGAGGCAAAAGATACATAAATGATGTCACAAGTCAGGCCAGAACCATCATGGCGATCCAATTCTCGGAACACTCCAGGATCTGTGGGATAATCCGCACTATACACCCCTGGTAAAAACCAAGGTAAAACGATTGCCTATGCACTGAAAACGCCTTATTAGAGTAGCCATGGGGGGAAGGCGTTCTCATGAGAACATCAACCTGTCAGAATAATCCTTTAGACGTGGTTCATTGTTTTCACGAATACAGGGAATCAGGTTTGTAAAGACCAATAAGGCGGCCCAACCATCAGTTTCCAAGTCCCTTCAACCCTGCCAAAGAAAAGCGGCTCCCGTGCTGTGAGAAAGACGGTTGTAAGCAGTCCCTGGCGGGATTGCGCGTCCTCACTACGACAAGCCGCACGGCACGATGACAGCTTGTATGTAATAGGCAACAGGCGTCAATTTGCCCTAAACGCTAGCTAGCATGGATTGCCGTCCATCCAAATTTTGGGGCGCGTAGCATCTACACCTAGCGTCTAAGCGCAGCCACTGGTTTACCGCGGCCAGCTTTAACCTATGTATCAGCCAGAGAAGGAGGATCAATAAACCGAAGAGGGGCGACTTTCGTCCACATCCAGATGGTCGGAGCAGTCTGTTCAGGCTTGATGGCTGGTTAATCCCACGAACAGCGGCGATCGGGTAGGCGCGAGAAAAAGTATGCAGGTCGATGCCCTATGTAAGTATTCATCGTTTCCCTCAAGCAGCTCGATCATTTCTGGTCCAGAATGTCTAGATGCCGAATCCCCGCGTAAAACCTTTGAAACAGCCGCCCTATCGACGATGTTCCACGATTTGTGGAAAGTTGGTGGAGAACCCAATGTGTTTCAACTTTCAACGCTGAAGATTGGATATTAAATCATCACTTACATTATTGTAATATATATTGTTGAGGGGCTTGGCATCATCGTCCACAGAGAGGAATAGCGTAATCGGCCCATGGTTGAGAGTTGCAACCCACCTTTCAATGATAAATTGGATTGGGAGTAGCACTCCACTGAGGCACTGACAGCGGGCGTTCTACTAAATATGACCAGCCAAACAATTAATCACTGTTGCTGGACGAATCATTTATAGGTGTATACCCATAGGACTCTGCCCGTCGTGGATAGAAATTCCGAGTGTTCCGAAACGTCTCATGCGAGCGTTCAATGTTCAACAGCTATCGATTGATTCGACACACGGGTGGGGAGGCGCGTAGTTTCGCCAAGGAATCGCAACTGATGACATTGGAGCCAACTTCGGCGGTACGGGCTGCTAGCCGGGCATGCTATGTTGGTTCCCGAATGCTAATGCCCCGTGTTCCTCGGTGAGACTCATGACCTTTAATCATGCATAGGGAAAGAATCCGGGCGCTGAGAGTCCGAAAAGCGGGAGACTGGCCGGGATTCAAAGGCTGGCTTCCAATAAGGCACAAGCGACTAGACCCAAATCGAACTCTGGAGATGGGGAACAACCTCTGAGTCTCAGTGTTATCAACTAGGACATGCCGTTAAATATGAATGAAACCTAACCAAACTTGAACGATGAGAGAAGGCGTGCTAACAATAAGGCTTCCACTCGTGTCTGCATGTTTTGTACTCAGCGATGGAAATTGTGGGCAGGAACCGAGGAACTGTCATAAGAGAGCGAAATCAGATATGATCGTTTTATTCTTGGACGTTGACTGAACTCACGAAAGTCCGGGATCGGCGCTGAGTGCTTTTTGAAGGTAACCAGGCCATGGGCCATCAAGAAGACGGATTGGACATCAAATTTAGCCTATAACGCCAATCTTCAACTGTTGGCTTCCTAAGGATGCTGATGGATTCGCATGGTGCTATTTTAGGTGAGGTTGCAAGATGAGGCGATGAGGCGATGACGAACAGCAGCTAGCACATAAGTTAATAAGTACCTGGGTATATGGCAGATCGGAAAAAGATAAATAAAGACGGCGCAGCTGACGAATTGGTTGTCGGAGGCAGTGTGGTCTTGCATCAATACTGACAGAACCTCTTGCGTAGGCGAGCGTGCGGGTCTGTATCATTCATTCTAGGTTATGAGAGACCTGGCCTGAGTAATAAAAGTAAGCGATAGAACCAAAAATTCCGAGTCTCAACCGTTGAACGTTGATTCGCGAATGCTTACTGTATCCTCCTGAAGCACCGCAACCTGACCGACTCAGCGGTCGTCGATATCGGACATCAGCCAAACATAAATCCGAGATCAAAAGACATTTGCGGAGAGGAAAACAGGAGGCCAGCGGCTTGAAGTTGGTGGGTGATGACGAAAACGGTAAACCAGCTACGGGCCGGCATTCGACTCCCCGAGAGGCACGTGATCAAAGCGCGTCACTGTAACGCCACGTCACGCGGTGTCGATTGTGACAGTTTGCCCGAGGCTGATGAGCACACACCTTGCTTTATGCCACCACCGTTCTCGCCACGACGCTCCTGAATTTCGCCTGTACATATAAATGTCTTTCATTCGCCGGATCTTCTCCAAGGTTCTTTGTTTTAATTGCTGAAAAAAACAATAAACTCATTGTATTTTTCGGAACAGAAATCGGAAGAGGACTACGAAACCGTCTTGTCGAACTTGGCCAATGACATTCAGAAACGACAGACCAAACTTTCTGAAATTCGGCTGCGGGAGAGGCGATCTACCCTAGTTGTTACCCTGTACACGTTGGCGGCATGGGTGGGCTATGTTAGTTTGTGGTACTTGAACGCGCTCCCCGGCCTGAAAGACGGAAGGTACATCAGGAATGGCAGCACAGAGAAAGTCTTTAAGACTTTACCTGTGATAATAGGCCCTATCATGTGCGTTTCCCTCTGTTTCTTGATGATATCTTCCAATCCGTATGTTATCTAGGGTTCTCTTCATTCGACGAGTCGTTCAAATCTGGTACAAGAACAAAGGGGACGCAGAAGGTAATATTCCGCCTTTTTCAACATATTTAGTTTCTAACCCTGTCGCAGAGAAAACCCTGAAAGATCTGATGAAGACCCGACGCGACAAGGTCGAGGAAATCAAGAAGAAAACAAATTATTATTCTACCCGTGATCTTCTGCAGAAATATGACGAGTCATCCCCTTCTACTCCCCTTCCCCGACGTTTGAATCCTGGACAACCTCCATCCACCCCCCAAGGCCGACCAATTCCGAATAACGGAAAAATTGTGCCCCAAACTCCTGCGCCTCCCAGTTCAGGATTGCAATCACATCTCTCTCGTACGAGCTCCTTTCTGGCTCACTATTTTTTTTTTTTTTCTAAATATTTCGCAGCAATGACACCGTCGTACCAAGTCGCTCCTCCCCGAAAGCAGTGGTACGATAAACTGGCGGATGCAATTCTTGGAGACGACGACGCTACCTTTGCGAGTCCAAGTGCTCGTTATGCTTTGATCTGCGAGAAGTGCTTCAATCATAATGGACTAGTGAAAGAATCAATGTGGGAGGAGGCTCGTAAGTTTCCTTCTTGAAATATATTTGCTTCGATCGCTCAATTATATCCGTAGAATATGTCTGCCCCAAATGCGGCCACTTCAACGCGTCTGTTCGGGCTAAGAAAGCTCGACCGAGGCAAAGCCTGTCCCCGACCCCGTCACCATCTCAATCACCGCAAGGTCCTCAGCCTGTACCTTCTGCGGCCTCGCATGCTCCAAACGAACCAGAGCGGGATCTTCCTACAGTTGATGGGCCAGAACCGACTCCGATGGAGGTGGATACTACGGAAGGCGCACCCTCTCCATAAACGGACACTTTCTGTTCGTCCTTCGCTATTTAGTAGGAAGATTTACTTAACTTGTCGCTCCTTATCCATGCATCCATTGAAATGAGAATTTTTTGTCATAGTCGCGAATTAACTTTAGGCTCGAATGTATTACCTAAGTTCGTTGGTTCCATTTTTCTTTTCTTTTATATCCGCCATGTTCTTCTCTTTTCTTCGCCCCTCTATTCCTCTCTCAACTTGACACAGTTGTGGACCCAGCGCCCCCAAAACGTGAATGTAAACCGTGGTGAATGGCGACCCAGAGTTGGCTTCGGAAGTGGTGGGTTGTTTGAGCCGCGAGCTGAAGGCCGCGCGAATCAAGGTGAAAGAAATGGAATCGAACCTCGAACGTTCAAAACAGGTGTGTGTTTTTGGCGTCAACGATCACTCACCCTCGTCATTTCACCATCGCTGACGGTGTTTGCTTTCCAAGGAAATGAAGGTGCTGAAAAAAAGCCTCGAAGATGCAGGTCGCGAGAATAGGTCCTTGCGGCAGACTGTTGATGAATTCCGGGACAGAAAAACGGGAGTGAAGAAGGTTTGGAAAACAACACATTTCATTTGCGCGCGAAGGTTCTCATCATTTCGCGACAGGAACCTTCTGATTTTGTTACCCTCCGAGCGACAAGTGAAAAGAGTGTGCTCACGGATGCCACCTGGGAGGTAGACACGCTCCAAGGATCACTCGAAACGTATCGCGCGAAATACAAGCAAGAGAAACAATCCAAAAAGGAATGGAAACGTGTTCGTCTATCATGATTTTTCTCGCGTGTGCGCTGAACGGTCATCCCGTAGTCCTTCCAGGAGAGTGAAAAACGAGCATCCGAGGTCGAGGCACAGAATGAAGAGCTTGTCAGGAAATCGAAGTCCAGAGAACCGAGCGTCAATGTAAGGACAACGGCCTTGGCATATCTCAGTAATTCACAAAATCTTTTCAGCGCGCAAATAAGACGCTGTTAACTGTCGCAGTAGGTTGCTTTAAGACATCCGTTCTGCTCGTTCTCATCGGTCATAGAAGCCTCCAAGGCGACAAGAGTTGAACGACTTCATGTTAAGCCTCCCGAAGTACAGCAAAAGGCCGCCCATCAATGACATAGGTCCCATTGCGGTGAAGGACGTCGATTTACCGTCACTTCTAACTCTTGTAAGCCCATTTATTCTCCGAGTAGATGATACCTGAACTTCGGCCCTAGGACCCCATTTTTTCCCCGTTTGTTGTTCGACATCTTGAGACCTCTCGCATTGGCTAATTTTTTTCCTCGCACTTCCAGGCTATTGAAGAATTTCTTATACCTCCCCGGACGCGTCATGTGGTGCGATTCGGACTATCACCATGCAGTGGGCCTCGGGCCACAACACATCTTCGACGAGGAAAAGGATACATGGGTCAACAAGTCCATCTTTACAGGGGTTTATGAAAAAACTCTTACTCTTTTCTACCTGTGGCAAGGCCACATCTACTACGGGGGCTTGTACAAGGTGGTCAATATGCGCTCATGGAATCCAGACGGTTGTTCATTCAGATCAAAGTCTGTAGTGAGTATCTGGATCAGCGAATCTCTCATACACGTTGGGAACTCATGTACTTTCAATCTCTCTTCCAGTCATCTTGGGCACTCGCGGACGTCACGATTCAAGGCCGCGTCAACCTTTCCACGACACCTAGGCCGGTGAGAGACGTTATAGCGAAGATGTATCAAGATGAAGTCTTGAACGTCGAGTACTTGGGCCTCCAATGTGTTGGTTTTGACCGCAAGGTTTACAACAGCCTTCGCAGCTTTTTCGAAGTCAGTGAACGTATGCAGGCGGTGAAAAGGGCGAGCGTTGTACGACCTCCCGAGGCGCCACGAGGGGTAAAACGGCAAAGGATTCATTGAGGCTCGCTATGCTTTCACGTTGGAGTCTACAATCTGGCTCGTTGATGGGCCATGGGCCATGGCCCGACGTGGACAATGACAATGGGCATTCGGTTGGGCTAATTAGTAATCACGTGACGTCCGCTGTATAAATTGAGCTGTCACTTTTTTCTCAACCAAATTTCTTGAACTCGAACCACCATTATTACGAGATGCCTGTCCACAGTCGAGTTGTATTCCCCAGAGAACTTACCGATACTATCCTCGACAATCTCTCGGATGATTACACAAGTCTCAATTCCTGTGCGCTTGTTTGCCGCGCTTGGAAGCCCTCTTCCCAGCGCGCTTTGTTTCGCTCGGTCAAATTTGAGCATGTCAAGATGGATGCCTTCGACCGCAGTATGACCACTCTTTCAAAAGTTCTCAAAGAGAATCCCGAATTGGCAAAACTCGTCCGAAAAATTCGACTCCAATGGAGCATGAGCAACGTGATAAGCTTCCTCAAGCAAGTACCGGAGCTGCCCATGGTCGAGCAATTAGAGCTGAGGTACATCTCATTCATCTCCTGGGCCGACGAAGCAGTGGAAGCTGCCCGAAGTATTTTGGCTTGGCCATCCGTGAAGAGACTCAAATTAACCGATACGACATTCGAGGATATGGAGCAGTTCTGCAAGGTCTTGATCCATTGCGGCGTTAACGTCGATGTCGTTCATTTCCATCGACTTTCCATCATCAAGGGGAAAACGATCCGGACTAGGTTCTGGGCTCCGGATTCAGATGACGAGAATTCGTCAGATGAAAAGGAAAAGGAACAACCTTCCCCTAGATATGAACGTGATGCTCCGAGAGCTAAGGTTCGGACCTTGGATATAGCTCGAGGAAGCCCTTCGATGATCGCCTCCTGGATGTCTGGGCCAGATAGCCCCTTTGACCTGTCGGAACTCAAGTCTTTGAGATATGAAGAGGATGTTCCTAATCCCCAATTCGACGCCCTCAATAAACTCCTAGCGATTTGCAGACAGCGCCTTGAACACCTTGAAATTTACTGCCCTCGGGGTATGTATCTTTTTCTCTCTTTCGAACACGCTTCTTACTATATTATTTAGATATCGTAAAGAAGGGGAATGTCGACATCAGCACTGCGACCTTGCCAAGCCTCAAATGCCTCGTTATCTCGGGCATCGGCCCATACTCTTTAGCCAACGCCATCCTCTTTTTGTCGCAACTCAGTTCCAACAGCGGAATCAACAAACTAATTCTCAAATTCACCTTCGGGAACATGACCGTCTACAATAATGATGAGCCCCCGAAAGGATGGCGTGATCTCGATGCGGCTGTCGACAACGCACCTCTCCTCCATCTCGAAACTATCGAAATCCTGCTCCCTCGGCGTTCAAACCACTCCGATGAAAATGTTTTCAAGATGTGCAAATACCGCTTACCGAAGGTGATGGAGAAAAGCATTTGTACCCTAACGATCCTTTGAAGGAATCCTACCTACCCTCGGGGGTACTGATTCGATGTCATGGAATCCGGAGGGAAATGGAGGCGGCCCAGGATTGCTCATCAGACTGTTTATAATTACGTTGATGTATCGTGATGTAAGTGTCGCTCGCATGAATGTTTTGCTGAACTTCCCACTGTCGATGCGAATTATGAGATCGGGGTATTTGCCTTTGGTGTAAATGATTTACGTAGAGCTTGAGATCTTTGTACCCCCGCAGGTTGATGCGAGCGCTCATCTAACTCGCCACCCATGATATATTGTTAGTATACGAATTTCTCTACCCTCAGAGTTCGAGCCCTAACTATGGAATATTCAATCATTCGTTTAGGTTAACGCCGTTATCGTTAGCACATAGACCGCGTTTCCTCAAGGCTCAGGCTCATTCAGGCGGCCATAATAATAACTTATAGCTTGCTAAACCTCCGCACTCTCCGGTGTTCCGTAATTTTCTGCTCCACAGTTTCTTTTTTGTTTCCGACAGAATCGCGTCGCGTCGGGTGGACTTTCGCGACCACGTGAGGCGTTGCAACGCGGCACCGACAACCGTGGAAGTTGATCTGCCTCCCAACTTGACCTTCGCCAGACTTATTCAGGATTCGCCTCCTTCTCTCCTGTACGTCGTCGTCGCTCAATGGAAATCCCTTCAATTTCCAATGAGCTCCCTCCTCTTCTTGGAGATGGGCACGGTCGTTATCGCGTCCACCTTGTGGGTAACAGCGGTGCGTAGCGACTATGAGTAGAACAAGAATCGCTCTCCAACCAATTTTTTTTGTTCTGCAGGGTCAGGAAAGGCAAGTACCGCGTCACTGCCTGAATGAGCAGAAACTGTGAACCTGGCGTCTCGTGCATTCAGAGTACCACAGGCGTCGTCCTCGCGGCCTTGCTTGGGGTACCCTACATATCGATGGACACGTTCATGTGGGAACCTGGATGGGGACAAGCACCTCCTGAAGTTTTCAGAGAAAGACTACGCGCCGCTCTCGACCAAGACGAGCGTGGCTGGGTAGCAGATGGTAATTATGACCGACATGGAGGGTTACTTGCTTTCGAGGAATCAACAGACGTTATTTGTCAGTCATTGATTTTTACATCCACATAACTCCTAATCCGGGTTTCCAACAGGGCTAGACCCACCTCTTCTCCTCTATTTTCCCCGTATCTTTCTCCGGACCATACTTCGTCTACTCAGGCTGCGCCCGCCCTGCAGTCCAGGGTGTGAAGAGAGGTTTATGGAGGTCTTTTTCCAGATGGAGAGCATATTGTGGTGGTGCCTGACAAACCATTGGAAAAATCGCGCTGTCAACAGGGCGCGGTTCGAAAAAATTGGGGTAGGTGTGGGCACTGATACCATGGGCCGTAGGATGAGGAGATTCGGTGGATGGGGAGGCGCGTTGAAACGATGGCTTCGCGATGTTGAGGTCATGGTGCGGGGAAACGCCAAAAGCGACTGACTAGTTAGTAGTTTGTCTCCTTCTCCGGATGTAACGACTTTATCTGAATATAACTCGATACAATGATGCTGACCATATATCCTAACTGAAGAAGGACCTTTGCTCTTTGCATTTCTAAGAATGTAGCAACGATTTAGGTTCTGGTTCCGGTAAGTACGGTAGGAGCAGAACGAATGCGGAAGTCGGGACATAATGACTTCCGCGTTGGGAGCTGGGCGTCTAACGAAGTTCACAGTTGCTAAATTTCCGGCCTGGATCATTTCCTCAGATTATAGATATGGAAAGTAACCCAGATCTCGACTGGAAACCCGTGGGTCACCCTTGACTGATGGGGGACGGTATATTGAACTCCAAAGCGATGCGTACTCGTTCGCACGTTCCCGATTTGTCCCCCCAAACCCATCAACCTCGCGCATAATTGCCTGGGAAACAGATTACTTGCGTTATTTTAAAACAAAATCCTCTTTTGTAGCCCGAGAAATAACGATTCCTTCTCATGCCATCCACAACTCACGGTAGATTCATCGCTGGAAATTATGCCTGTTTAATCGACTGTACAAGTCATTTACACATGTACGCCATCGGTATATGATTGATGGGGAAAGTTTGTTTTGATACGGCTGACGACCATCATGATATTACAGTAACTTACAGAGTCGTGGTCGTCTTGGATATTATTTTTGGGAAACCAATGAGAGCGGTGGCGAAGAACGCTCCCCTTCGCCCTGTTCCTGTTGTGGCATATGCGAAAGAAGAGCGGGATAGAGGGACGATGCTCTGTGGACAAGGGCAATAAGCGCTCACTTGACGCCCTGAACTCAGTTCAATGTGATTGCAATTTTGTTAGGACGGTTTGTCCCCGATCCTCGTCAATGATAGTCGAAAATATGCCCTTTAACCTCGGATTATATTATTGGTGGTGGATTCCTGATTGGGTGATGATGCGCTGAGTCCAAGTCACTCAAACACAAGTCTGGTTCCAGGCGCCCGAGTCCCAAAAATGGCATCCTCGTACTTACATATCTTGGTCTTTTATAATCCTCGCCGCCAGTCTGAAAACAGGATCATTTAGGAGCGTACGATCTGATTATGGGAGCTTGGCGTAAGAGGGAGAGAGCTTAAATTGGTACAACCCCGTAAGCCTGCGACAAGGCATCTATCTGATCAAGAGCGCCCTCCATACCTCCATCTTTCAGCGCCGTTCATGTGAATCGGGAATCGGTAAAATCGATGGATTTTGAAGCTTTGAAATGGCTTAACTCTCCCATCTTACATCTCGGCATCCGTTGTATAACAACCGCCAGATACGTCTTTTTTCTCCGTGGTTGGCATTGTGGCGGAATATACGACCTGGGAGTGGCATTCTGCGGAGGCCAATTAAAAAACAACCTTGGCGACATATCCATGGGCCGTTCCTCCCAAGAGCCGCAGTCGCCTTCCTGCAATTCCTAAATATATTCGACCTACCGCTGCTAGCGCGAGCACGAACATGATAATGAAGTTCACTGCCAGCCGCGGCGAGGAGGGCGAGGTAAGAGGGTAAATATGACCAGTTCTCTTCAAGTTGTTCATCCTTGTAGTCGTAACATCGCGCATTGCATTTCATCGCCTCTATACATATAAACAACAACTCAGTCATCTGCGGCATAAGGATTTTGTTTTCCTGAACACTACCGAAAATACGTTTGAGGCACGTCAGGGATCATCGCGCACCACAGCTTTGCGGTGTTGGGGGCCGCACGAGTTCTGAGCCGCTTGGGCAGCGGCTCGATTTGGCCGGCGTGCATACCGTAGTGGAATCCATTATACAGGTACGAAGATTTGATACTTTATTTTCCGAGGTTGCTCGCGTATATCTATAATAGGGATTCGAGGGGTGAGTAGGTGAAAGCGAGTTGATTATCAATGACAACGCACCATGGGGAGGTTTGGAATTAGATAGTTTTCAGGTTCACCTATCAGCCCCGTCCATCTGAATGGGCGAAACAGTAGATAATGGACCTTCTTCAACGGGTGGTAAAGAACTTGAATGCTGCTGCTGCGATTGTGATTGTTTGAGAGGAGGAGGAAGTCCCGAACTCGATCCGCCAATATGTCCTCGCGTCACCGCTGCTACTGCTGCTGGCGGCGGCACAGTTCCCGCCGCGCCGCTCTTCGACTCCCCTCTTCCATCCAGAGCGAATTTAGTGACAGCCCCATCACTTGCATCTCCCGCTTGATTCTGGGTAGCAGCAGGGGCAGCAGCAGTGGCAGTGGTGGTGGTTGCGGTGGAGACTGCTGGGGCCGCTAACATTGCCCAATTGAGGGGCGGAACGGTATAACTCGAGGCCGGAACCCAGCGAGACTTTCGGCGATTCGATTTCCTGGTCATGAGAGCGACTAGGAAAATAAACGTGCAAGGAACGAGAACGCCTGCAAGGATAAGAGCGAATTTCAGTTTGAGGTTCATTCTGTGGCGTTCTGGACAGAGGGAGAAGGTAGGAGGGAGTTGGAGAATAGCGTTGCCTTATACTCTATTTCTACACTTGGTACCTTTTTGCTGTGGCATGGGCAGTGACTATTGACTCCGCAGCAGACCCTGTCAAACCTTCGAGCCTGGGGGCCGTTCGAAGAAGTCAGCTTCAGTGCATCGCCATCGCCAAGCACACCACTGAGGTCTTCATGTTGAACATGAGTTGGAGCAAAACGATTGAAGCGAAGATTACATACTACCAAGTATGTTCCCAGTAGAACGTGTGTGCGACAATAATCTAATCTAAACCTCACCCACCGTACTACCATCATCCACCAACGAAGTGACAAAGGAACCTCAAGTTTATGGTACACGATGGAAGGTCCGAATAGATAAATAAACGTTCACTGGCAGAGAAAAGGAAACTGAAAATTGTGGTGTCAATTCGTTGAACGCCCTTGACGTTTACAAAAAGTTACAAAAACCGATATCATTCGAAATCGAAATTGAGAATTTGCGCAATGTGGATTTCGATAGATCAACGAAATTCGCTTGACCCAATCTTCCTTGCGTGCGGAAATGTCATACCACCAAACTCCAGGAGCTGATCCTCCACCGCGGGGGCATTCCTAATAATGATTTATCGTGGATAACGAAAAGGCGCGTCAAGCGCGCGGGCGGATTTGAGGGTTGAGAAAGCTGGCCCCTCGAAGAAGCTTTAGATGTAAGGATGAGACTGAGAGTTTCCAGGATGTCCCACCGGCAGGATTTCGAGAGGACCTTTGATAAATTATCCCAAGAAGGGTGAACATGGACTTCCTTCCATCGACTGTGGTCGCATCCTATAAATTTCTGAGAGGACAGTACTAACGTCCTGCAAGATATTCAATGGGTAGATTCCCGATGCGTTTCAAGGACATCGGACGGGATGGCGATCGTTGAATAAACAATGCGACGTATTCCTTGCGACACCGATTCCCAGTCCATATACTTACTAGTCGAAATTTCCGAGCTCGCAAGGGACGCCGTACGCCAGAGCTGATCAGCAGACATGGGACGCACATAGAGACAGGGAACCTTGGGTCATCCAACGCCGCATACATACATGAAAATCTGCCCAAATACTTATCTCGAGAGGGAGTCGGCGCAATGGGGACAATAAGTACAGACGCCAGAGAAGCACAGACGGCGTTTAGTCAGGGCGGTTATGATGGGTTGTGCGTTCCTCCAGAGCCTTCTAGACCCAGCTGAGCGATAACTGAGCTCGGATTCAGAGATGTTCTTATCGATGGAGGAAAGCATGTTTTCAATGGCGTTTCTGTCATGGGGCGATGGGATGGTGTTTGTGGTGCCGTGTGATGAGATTGAAGTCGTCTGTCGTGGTCATGTTGCAGAAAGAATTCCCGAATTCCTGTATGTTCTTGCCCGCTGGATAAGATACATTCGCTTTCCTCTTTGCTTTGGAGAAAGAGGGAAGATGATGGGATGTGAAGGAAAGTTATGAACACAGTATTCGGGTGGATACGAATAGCGTGGGTTGCGGAGGGCTCTGGGGAGAGATCTCGAGAACAACGCGACTCGAAGACGCGTCGGAGACTGAGAAAGTCAAGCCGCCAGGGACCTGAGCGCTTGGGTAGCCAGATGGGCGGACCGAACCGCCTGATGCCAAGTGGCTGTACACCGGCGGGAGAGGAAAAATAGAATTGATAACCTCACTGCGTTGGGAAAATCGAGAGCAGCGAGGAGAGGAAAACCGGAACTAGAAGGATTGCAAGTATTCTATTTGTAATTGTACTTTACAATGAGAAGACGCAAACTTATCTTATCTTATCCTATGATGAGTCCGCCCTCATCTCGGCCTGTTCGTTCCATGCACCGCCATGAGCCGAGCGAGAAAAATTCAAAAATCCATTTAAGTTGTTGGCTATGTATCAAAGTACGTATGTAGGTATGAATAATCGATATCTGAGTAACGTTTCTAACTACATATCTTTATCTTACAAAAGAAAGAAAACGTTCAGCTAATAAACAGTTCAATTCCAATCTTGAATCTTCCAAAAAAAAAGGAGAGTATAAGTGTACATCAGGAATAACGTTAGAGGTCATAGTTGACAGGAATGCAGGTTGGTGGAGATATTTATGACGATCCGAGAGGGCGTTGAGAAGGGAAAAAAAAAACAGTGTGACTGTCAGAGGAAGAGTTGAAGTCGTTCCAAAAAAGAAAATCCGGAAATTAAGAACGCCTGAGGCAAGCCTGGCTGCCTGAGGTTAATCAACCGGCCAGACCAAATTTTGTGCCATGCGTCCAAGATTCGGGGGTTATGGTGTGGAAGTTGCTTTACCTCCAGCACGACTCATCCCAATCTCCGTCCACGGAGGTGTAGCCTGACTTATTCTCGGACTGGTATCGTCCCGGTCCGCACCGTCTGGATGATTGGGACCCGTGGTCGACGTAGGGCGCCACCCATCCTCCCGAGCAACAACCACCTCTGGAATAGTTGTCAACGGTTTACTTCTCTTGGGTTTGACCTTGCCGACAGCTGCAGATGGCGCAGAGATAGTGGTGGAATGCCGCAAAGGACTGGAGGCGGAGGGAATGGAGGATGATGAACCGACACGTCGGGGGGCAGTATTGTTGACGGGACGATACCTGGAGCTAGGATCTCGCGGTCTTGAGTAGTAACCCGTGCGCGGTCCCCTCGACGCGTAGGTGCCTTGAGTCGTGTTGGACATCTCGGGCGAGTCATCGTGTTCGTTATATAATTCTTCTTCTTCCCGTTTCCGTTGACGACGGCGCCAATACCAGTAAAGAGCCCCGAGGACAAGAAGACCAAAAGTGGTGCAGACGAGGCCGAGGGCGATAGATAACCCTTTCTTCGCTGAAGAACTGGTAGAAGCCACCGCGGAAGTACTGCTGTGTGTAGGCAAAGGTAGGTACGAGGTGGATGAGGGTGCCTTTGAGATCGAAGACGTTGAATCGCCGGGGTCAAGTGCGGTGTACCTGTGTGCCTATGTCAGAAATAATGACACCATAATAACTGGCGCGTGCAAAAACACACACATCAGAGCATCGACGATGGCGATGTCCTCCCCAGCTCCAACGGATATCACCAGCGTGTGCTCCGTGTTCTCCAGTCCCACCAATGACCAAACAACTTGGGATTGAACGGTCTCGGGACCATCGTCGACCGTCGGTACGGTGTAATCTGTAAGATCGACGGTTTGTGCTGGTTCTCCATCCAAAGAGAGAGCTGTAGAGACTCGGAACGGCCACAAAGGAGAGTAGAAATAGATGGCAATTCCTGGGCGGAAAAAAAAGAAGAGTAAACTTTCGCAATGAAAGACGTATCATACCCCGTCGTACCTGTGAATGTGAAGGTCGCCGTGGCAGAGGTGTCAGAAGTGACCATATGTCGCCCGCCAATGTTCAACTCGTCGAAATCCGTTTCGTTCCAACTCGACGATGGACTGTACGTTATTGAATCATCGTTGTCGTCAATCGTAACATTGCGCAGGGCCTGCACTGCACCGAGAAAGAGGAGATAGAAAAGAAAAGGCATCTGGCGCAGCACCATGACCGCTCCTTGTTCAGTTTTACACTCCACTCCGCTAGAGGAAGATATGGGTCATATCCCTGGTGGGGCTGCGGGGCCTGGGGGACGAGCTGATGGCGGTGGATACTAAGAGCCTGTTCGGCTGCCGTATCACCCGGAATTTCGAAAATTCTAGTTACCGTATATAGTATCATCGCTTAATTGAGCAGTCACGCTGCAAGCAACGTCGCGGGCACGTTCAGCGACGTTCTCTAGCCCATTTCCTTCACCTCTCTGCCCCCTTTTCACCTCGAATGCCTACCAAGGCTACCAAGGAACGTGCTCACTGGACTTCAGATGATGAAAGCGCCCTGCTTCTCTTCTTAATTGACCACAAAGCCGAGGGAGAATCTGGTGGCTTCAAGAAGACAACTTGGAATGCTGCTGCTTCTGACGTCAACAAAAACATTTCTAAGGGTGCAATGAAGACAGGAGATGCTTGTAAGAACAAATTTCGAGCTGTAAGTCCATTTTATAGCGTGTTTGGACTGTTCTACTGGTGAACTGACTTCTGGCTTTTTTTCCGCAGCTCAAGGCAACTTACGAGGTTGTCAAGGCCATTCGGGCCAACTCCGGCTGGTCCTGGGATGATGAAAAGGGTGCTGACATTACCCCAGAGAAGAAGGGCACCTGGGACGACTATGTGGCCAAGCACCCAGCTGCACACCCCTTCCGTAATGCGGGTTGGGTCCATCTGGACGAGTTCGACAGTTTGGCACCGTCTTCGGCCAAAGGCAGCCACGTTTTTCGGGCATCGCAAGGGCTCAGTACTGCTGTGGCTGAAGAATCCCTGAATACCCATGGTACCGCTGACGACGAGCCCGACGACGGTGATGAATCTCAAGGACAAGCTGCATGCGAGTCCCAAGTGAATATAGATTGGGTGCGTTCTCTTAAACAAATACAAGGGCCTGTACTAATGCTTTATAGCCATCCACTCCACCTCAACTGAGTCCTCGCACGCCTCCTCCTCCTATGAATAAAAGACGTGCTGCCAGTCCTGGTCCTCAGACAGACAGTAAACGGGTACGCGTTTCGCAGGGTAATCTGATGATGAATAGCCTGAACACCACCATGAACCGTGTTACCACTGTTATCGAGAATGTCTTCCGTCCATCTACCCTCCCGCCAACTCCTGTTCGCTTGCAGGAAGCAATGGTCTGTGCAATGAAGCTCGAGAAGAACTGGTTGACTCCTGCTCAACTTGCGAAACTAATCGATGTTTTCGAGCGCGAACCACATGCGGCAGTTGCCTACCAGTCCATGAAGGATGACGAAGATCTACGCAAGTCATGGGTCTGTATGAAGATTCATATTTCCATGCCTGAGGATGACTTCGCATAATTTGACAGTCATTCATTTATCATTCATTTAACACGTCCGCTAGTCACTCATTTGAAACTTTATTGATCTATTTTAATTCTTCATTCGATATCAATTACTCTACTTAATAACTGCTGCTCCGATCTATGAATTAATAGTGGTTTATTCTAAGGCAAAGTTCTCTCCACGCTCAGCCAAAATTGCCTGATAACTGTCCCACATTTCCTGTGCAATTCGATCTCTCTTTTCCTTTGCGCGAGCCTTCTCCAAACGATTTGGAGGTCCACGAGCAAGGGTCCCAAAATCCCGTTCAGCTGGTAGATTTCCTGGGTTAGGATCAGGAGTCTCTGACATTTCTGCTTCTTCTTGTGGGTCGTGATCCAAAATAAAATTATGAATAGCTGCGGTTGCTGGCGGAATTCGAGCTTGTATATCCATATTGTATTCTGGAGGGTGAGTGAGAATATTGAAGCGCCTCTTCAATGAACCAAAGATCCGTTCGACAACATTTCTTGCTGATGCGTGGCGCAGATTGAACAATTCTTCACGGTTGGCTGGGCTGCAAAATGGCATTACAATATCATCAGATAGGTCAGGATAGAAGAAATTGATATAATATTGCTTACCGCACAGATGCCCTTCCCCACTCTGCAAGATGATAGCGAACACCGCGATAAGGAACAAGCAAAACATCACATACACCAAAACCGGCATCTGCGAGATAGTATTTTCCCTCAGGTATGGTAAGGTCACTTGTCCGCGCATCATGAAATAGTGTTGAATCAGCTGCTGACCCTTCCCATCCACTGAGAACATATTGGAATCGAAAATCCATGGAACAGCAACACAATGTGTTCTGTGTTACACCACCTTTGCGATTCCGAGCTGCCTGACGTTCCAATAAAGAAGGGCAACAATTGATGTGGGTACCATCCATTGCACCTATTGCTCCTTTAAAGAAAGGAAACCACTTTGGGTTATCCGATATTTCAGGAGGTACTGGGTCATCTGCAGCAGGTAGACGGACATATTGGTTGTAGAAATTCGGGGATGAAATCGCAAATAGGACCTCTTTGAAGTATCTATCTCGCAGTTTAGAAAGCTCTAAAAATTGAAGGTGTTTTCTTACTTGGATACCGTCTCATTTGAACGTTGAAAACGCTCTCCAACATGCCGGATCGAGAGCCCTGTAACACATGTATAAAGGAAGATTGCCACCTTCTCCTTCACAGTGACATGCCTGGAGTCCTTCAATCCACATAGGTGCAGCTCAGCCAGCAAGGCCATAAAAACATGTACCCTCATCCCAAGGCAACTCCTGATCCTCTCTGGGTGGCCATATATAAGCTCCTCAACCCAATCTGCTCCAGTCAGAGCCGAGGTGTGATAAGGCTGCTTCCAATACCACTGACTAGCATACAGTGACATGGCAAGGGCAGCACATTGGACCATATACAGAATGGTAGCAAGGAGAGCTCTGCGTTGTGCTGCTGGAATTGTGCGGGGACGCGGCATTTTCGTGAGCCTCTTTGAGCGTATGCGCGCTGTTTGCGCGCGTGTCACAAATCATCACACTTCATCAATTCCGCGAGATACTATATACGGTAACTAGAATTTTCGAAATTCCGGGTGATACGGCAGCCGAACAGGCTCTAAATAAGCTTGGGCTGGGTACACAGGTCGCCCAAAGTTTACGTAAGCGGATCGAAGGCTTCTGTGACAGCTGTCGACGAGAAAGGCAACAGGCCGATCGGCAGGTCAGAATTCTCTGTCGGCGAAGTTGTAATTCGCCCTTTCTGCCTTGTTGGAGAGATCTCGAGAGGAATTAAAACAAACTATTTATTGAATAGAAATTGAGAACTATGTACCAATTTCCCCATTTGCTTGATAATCCAATCTAATCAGAAAAAGGTCGAAAAAAGTACCAAAAATAAAATAAAAAAGGCGCTAGCTCGAATAGTTTCCGACCAAGACCAGCCTATCCGTTTGGTCGTGATCCGGGGGCGATTTGCTTTAGAAAACGAGAAAATATAGATAAAGTTCACAGCCGGCGGGGCGCAAACAATAAAATGTTTGACAATATAAACCATCGAATGGACAAAAAAACGGGAGGAAAAAAAAACAAGTAGCAGGAATCGAACCCAGATAAGGAAAGCACCAGCGGGCATTTACCGATAAGCTAAGATGGACATGTTAGCGGATAACCTCAACGAATTATGATCGTGTGATTCGGGACGCACTACGAGCGGTTCTTCATTTCTTGTGATTCTCTCAGGGCTCAAATTTACAACAAATTTATGGTTAGTATGTTGCGGACTCATTTCTTAAAGATGCACTTCTATTGCATTATAAGTAGATCAATCCCACCAACAAACCGCAACGCTAGGAAATTGATGAATTCCACCGATTGTGCCGAAATGCCGACGTGACAGGGAAGTTCAGAAGGCTTACATAAACTTTGGGCGGCCTTGACACTCGCTTGGTCTATGCGTGCCTTGCGTCGTGTTTGGCTGATCCTTGGGAACCCATCATTTACCGGGTTGCTCTTTGTCCTCCCACACTGTCAGGCTAAAATAAATTCAGCCGTCTTGAAAATCAAGTGAGTGCCTTTTTCCGCCGAAAAATCGAATTGAGGGGAATGTGCAAGCGGACAATAAAAGCCCAGTAAAATGTCGCCTTGCGGTCGCCGCTGATCTCATCAGCGGCAACTGGGGCAGGTCCTGGGGGCCCGGGGGATTTGAATCTCGGCGGTGCATTTGGATTATTTTGAAGAGTCTGTAAAGTGAATTGCATAAAGCTTTGTGTAAACCTTTGGCCGTCTTTTCTAGGTGTGAGCCGGATTTAAATGTCCGAACAGATTGACCACCGAGCTCGACTTCGCGCACGACGGCGTCAAGGTCGCCGGACACCTTCGGCACACTTCAAAAATGTCTAAAAATGTTTACCGGAGACTGGCACTCAGAAGATCGCACCGACGGAAATCGCGCTCCCACCGAGTATCTGCTGACCACTTTTTCCCCCGCATGCCAAGAGGGTTCCCAACTGCAAAGAAGTCTCGAGGAGCTCGAGCACGAATAAATAGCAAGTTTAATTAATCGAGGCCTCAGGCTGCCCAGACAAGTCCAGCCCTATTTTCATGTACCCGACTGCGTTTCCCCATGGCGGCCTCTGTTTCGTAGCCTCGCACGCAACTGTAGATCCCCGCTCGAGTGATATTGTTATCCTTAAATCCTTATCTTTGGATCGGTCACATCTCTCGCCTCTTGGCCGCATGCAACATACCAGAAATTTTACCAAGGGAAGTTTTCCCCGTCCTTTCGGCGACTGCGTACAGTACACCGAGCCGACGGAAGGAAGTCCACTGCAACCTGCTGGGGTAATTATAATATACCAACACTTCTTTCTTTCGAAATCTTGGGAAGCTTTAGCCGATCTCACAATCTCACCGAGTTTTCCCATTCCGGAGCCATTATTATTCTCGAGCTTGGCCAACCCCTTCCCGCTCGATACTTCGGTCTCTCATGATGGAGTGGCCGCTGTTACCCTTCTGGCTGTCTTTGCACATCGTTACCTCGTCGGCGGAAGGCGACAATTATTAAGGATATGTGCTTTCGGAAGATGTATTTCTTTGATCGCCTACCGAATTTATTCAACTCGGAGCTGTATATCACACCACGATGTGGTGGGTATTATGGGCTCTGAAACGACTCGGAGCATTGTAGGTCCAGTATTGTTCAAGCAAAAAAAAAAGAGAAAAAGGGGAATTGGAACGAGGAAGCTAACATTCCGGACTCCCAAACTTGGAGGTGCTCCATCTATCCCGGAAATTCCATTAATATTTGCATCTCCAGATGTCCTCTTTTGACATGGTTGACTCACTCCAGTGGTGGGCCTGAAGTGTCAGATGATGACTCTCACAAGATATGTTCTTCTTACAAGGAGCGTTGAGCAACCGGTCGAGGCTCATGGAATTCGACTTCAAGGATTGGCTATCGAGAATCGAGATTCCATAATATCTCCCCGACGAGATTGGATCGGATGTACCAACTTTTGCATGCCTGCAAAATTCATACCATAGTATCGCGAACTACATATAAATATACCTGCCGCCAACTTTCAACATTCTTTACTAGACATTACAGCTAAATGCAAAACTCTGCTGAGTCGGTTCCGACAGCGAGGACATGCTTTTGACAGTATTCACGTTAGTTGATGGACCCAGTCTGACAGATGCGAGATACCAATCCAATCCTCTGCGGTCCACCCACGATAAGCAGCGACATGCTTATAAATGTAAGCAAGTAAGTACAATGGTTGCAATTGGTCGGCCTTCTTGAGTCTTACCCAAGCCTTGACACCCAAGATGCACTTCCTACTCCTACAATTTCTTATCGTTCTTGGCATCGTGGCATCAGGCCTCTTTCTCATCTTGATAATTTCTCTTTGTTCAAGAAAGCTCCGGAATACAACCTCCCGTTTCCACGCTCCTCTGGGCAGCCCAGTAATGATATCGATGTCAAACCAGCAACGAGGAGATGCAAGTGATGTCGTCGCCCCTCGTGCCAACATTACATTCTCTGTGGACGGAAGAGGAGATTTGGAGAGCTTGGTTATTCCGCCGCCAGCGGTGAATAAAAGTGGATCCAATGTGGAGCGTCATGATCAACGATCGTCGACTTTGCCAATTCACATGGACGGCGCTGAGAGGTGAGGAGGGGCGAGCGCTGAGCAGCAAGCACTAGAAGGAACCCGGAACCTAGATGGCAGAGTACGTTTGGGAAATACGTGAATCATTGTACAAGTGGGTCTTACTAATTTCACGTAGGACCCAAGGAAGATAAGATAATATAATATATATTCCAGCCCAACAACCGCCATCCACGATTCAGGAAGCGCATCGCAACACAGACCTTCGAATCCCCCTTACTCCCAACCCAATCGCCCGCATGCTTTTCAATCGCCACCAGAACCGACCGTTACCTCCGAGATCAACGTATCAAGACCCTCCTCTCCATCGATAGAACGAGTCTGTCCAAAATCGAATTTATGCGAAGCACCATCCGCCAACATGACCTCCAAGTCGACGGAAAATTGGAAGCCATCGGATATTTTATTGATCACTGGCGCTTGGTACCACTCGTATCCTTCGACGAGCAACCGATCGGGGTAGTGGGTAAGAGGGAGTACGGGGGTTTGAGGAGGACCGATGACGCCGTCTTCGCTGTTGGTATACGTGTTCAAAGTGGCGCTGGTTGGGGAGAGTTCGCTTCGGATCTGGGAAATCAAGAAGGCAACGTTAGAATTTCGTTTCGAAAAAGGAAGGAAAAAAACAAAAAAATTGATATGTAGAAGAGCGAAAGACCCACCCCAGCGACGAACGTGAGATCAAACGCCTGCGACTGTGTATCTTCCCCATTCTCCCTTGCCGTGCTGAACCACGGAACATAAATGATCTCATCCGTCTCCAGCAGGTAACCCCCACCGCCGTTATCCAGAACCGTCGAAGTCGAACCGTCACCTTCATCCAGCTCGAACCAGAACTTACCCACCGATTCGCTCGCCAAGATCGGCGCCGCAAATTCATATTTGAGTAAATCGACCCCAAGCCGTCGAGTGACGGTGGTAGAGGGGAAAGAGCCACAAGCGGGTCGCGAGGCCATGTTGATATGAGCCCCGGAGCAATCCTTGAATTCACCGCGTTTGTTACACCACAACATTTTCACGGAGCGGTTGTTGGGTATGGTGGTATTCTGGGGTTGCGCAAGCTACAGCAGATTATTTCTTTAAGTCGTCGTAGAATCGAGTGAAACGGGGTTAATCGATGCCTTACCCGCAAAGTAGTCTTGAAAAGGAGCTGGGAGCGGACGACGGTGATGTACGCTTCTGTGACCTTAGCTGGAAGGAGAGTGATTACTTCCGTCAAGGCTACGTTGTTCGGAACGTTATCGATCATCCTTGCCAGTAGTCTTGAACAGGTTTGCATGAAGAATTCTCGTGATTCGAAGCTGTAAAAATTCGATTCATTAATAATAATGATGAAATGGAGGGCCCTTGGGATTGACCGTTGCATCGTAACGTTTCCATCACTCCCAAAAATTCGTTTGTCGGACGTAAGCCTAGAATTTGGAGACACTACGAGGGGATTTTGGGTCGTTCCATCCAAATATTCAGTTGCGCTAATATCCACATCAGAATCCAACTGTTAGAAACTCAGACGAACAATAGACTTACATCGCATTGTCAAACCGTCGACTTCTGTCGAAAAACGCCAACCCGACCCCACTCTTATCGTTGGGATCTCCTTCAACCAGACCCGGGAAATCAGAACTCCTAACCGACCCGAACGTATGCCCACACGCCACAAGGCCTATCATCTCTTCCTGGGTGAATCCCTGCAAGCGGAATTTTTCGATATGAGTAGCGAGATCCTGCGAGGGAGCAGGGACAGCGGAAGGTCCAGCTTCTTGGGCGTCTTTGCGACCGCCGCGAAACGGGATAATGGGGCCGCCGCAAGTCGCGCTGGAGAATACGGTGCCGATGGCGATGACATCTGCACCTAAGACGGAGTTTAACGACGTTATTTAATAACGCGGCATGGTGATAGAGTCGGAAAGACGAGACGTACGAGATACGTATTTGTTGGGAGCGAACTTGAAGTCGGATATTGCGTTTATCATGCCTGCGCCCGAGTTCTGCAATGAGGGGAAAAGGGGAGGAATGAATTTGTTGGCGACAATGGAGTGGATTTATTGGAAACGTACTTCAGGTCTGTCGAGTTCATGAAAAATGGACGCATCCAGACCGCCCGTTCCATATGTGATATCGTGTGTGGCCGAATCATGATACGCCTATTCACAATAGGTCCAATTCGTGAATTGAAAACGAATGCTTAAAGAAATGGATGGACATACAAGTCGGATCCATTCTGCAGCGACAAACGTCCTTGGAGAGCTTCGTTTCCTACACTCTTCCTTGTTGAAAAAAGACGTGAAGGTAGTTCCGCCTTGGTATAAGGTCTCTTCTAGCGGATCGTATTGCGGGGAGGGCCATTTATACGCCGATACGAGGCTGAGGTAGAAGACGAGGATCGAATTCGCCAAAAAGAACAGGACCCGCGGCGAAAATGCGCCAATCAATGGCATGGTGGAAAGAAAGGGGGATTTGGATAACGCCCGACATCAAGGGCGTAGTTATAAAGTCGCCAGAATGTCCCATTTTTGAGACAAACGTACCACAGCAAAAATAGAGAGGGGAAGAATCGCCTGGGAAAGGAGGAAACACCGCTCGAGGCTCGACGAGGTGCGAGCTACAGAACCTTCTCAGTTTCATATCGTTATGCTTTGCACTTTTTTCCCTGAGAAATCTGGCCCCACAACCCAGCTCTGTGAATGCTCCTGCGCGACTTCAAGCTTCAAGCTTCATCGATCATCTTCGAAGCGTCAAGTCAAAGGGACAAGATGGTTCGTACTTCATGCAACGGCTTCGCATCATCCATCCATTTTTCCCCCAGATTTGGTAGTGAAATTCGAACCAACCGCCAAGAATTGTCCTAGAATTATATAGAATGCTTTTCTTAAGACGTCAGCCAGGTGTCGCCTAGAGTCCAAGTTCGAGCTTCGAGAGGGAGGGAGAAGAGCTGTCAGCCGTCACATTTTTTTTGTCGGTTGATGCGATCAATTATCGTTCTGCCGACGGCCCGGATTCAGAGGTGCGACTTGGGGGGCAATTCTTGGGCAATTGCATGAGTTGCAGCAGAAGATTGCGGTAAAAGATTATTATTACGCCAATTTCGATGGATGTCGATGAGAGTGAATCATACAGAATATCGGGTTATCTACAGGAGCATGTGGGACCTAATTATTATAATTAAACATCAGTTCTACATTACGAAATAAGTGGAGCCGGCCAATGTAAGTCATAGAAACAGCAAAGAAACAGCCGCCGGTACCAGTTTTCCAACGAGTTTCAGCAGAGCTTTGTATATGGCAGTGTGAAGTCAGCAAGTAGTTCTTCACCGAGTAGCGAACCCTGTGAAGCGAACACGACGCTCTGGCTTCCTATTTTCCTTATTTCTACCTTGGCCTCCAAGTTCAACAGCCCCTTTGAGAACTCCACGTAACCGTTCCGGGAAATATGGTCTTGAGAGAACGTCCGGGTTACTCTTTCTAAAATATATGACCTCCGGTCGGGAAGTACCTTTCCTACTGGGCGGCACTACTGGGACACCGAATGGGAATGGCGATGAATGCGGGTTTGGATGCGAATATGGGTTGTACATCTGCCCAGACGCTAAGGCCTTATGAGATAGGCTCCGGGTTGAGGTCGTTGGCAATGAATTGTTTTCTGAGAGCCTGCGTCTGGGTGTTTTTCCCTTAACGCTCGTCAAGGTGGACAGCGCGCTTCGCCGCACCGTCGTCACCAGTGGCGTCGAGGTCGATATTATCTTAGTGCAGTATGGTGTGGGATCCTGCGCCACTGACTTCGACGTCGATTCTATATTAGTGCAGTACGGTGTAGGATCCCGTGTCGCTGGCTTTGAAGTCGACTTAGTCCGATTTTCGGGTATACTAGGCGTAGAATCGATATCTACTGTCCAATATTTCGGTAAAGGCGCAGGATCCCGAAATTCAAAAGGCGGCGGGGGTAGCGGATTTTTTGAAGTAAATAGACACGACATGATAAGAAGAGCGAAAGCAACAGGCTTTTAAGGCTTTGGAGGGCGAAGTTGAAGGCCGACGTCGAGTTGTTCAGTCGTCGTGAAGACCAGGAATAAAATTCCGTGTTTTTTATCTTGACGCACACAGGATTAAGAAATAAGAGTACAATTACGTGCCTTGTCGAGTCTTGTAAAATAACTACAATAGCGCGTATAATGGTTGGCTCTTGTCAGTTTGTGGGTCCGTGATGGGACCCGTTTCCATCCCGAATGCCAATTATGACAATTCGGGACAAGCGCGCGGATAGTGGAGCCAATATATCTGTATCGTGCGACGAGGGTAGACTCCCTGACATTGACGCCCAAAAACGATAGGTTAAACGAACTATTCTACACTTCCCTACCGCATTCCATAAGTAAATAACGTCGCAAATGATATACACTATATTCAATGCCCTTGAGATTTCGTGGTCATAATCAAAAAAAATCGTGGATCAGCATAAATGGAATCATATCCAATATGACGCCGGTTTCCCATTAGTAGTCGGAGGTTGTGAGGTATTCGTTGGTGTTCCACCATTTTCGTTTTTCGTTTGGACCCCGTAGTAAGGCTTCCTGGCATCCCTAGCGTCACCCAAGCCCGGTTGTGCCTCTCTACCACCTGCACCCATGCCTTCCGAAGCAGGCGCCGTATAATATCCAGCCAATTCCTCCGTCTTAAACGAAGCGGGCGTAAGAGCACCAATTGACGGCGAATTGGGTAGCGGCGGGGAATGGGCACCCACCATCTGCGGTGTCGACTTCTCCGTTATCGTCGAGAGCGTATAGCCCGGCATATATCGATTTGGCGCACGTCCACCCGCACCTTGGTCGTAGTAACCATTTTGGTCGGGGTTTGGAGGGTGGCCGTAATATGCTTGTTGAGCTGGCTGTAGGGCGGTAATCGGGGGCGGAGGGATATTCCCAACGAACCCGTACTGCGCGTTCCGCCATGTCCCATCAGCCATCTGCTCCATCGGATACCCATGAGGTTGACCCACGGGATATCCACTCGGAACCCAATGAGATTGTGTGTATCCCTGTCCGTTCCCATTTCCGTTCGTCGTGGGCGAGTTCCCGTCATGTGGCGGACCATCGATGGTCCAGGCCTCTGATGTAGGCCGTCCTCGGCGCGGGAGGTAGCAGAACCATATAATAACAAAGATAAGGATTAGGGCAAGGATGCCGAAAACGACCCCGAGCGCAATGGAGAGTTTTTTTTTGCGGAGGGCGGCGGAGTTGTCCGTGGATGAGGTGGCGGAAGCGACGATTCTGTCGGTTGCAGTGGTAGAAGCACGGGATGACGTCGATGATGACGCTGGGCTCATGTCGGTGTATCTGCGCTCCAAAGTCAGTCGGGGGATTTAGGAAATACCGGGAAAGGAACACGAACATCAGACCATCTACGATCCCGAAAGGTTGTCCTTGTCCAACGGATATTACGAGCGTGTGCCGTGTATTCGTCAATCCCGTAGCGCTCCAGACGACTTGGGATTGCACAGTCTCTGGTCCTTGTCCGGCATTTGGCCGACTGTGATCAACCAAGTCGATGAGAGTAATGGGTCCAGAATCCAATGAAACTGCGGTGGTCACTGCGTATGGCCATTTCGGTGAGAGAAAGTAGATAGCTACGCCTAGATTATCGAGTCGGTAATATGTATGATTCGACGAGATAGAACGTACCCACCCGTAAAATTGAACGTCGCTGTCGCCGCTGGGTTCTGCGTAAGCATGTGTGCTCCTCCGTAATCCAACGAGTTATCCGCAGACCGTGACCAAGCTCCTGCCGGTGCATAAACAATAGCTAAATCCTGATCATCCAGAGTGACGTTTCGCTGTGCGCGAACCCGGAGAAAAAGGACACAATACAGGATGGTCAGGATGAACAGGCGCAGATGGAAGACCATAGTTGACGGTCAAAGGTTTCTCGTATGACCCCCTGGGGACCGGCTCTGGCCAAATCCTACAAAAATGAACTGAAGAGGAAAGGTGGAGTGCTGTCCATCGGCCACGACTTCTGGTTGGAAGCATTCAGGGCGTTATGTAACTGACGGAATGACACGAGGCATGGTCCTGATCAAGTCCTGATTTGGGTATTTATGATAAGATTCAGGGCCCTGCGCCTCTTTTAATTATGTCCTGGACTAAGCATCCGTGACATATTCTGGGCTATACGAATATCTATCAACAGACGGAAATTATCTGATCAATTACTTACTCATTCCCTAGTACTGCAAACCGTTTACCTCGTAGCAGTAGAACGCGAACTTAGGTAGGAGATGTAGATCGGGTACACGTTTTGGCCTTTGCATTCTTGTATGTTCGATGGTTTGTTCGAGTTGAAAAAGCAAGGGCAGCTCAATAGCGCTCAATGATCATTTCATCCGGGAGGGACCGGTACTGTTTGTTGTAATCCTTCCAGAGCCACGTTCTCCGAGTCCCCATCGAAGCCTTCGTGGATATTTAACCCCATGTATCTAGTAGTAATAAAACACATCGTGCCTCCGAGCCGGAGTTTAGGAAGAGGAAGAGAATGAATAAATCCACGGCTCACATACCAGTACATAACTTTGCAACCAAGAAGACGTCCCTACAAAATTTAATAATAATAAACGAACTATCATAGTAAACGTCCCTAGTATCCCAGCGCATCACAATAAGCGTAAGACAACGTCGTTAAATAACATACTGTACATTCAAAGGATATCTTGATATTCAATGTTCCTGGAAATTTCTTAGCCTGTAAGAATCGAAAATTGTCAAGATTAGAGTAAACGCCTCGAGGATCGCACTGCACATGACGCCGGCGTCTCACGCGTAGGGGACAGTTGCTGATTAGTAGGCGTCCCATTTCGCACCTCCTTGTAAGGCCCCATCTCAGAGTCCCCAAGGCCACCTACAACCACCAGTGGCTGTCCCCGTCCTGGACGCGCAAACGCCGGCGCCGTATCATACCCAGGCAGATCGTCCGCATTCAACGGTGACAACGTATTCACACCAACCGTCGATTCATTCGCCAGCAGTGGTGAATGGGGACCGACCACTTGTTGGGGCGAGTTCCCCGCTATGTATCGATCTGTCGAAGGCGCAGCTCCGTTTGCATATTGTCCGTACTGGTGTTGCGGGTGGACATAAAAGCCTTGTTGGGCCGGCTGCGGTGCGCTCATCTCTCCAACAAAACCTTGCGAAACCCGCTGACCGACAGGATATATATCCCCGGAAGCCCATTGAGATTGTGAGTATCTCTGTCCGCTGCTATTTGCGTAGTTTCCATCATACGATGAGCCATCGATGCTCCAGGCGTCTGAGAGGCGTTTCCTTCGGCGTGAAAGGGACAAAAAACATAGGAGGCCAAAGATAAGGAGTAGAGCGATAACACCGGCGATGGATCCGAGCGCGATGGCGAGGTTTTTTCTGCGGACGGCACCAGGATCGTCAGTGGATGAGACAGCAGTTATGGTGGGGGAAGCACTGGACGACAAAGAAGGACCGGACAATGAAGGAGTGGTGGATATCGTGGAAACGCTGGACTGCGAGGAACTGCTAGATAAGGAGGAAGGTGACGACGACGAGGAAGTCGCAAAGGATGATGTGGGGTCCACTTCGGTATACCTACACCCAGCTGAGTCAGTCGAAGAACTAGATACCATTCATTGAAGACCGCACACCTTAAAGCATCTACGATCGCGTACGGTTGGCCTGGCGCGACGGATACTACGAGCGTATGATGCGTGTTCGCCAACCCCAGGGACATCCAGACAACGTCGGATTTTACAGTCTCTGCGCCCGAGCCTACATCTGGTCGACTGTAATCGACAAGGTCGACGATAACGATGGGACTGGAATCCAACGAAATCGCGACGTTCACTGAGTATGGCCATCGCGGCGAGAGAAAATAGATAGCTGTGCCTATAGAATTTATCCGAGTCAACTAAGTTACGATACAACTTGAATCAAATACTTGGACCCACCTGTGAAGTTGAATGTCGCTGTCGCTGCTGGATCCTCTGTAAGCATGTGTGAGCCCCCATGATCCAGCGAGGTTCTGTGGGTCTGTGACCATGATCCGGGCGGTGCGTAAACAATAGCTATGTCCTGATCATCCAAGGTAACGTTTCGCTGTGCGTTGACCTGTAGGAGAAGGACCCAGGACAAGAGGACGAGGACGAGTGCGTACAGCTGGATCCTCATGGTTGGAGGTTAAGTTCCGATGCGTCCCCTATGGTCAGACGCTAACCAGATCTTGCAAAATTAACTGCCAGGAAGAAAGTAGACTCGGTTCCATCAGCTACGGCTCGTAGTCGCCTGCTTATTGTGTCTGCCTGTGAATGAATACGAACACGAACACGGCCGGGACAAAGTTTGCCGCTTGGCTCATCATCGCCCGTAACTGAACGTTGTCGCTCTGCTATCTCACATCACCGCAGACAAGTCACAGAGGCCTATTGTTTTGATTTATTACCGTCAGAGTTTGACGTAGAGATATCCTAAAGCGCACCAGGGTTGAGATAATATTCCACTGCCTGCATTCCCCCCAACTTGGATATTGCATCCCTAAAAATCAGTGTTGCTATCTGTTCCAGGTTACCAGAGAGGTAAACTTGCAACCAGTCTGTCTTCGACAATTGGGGAGGGCGGATTGTCGCGATAATAGTCTCCATCGAGGCACTTGTCATAGACGGAGTCTGACAGACGGTAACCAGCCTAGCTCGTAATGGTACGCCCAGACCCAACGTCGCCAACCAAAATTGGAGGAAGGTTCATTGACAGGGCAAGTGTTGAACGAAGCTTTTGTCGTGCAATTGTCGAGGATGGTAGTAAGGGAAACCGAGATGTCAGTGCATGTCAGTTCTGAACCACACCAAATAAACACTGGTAAATAAGTATTCAAAATCGGACGATACAGTATGTTCCTCTACGCCGTGGTTCATCGATGTAGGAAGAGAAAATAATTTAGGGATATTTAATAGACTCATTTTACGCCGTTTCTAAAGGCCTGGCTGTCGCTGTGCAGTTTGTGCATCGTTAGAACTTGGAATAAGCAAGTCACATGACCCGCGCCGAAGCTTCCGAACCTCCAACGATGCGAAATCCAACGATGCTCGTTCGAATTATAGGACCGGAAACGGACCCATGCCCTGGAATATGGAACAATCTTAACACTGTGCTTGGCGAGAACCCATGGCATACTCGAGAAAGAATTTGAACTCCCTGGGCTAAGTACCACTAAGATAAGTAAGTTCGCATGGTCGCGACGGTTCGCGCCTTGATCGCAGCGACAACTTAGCTTCAGGAAAGTAACGAGAGATGTAAAAAAAACAATGCCAAAAATCCATGGGATTTGATATCTGACATTTCTTGAGTCAGCCATTGCATTTGATCAGTTACCAATTCTCCGAGCGTTGCGGTTCCTAGGTATGCCATGAGAGAAGGATCGGAGCCGTCAAATTTCACGGCAAAAACAATTTATGCGCCGTGGTTCAGAGAATTTTTACCTTATAGATTGATCTCTGAGTACAGCAGTCGCGGCCAACGCCAATCTGATGTCACCCTACGAGTGTTGCTTCCCCACACTCTCCATCATCGAAACAACCCAGAAATTCGGTTCTACAGACTAGTTTATCAGGATTCGCTCCAATTCCATTCTTCGTCATCACACAAGTGCATAGAGCTTTGGGTTACTCGACCTTGTTCAATGTACATAAATATCACAGTTTTAATATTTGACCATTTCTGGGCGCCTAAATGATCTATCCGGGCGCAGTCGAAAGTCTACGTTGCTTATAATCATGATGGAGCGTCTAATAAATTCCAGGTACAACACAATACGGAACCTTCTTCGCCCACTCATCCCACCGCTTTCCAAACTGCTCTCCCAACGCCTTGTCTTCATTTGACATTCGCCTCAGTACCAAATATAATGCCCCGAGTATCGCGATGACGGCGTAGGACAGCACAACGAATTTACCCTGTGCGGTACCCCACAGACCAGATTCTCTAATCCACGAGCCTTCCCCGAATTGCCACAAAAACCACCCTGAATGTGAGATCAAAATCCCCGTATATGAAGGGTGTCGGACGATGGAATATGGTCCACTAGTGACCAATTTGTGGTTGGGCTGGATGCTGGCCTCGAAACGGAAGAATTCCCCCAAATAGCGGTAGGTAAGGAGCCTGATCAACGACCCGGTTATCATCATTATTCCGCCCAATGTGATAACGGGCTTCAGTTGTAGTCCCTCTGGCCTGCCGCCTTTCATGATTAACAGAGAAAGGATAGACTGGGATATGGCGGACGATCGAAAGTTCCACGCGAGGATTGTTGCTATCTCCAGGATACCTGCCATCCACTGAATGGTCTGCGTATGTTTTATTAAGCCTCCATTAACTGCAGGGTGGAAAAATGTGGGCACCGACCGTGGAGTAAAACGACGACCTCTGAGTATACCATTCAAATTCCATAAAATTCGTTGTGATGCGTTCGCTTCTTGCGGGCGGCGGATTGGGAGGGGTGACACATTTCTTGAAGGCCCAACAAACGAGGAAGGTGAGGGGAATTCTTGCAAGCGACATCTTGGAAAATCGGGGATGCTCGGTAATGACTTGAACTTGCAGTGTCGACGTACTTTTATACCGCTGGCAAGCGCGACGTTTCACGACAATTGCTCTAGGTACTCATTTCTGCTGCTACAATATCGGCAATTAGCTAATTCTCGTTGAGAGACCCATTTTTAATGGGATTATTAGGCCGTCTAGAAGCGACATTATGGAGTACTTCGCCCTCAACTGTGAGCGAATTCGGAAAGCCAGCGATCTAGAATTGGCTTCAGTTGGGTTGCACGCCACGGCCATTTCCTGAATCGCCACAAAAAAATTGCTCAGGACGCGGCGTGCTCCGCTTGATGCGCAGTAAGAGTCAAGAGTCACTAAGTAGTGTGCCGCATCAGGACTGGTCGCACCAGTCAAATTTAGCTGATCACAGTATTAATCGACTAGATCCTACATCATTCTTGCACTGGCTGAATACATCCCAGGGATAACTAGTACAGGCATAGGTAAATCCATCATTCGAATTCGTCTTCCTCTGAAAACTCCTCCTCTGAAAACACCTCGTCATCAGAGTTATACGGCATTTCGCCTTCACCGGGCTCCTCCTTGAACTCCCCAATAAAAGTATCGTCTTCGTGAAGCTTGCTCATATCATAAATTTCGCGTGCAAGAGGTCGAGTAGAATCAATCCATCCATCAGCCGCCATTTCTTCTGCGACATCCTCATAAGCGCGCACGTCAAATCGATCTCCCGCCCAAATCCCTCGAGGAAAAGAACCATCTCCATAGGATTTGTTAAGTTCTGCGTTGCCCGACCACCTTATTCGTAGGAAAAGCGCTTGTGCGAGGCCTGGGCAGCCTTGGTAGCCTTTGTGGTGATTATACGACAAATGGTTGGAGTATTTGCCAATTCGGGTGTATGTAGGAATTCCATCGGAACGCACGAACTCCTTCTTGGAGAGATTTCGAAGAGCCCACACGATATTGGGATTGTCTATGTGTTCCGTGGGAAGGTCGTAATCTGGCATAAGTGGTAGCGGTTTCGATGCGGAACGGTCGAGAATACGTGCATGCAGGAGGCACTCCGGGTGTTCACGTCCGTAGGGGTCCTTTTCTAGATATGCCTCCGTTTTGGCGATCTCGGTGAGACGCTTCGCCTCTCGCTGGGTGATTATGCCCTCTGGGAGGTCCCCATACTTTCCAAAACAAATGAGGCGGTCACCGGCCCAGCTTCCTGGTAGGGATTCTTTTGGTTCGTATGGTTTTCGTCCAATTCTTTCCAGGAATGCAAGGAATTGCCGATTGACTGGGCGTGGGTCGAT
>KN831789.1:168636-179940 GCA_000827355.1 Hebeloma cylindrosporum | reverse complement strand
TCGCGGTGTGCCCCCTTGAAAGGCCTGTACCAAAAAAGTTGATGGGGCGACAAAACGAGTTATCCTTCATGGTTAACTCATGCCAACACCTCAATATTTTTGAGAATTCACTACTGTAGGTCGTAAGTGAAGTGGCAAAACTGTTTTTATAATAAACCATCATGTTTTGAGTGAGTACTCGCAGATTTAACGCCTCCATGCATCGTAGGCTGTCACTACAAGTTGAAATCATGTTCATTTCAATTCCCTGCACTGCACTGTGTAACATCGTGTCTACATTCTGGAGCAAACTGTAATTAAATGTAACTATCATAACTATCCATCACCACGTTATTTGTTTCAAGTCGAGCGTCGAGCTGTTGGGACATTGACGGGTTCTATGACTGTCTGAACCGTTCCAGATATGGCGATGGTATTAGCGGGGTCAGCTCCACTACGAAGTCCAGGGCCTGGGGCAGGAGGGATCACCCTTGCTTTAGTAGGCTTGCATTTGGGCTTCGGTTTGGATCTCAAATCGGAGGGTTCGGGTTCGGAGGGTTCGGGATCGGAGGGTTCGGGATTAGAAGATCCTGCTACCGCTGACGAAATGATGAGCATTTCTAAACCAAGGGTATTGAGAGTATCCGAGTCTGATGGAGGCCTGACAGAATTGACTGAATTGTCAATAATGGGTCCGGGAGCCTGATTTCTATTGACGTGCGGCTCTTCGTCTACGTAGAAATCATCATCCAAGTCCCAGGGGTTACCGGCAGGAGCGCGGGTAAGAGCGTGGGGAGGAGCGCAGGTATCGGGACTCGGAGGCTGGACAGGAGCATGGGGAGGATCCGTGTGGGTACTAGGACTCAGAGGCTGGACAGGAGCGTGGGCAGCTGGCTGGCGACGAGTTGGCCTCTCATGTTCGTCAAGCTCAGATTCCGATTCAGAGGAAGTCAAGTTTTCACCACGCATCTGTTGCATGATGTCATCGACCTCATTTCCAACATCGAAATCTTCACCGCTGTCCCCGTTCTGCTGCCCCTCGTTCAGTGCGTGTTTCTTGGCACTAAATAATTCATAAGTCCAGATTTTCATCAATTTTGCGTACCATGCAGGGTTTTCTTCATGTGAATCGATGATGATCTTCTTGTATCTGTCAAAATCCGCACGGTATAGGTGGCCCGAATTTGCCTCGACCCCGGTGGAAGTAAATTCTGTGTCGTTTGAAAGCAAGAAGCGACTCTTTCAAGTTCTCTATTAATAAAAGGTCATGAAAATGTAACTTGATTTTCACGTACCATTATAGCCGCCCATGCAATTAGACCAGGTGTAACTCTGACCCCGCGGTCCTCCCGAGCATATGGACTATTTGCCTGCAAGGATCCACCGCCTACGATTTTACCAGATTTTGGACCATAAAGGGTTATTCTGGAGACCTACCAGCCAAAATACGAAGGTGAAACTTAGGATCGGACAGAAATTAGAGAGTGGCAAATTTACGAACCTCAAAGAGAACAGAATTGAGAAAGAGATAAGAGACCTTCGAAAAATCACCATTCTTGTACAGAATGGCAGGAAAATGAGCGGTGTGGTTGAAGGCTCCTTTCTTGTCAGTTAAGAGACGCCGAGCAGCATCAATTATCATTCGAACAGGTACTGGCTCGTTGGAGTTCCCTTTTTTAGAAGGCTTTTCGAAGTATGATGCGGGAATATTGAGGGCCTCGAATATTTTCGGGGAGGCAGTTCGAAGGCGATCTAAACATAGAGATCGACTGTCGCTGAGCGCTTCTCCAAACTGTAATAAAAACAAAGTCCCGAAATTTATTTCAGCACTGAAAGAATTTTCAAAATGAGGATATTAAGCATACCATCTTCTTGAAATGGGTACTCTGGGCCATAAAGGTATAAAACTTCGGAGAAACGCAGTGGTAGACTTTGGCTGTGAGTCCGAGTTCAGTTGCCGTCGCTTCATTTGCATAGCGATCTTGATGGTCGTGCTCGAAATTTGGCTTCTTCATTGTAGAATGAAAGACGGAAAGGTCGATATATGGTGAGTAGAATAATTGGAAGTATCGGGCAAGCTTCTTGACGTCCTTATCGACCTGGTCTGCATGCGTGTCCCGTTCTCCTCGCTTTTGCTTGAGAGCTAGGTCGGCGTTCTCAGTTTTCAGGTGAAGCAGCTCACGGCGTTGCTTGACGATGGTCTGATGCGCTTCAGCCAATGCCTAGGGAGAAGTCAAATGAAAAGAAAATAAGCTGAACGTCGAGATGGTAGTACGTACTTTTTGCAGGTCTCTCGTACTAATATCTCCTGTTCCCGCACGCTCAAGAAGTTCCTCGAGCCCAGACGTCAAAGTAGCATCCTCTTCGGAGGGAATATGGAGTGATCGAGGATCGACCGACTCAGAGTGCGATCCAGAACGTTGGGGATGACCCGGATGAGAGCCTCCAGATCTAGGAACAGACATAATTCGAGTTGTTTGGGTAGTGAGCCTAAGTGAGGACAAGGTAGTCTAAGATGTATTCTCGAACCTTTCGGACCTTCATATATCCTAGTGGTTGAGTGGGTTGCGAAGCGATGTCAGATCCTGCCGCATGCACTATTAATTAATATAGGGTAACCGACACTGCGACTTGAATTCAAAAGACTTGACCCGAAGTTCAAACAGATTATTGTCAGTCGAAGGTAATTTATGATCGTACTATTGAGTAATCACTTTCTACAAATTTGCCTTTTTAACGAGAGTCAAGGACTTCATTCTCCACCACATGTCTTCTTCAATCACGTCAATGACAAGGTGTTGATCCTGCTGTTCTCCTTCCTTGTATGCATCAGCCACGAGTACACCACGAACAATTGACTCCACGTTGATGAAGGCAGGCCGTGATCGATGCCTTGCGCGAAGGCGATGTAGTCTGAGGGTATTATCCCGAGTGCGGTGAGCATCTGAAGGGGGGATTGGATCATCCATCGGCAAGATAAGGGCCATGTGGTAGACTTCGTCTGCAATTGTGATGCCGAATACGTGTAGAAGCTGTGCAAAAATATGCGTTTGACGTTGTGAGTCAACTTGAATGAGCACATAATCAAATCGTGGCCTTCCATGGAAGTTAGGGTTGATGCGGAGGATATTTGTCTCTTGCCGCCAGGTGATCGTTGACTCGTAATTGACCTTGATATACTTGTATGGTGTGATCTGGAAATTATGACTGATGAGGTTTGCATAATTCGACAAGTTTAGTATTACCTGGTGATTCTGTTGAAGCCGCACCTGGCTGCCTAGCCGATTTGAAAGTGATCTTCCGAGTTTCTTCCGGAAATCCTTGAAAGCGAGATCAGATGAAAATGTGGCCTCCAATGTGGCGATCGTCATGGAAGGCGATGGCGAACCCAAGGAAACGTGTTCAGTTCCGATAATTTGTTTGACTGGCTCTAGATCTGTGGATTCCTTATTGAGGGATTCCGCTACAGAGGCATCCAAAAGATCCAATGCAGCCCGAATAAAATGATGAGCAAGATCTGCTTCATTGAGCTTCAAAAGCTGTTGGCACGACAATTGTTCAATGAGATAGCCTGGGCAAAAAAAAAATCTTACCTGTGGTATGACATTCTTAAAATTTGTATGAAGTTGATAAAATAGTTTGAGAATGCGATGTGCCTTTTCATTTGGCTTCGTATTATAGTTTCGTGTAGCACCTTTCCGGCGAATGTCGTCCCAAACATGCCGATGGGTGTGCGCTTTGGGAAAATTCCATGATTTGTCCGGATAAAGCTCCATGTATTTCTGTCAATTTACACTCAATAAATATTCACAAGAAGGAAATGGTGAGTCTAAGGTATGCTCCTTACATGCAAAATCTTTTCAAATCGTAACATTTCTTCTTCTCCTGCTTGCAGTGTTTCCTCAGTATGGACTGTAAGAGAGGCAAACATGTCAAGCTCGAGGTAGCTACGCATGAGTTCTAGCAGGAGAAATCCCCTTTCGGATTCCTCTGCAGTGAGAACATCTTCCGAGGCGAAAATAATGACCTGGTTCACTATAAGCCCTAAGACCGGGAAAAGTTCCTGGTCGGACGACCCGTAAGCCGAGAATTTTTGTCCGGTGCACCCAGGAAAAGTGAGTGGTTTCCCAAGGTTTTTTCAGTCAACCCGGGAATTCCATAACCGGTAGATAACCAGAAAAAACTCCCTGCGAAATGTCTGCCATTCCTGGGTGGGTTTACCAGGTAGTTTCATCCCGTAGCACCAGGAGTCTTAGCAGGTAGTTTTCCACCGTAGCACCAGAGGTCCTAGCGTGTAGTTTTATATTGTTACGCGAGATATCTTTCACTGTCTCTCACAGAGCGATTTTTCTTAGTAGACCGGGGATTTTCTGTCATCAAGGGAGCTCGAAAAAATCATTTGAATTACGGGGTAATGCTAGTGAAATGTGATAGGATGTGCATTATACAATACATGGTGAATGAATGGTGTTGTAGGATGATGGGAATGGAGTGAAAAGGATACAAAACCCTGATGCGCAAACCAAAGAAACTACCACCACCACGCCCTGCCAATACCCCCCTCCACAAAAAAAAATGACTCAGGCACTGTTATCTCCGTCGAGGTGTTTCACCTCGCTTCTTTTCGACTGTATCTTAAGGGTTCAGGGCCGGCTTTGGGATGATATCTCCAAGGGGGGTTCGGGTTCGAAGTCATAATCGTTGTCGTGGTCCAAGTCATTATCGTCGTCATGGTCAAAGCTGTCGCCGTCGTCCTTGTTTCCATCATCAACTCCAGATCGTGGGTCACACTCGCTGGATGTACGTTTCGGCAGGGACTGCTTCTCACCCGAATTCAATGAGCTGCGCTTTGATTGTCGAGTTTGCATACGTCGTTTCTTTGGAGGATGCTCGGGTATGAAGTCTTCATCGTCATCTTCATTTCCATGGTCATTTGACATGTCTCGTGTGTTTCGCTTCGAGGTGGTCTTCATCATACTGGTTTGGCTAAGCGCACCTTTGGGCTTGTTCCCGGAATGCGTGACGTTCTTGCCGCTGGTTACGCTGGCCACCTCCTTGGGTCGGCTCACATAGAAATCGGAGTCGTTGGTGCGGGGTCTCTTGGGCTTGTTCCCGGAATGCGCGACGTTCTTGCCGCTGGTTATGCTGGCCACCTCCTCGGGTTCGCTCGCATAGAAATCGGAGTCGCTGGTGTGGGGTCTCTTGGGCTTGTTCCCGGAATGCGCGACATTCTTGCCGCTGGTTACGCTGGCCACCTCCTCGGGTTCGCTCGCATAGAAATTGGAGTCGCTGGTCTGGGGCCTCTTGGGCTTGGTGCTGGGTGGGTCATCATCGAGTTCACTCATCTCACACTCTCTGCGGCGTTTGGACTTTGATCTGGAACTTGAACGATCATCAGCTTTACACTCTCTGCAGTGTATATTAGACAAGCACCTGAAGCCCCGAGACTCTTCATCTTCATGAGTTTGAAACTTTCGCGCCTTTCTTGTACCAGCGATGTACCCTTTCACCATTTCTGCAACAGCCCAGTTGTGGGGGAATCGATCTGTCGTGAGGTATGGAAATGTGTTCCGCACCTGTAGAGACAAGTTCTCAGGAAAGTAATAGGATACGCAGCAGGAGGCTTACCAGATGAAAGACCTGACCAAGCTTTTCAGGATCTTGATGCCTGTAATGTCCGCCGAGGTCCAGACCAACCCTGATACAAGCTTTACGAACTGAATCCTGAAGGGCGGGAGATCAGGTTCTCTCAGCTTGAGATGGATCATTGCATACCCTCATCCTGTCATACATGACTGGCCCATTTTCCATCTTATGTAGCCCCATAGCATCATAAAGAATAAACCCCCGCCGACGACTCCCTGCCTCTCCTTTAGGCCGAATAATTTGTTTGACGGTTGTCTTCATCGTCTTCTGTGTTCCTTTGATATTTATGAAGCAATGATAGTCCAATTCGCTACATGGGACAGACCTTTGTATTTTTGAACCAGGCGTTGTAGCTCTTTATTTTGTTCTCGCAAGTCTTCGATTGTTGCAGCGCTTGTGCTGCTTGTTGCCGAAGCTGACGCAGATGTGCGATGTTGATGTTGCATAGTATTGGGCCGGTTCTTTGCATTGTTGGTCATGATAGGGTAAAATATGATAAAGGCGGGGATGTGAAATACAAAGAGCGTGAATGGCCCTTCGATGTTAAGGATGAAGCCAAGTTGAAAGCTGATGAGAATCAGCGGTCACATTTTTGGTCACTGTTGCCGTGACTCATCATGGATGCTCGAAAGAATATATTCCTCGTGAGTCGCGAAAGTCATCAGTCTATGGCAGAAAAATACAGTTTGTTACAAATCTATGTTGGAAAAAATACAGTATAGAGAGGAAATGCTATAGGAAAATACTTAATGGCAGGCCGCAGTATCAATTGCGGTCTTCCCTGCGGGATCTTCTGTGATTGCGAACCAGCCTATCACGTAGAGAATATAAGTGGTGTAGCCGGTTGGCAATCCGCTCAAGGGTTCGGATCTCATGTGAAATATGTTCGAGGCATTCATCTGAATTGTCATATCCAGGGTGTCGATCTGGAGTTGGACTAAGGGTAGGAGCGTGCAATTGACACTGATTGTTGTGACGTTGGTTGGAACCAGACTGTGTTGTATCCTGAAGCTTGTTGTTATGAGGGGTCATTGGTTCTCTTGACTGAGCAGAGTCCTGGACCTTCTGGGCCCAGCAGATAATTCCCTAGCAAACGTGAACCAAGCGATTAGCATGCATCCAACAAAGGCCATAAAAATATATATAAAACTCACTCGCTCTTTAACACCTAGGCTCAAATCAGATGCCTCTGTGATGCTGCTTGTCAAAGCATCATGCTATCCGAAGAAAAATGATCAATAACGATTGAGAAGAACGATAAAAAATCTGTACTCACTTCGTTGGTCGTCCCTGGTCCATTCAATAATGCGTCAACCAACTCCTCAACCTTCGTCACATCTCTTTCCAGTTCAGAATCCTCAACAATAGAGTTATCCAATGTTGATATTGGTTGTCGATTCCACATACTTGGACTTGAAGCAAGATTATGGGTGAGCATGGTGTTGACTGACGTGTATATGGATTTTATTGAGCTGGGTGGGGTATTAACCAATGTAGAATAAAAATCCTAAAGCCTTGAAGGTATCGTGTTTAGATGTGTTGTATCGCTCTTAGATTTTGTGTTGGTGGTGGAGGTAAAGTGCAAGTTTGAAGTTACAGAACATTTACCGTCACGCATCTACATACTCTTCTTCCCACTACTCAATAATGTCCTCCCAAAAACGCAAGCGCAAGCCTTTGCCCAAACGCCCTTGCCCATGCTGTGGTGAAATATTATCTGAGAAAACTATAGAGCGTCATCAAGCTGGACCTCATGTCCCAACTCATATCAAAGTCACCCATGCGACGGGTGTTCTCTCAGGCGACCTCAATGGCGACCTCTCAGGGGAGCTCTCAGGCGATCTCCCTAACAGCTCCAATTCTCCTTCTATGCACATCGAAGAGCCTGCACTTGAGTGTTGTACTGGTCCTGTCAGTTTTAACGTCGACCAGAACACCATCAACAATCATCGGACAAACCAACGCGCTTGGGTAGAGGACTGTGATGATGAAGATGAATTGGAGAAGATTGCAAAACCTGTCCACAATACTTGGTCAGGCCGCCGTTCACGAGTCGATGAATACGAATCTGATCCTGAAGATGAGGATTTTGATGAAGATCATTTCCCACCCGAAACCAAAGCAAGGGACTCAGATTCTGATGTGAACTCAGAGTTTGAATGGGAGGGGGGAGGAATGCGTAATGGGCTAGGGATGGATGACCTTGTAGATGAAGATTTCCAGCGTATCATTGCAGAATTTGGTGCGTCAATTATTTTTGGTCAGTCTGATAATCGCTGATACAAATAATTAACTATTCAGTTGAGGAGCTCTCAGAAGAGGACCTGGACATGCTACGTACCTTTTCGTTGAAGGTTGAAGATCATTTATCGGATGAAACATGGGCAAAACTAATGCATATGTACCATCGCCACAACATACCCTCGTACAAAGTCACCAAAGCCCGCGTCGAGTTCCTGGCTGCTTATCGTCCAGTTGCCTATGATTGCTGCATAAATTCATGTATCTGTTATGTTTGTCCACACGAATCGAAGACGCACTGTCCATACTGCAAGCAAGCACGCAAAAATAGTGCGGGTCGTCCTCGGAAAACATTTACCTATTCTCCGATTATTCCTCACCTCAAAGCGTTCTTCAAGAACCGAGAAATGATCAAGCGCATGGGATATCGAGGAAGTTTTGTTTCCGAGGACGACATTATTAAGGACATCTTCGACAGCGCAAATTATACACGTCTCAAGAAAGAATACGTAACAATTGGAGGGGTCCCTCAAGCGCACAAGTTTTTCAGCGATGATCGGGACATCGCACTTGGCCTATCCCTCGATGGTTTTTGTCCCTTCAAACGACGGAACCAGACATGCTGGCCTTTGATTCTTTTTAATTACAATTTGCCACCAGATATACGGTTTCACCTAGGCAACATTCTGTGTGCTGGAGTTATCCCCGGTCCTCAAAAGCCCAAGGACACAGATTCTTTTGCCTATCCATTGATAATGGAGCTGCTGGAATTTCTTGCTGGCATTGCTACATTCGACATCGACCAAAATGAACTTTTTGCATTACACGCTTATCTTGTGGCCGTTTTTGGGGACATTCCAGCGATCTCAATGATAATGCGCATGAAGGGTCACAACACTATTTTCCCATGTCGCATGTGTATGATCAAAGGCGTTCGTGTACCTGACACTCGGAACACAACACACTATGTTCCTCTCTATCAGGCCAATCACCCTGTCGTTCTGGTAGCCAGTGGTGCCAACGTGGAAATTCCTACCTATGATGCCGCCAACCTTCCTCTTCGTACACATGAACAATTTCTGCGCCAGGCCCGCAATGTTCAATTTGCACCCACGGCCGCCGAGGAGCAACGCCGTGCGAAGGCATGTGGAATCAAAGGAATACCAATTCTCTCCCATCTCCCCTCGCTATCTTTCCCATCGTCATTTCCTTTCAACTTTATGCACCTTATTTGGGAAAACTTGATTCCGAATCTCGTACTTCTCTGGACTGGAAAATTCAAGGGATTGGACGAAGGTCGTGAATCCTACAAACTCGGTCCTGGTGTCTGGGAAGCGATTGGGGAAGCTACGAAGGCTTCAGGGTCGACTGTTCCAGCTGCATATGCCAATGCTCGACCTCACAACATAGCTGAGGATTCCTCGGCTTCTACTGCCAATTCTTGGTCTTTCTGGGCGCTTTATCTAGGCCCGGTACTTCTTAAGGGGCGCTTCTCAAAGGATATATATTACAAACACTTCGTCAAACTGATCAAACTTCTCCGCCTCTGCCTTCAGTTTGAAATAACAAAAGACGAGCTTTCCGAGATTAGGGAAGGGTTCCAGGATTGGGTCAAGACATTTGAACGGTCAGTTTATCAACTTTCATTTTCAGGAGAAACTGGCAATGTTAACCGGCTTTATCACATTAGAATTTATTACCAAAATTCACCTGATCGCCTTTCAACATGTCCAGTCACCATCCATGCCCTCCTTCATATTGCTGATGGAATTGAAGCGATGGGACCTGTCTGGGCTTACTGGGCATTCCCAATGGAGCGATTCTGTGGGAAACTTCTACGCTGCATCAAAAGCCGTCGCCATCCTTTTGCCAACATTGATTCCTATGTTACAGCAGTTGCCCAGCTCACTCAAATTCAAAACCGGTACAACGCCCATGATCAACTAGCCCTCCTTCCTCCGCGTGAAGGAAACTCGCATGAATTTGCATTTGATGAATGTAAGTTGTCTCGGATGTGTCCTTGCTCTGTCCCAACCTCCCAATTTTTAGATCCCACATCACGGCTATGCTTTCCTCGCCAACAAAACCCTACAATTCCTGATGGCCTTCGCTCCAAAATAATCGCCACACTTACCACTCGTTACGACACAACACGCGCTATTATCAACCGGCATTTTTCTGTGCAAAATGTCGAATTTTGGGGGAAATTTCATCGACTTGGAGGTGGAGATATCATGAGAGCAGCACGAGTAGGGCATTCCCTTGCGGAGGATAAGCGTGATGCATCATATGTTCGGGTGTGTACTACGCAAATGTTCCTGACTTTCTCCCAACCCACTTAAACCTGATCTTAGTATGAATTATACGTTGACAAGTTCGCCAACCAACGCCGCAAGAAATCCGAATTTGAACTCAAGACGTTTTATGGGCAAATTCAACAGATCATACTTATCCATATGCCAGCAACGCAAGAGTTACGACGAAACAAGCCGGAAACAGTCATTCTCGCATCCATCAAGAACCTCCCCATCGAGCGGCACAACGACCTCGGTTTGCATTATTACCGGAATGAAGATGGGTACACCGAGCTTGTCGACATCACGGCCATTCAATGTTTAGTCGCTCGGGTGTTTGATCGTGGGTGGTGGACTGTCATTGACCGTAGTGGGAATTTGGCGTGCGCAGAAGCATTTCAAGAGTAGTAGATATCACGCTTATTATACAATTTGAATGATCACTACATTTTATATGCCCAGAAACTTATCCCTGGAAACCGAGTAAAAAAATATCTTGGTTGAACTCCAGGCAAAAAAACCCGATTGAAACCAGTCATTGGCGGCACGAGAAAAAATGTACTTGGAACCGGGTAAAAAAACTCCTAGGCAGAAGACGGGGAAAAAAGCCTGATTTGGTTTTTCCCCGTCGACGCCCTGGAAAACCGGGAAAAAAGATTTTCTCCCGGTGGGCCTGGTAGTTACTCCCTGCGGTAGGGTCTATAGTGGTTCAAATATTCAAGTCAAGGAGAAATAAACCAATTGATTGAGCAAAGTCACCTTTGACATATCTTCAAATTTACGCCCATCTGCAAATGCATCGGCTTTCATGATAGCTGAGAAGTGATTTAATCCACTCCATCGAGGGATTTCATCCACTCTATTTTGTGGCAAAAAACAGCTAAGTTCACATTGCTGAATTAAACAACTGCAGAATTTAAACTGACCGCTTATTGATTTCTGCAGCGCTTGACTTTCCCATTTCATCCATGACTTTCTTGTATTCCTCCAATAGATGATCAGAGAAGAGGCCTCCATGAAAGGCATGCAAACGGCACCATGAAAGGGCTGCGTAGAGATCAGAGTTACGGAAATATTTTCCACAAAGAATTCTATGTGCAAAATTATCAAACCAGGATCACACAAATGCAGGTTGACCAACCTC
>KN831789.1:129696-166001 GCA_000827355.1 Hebeloma cylindrosporum | reverse complement strand
GCGACATCCTCATAAGCGCGCACGTCAAATCGATCTCCCGCCCAAATCCCTCGAGGAAAAGAACCATCTCCATAGGATTTGTTAAGTTCTGCGTTGCCCGACCACCTTATTCGTAGGAAAAGCGCTTGTGCGAGCCCTGGGCAGCCTTGGCAGCCTTTGTGGTAATTATACGACAAATGGTTGGAGTATTTGCCAATTCGGGTGTATGTAGGAATTCCATCGGAACGCACGAACTCCTTCTTGGAGAGATTTCGAAGAGTCCACACGATATTGGGATCGTTTATGTGTTCCCTGGGAAGGTCGTAATCTGGCATAAGTGGTAGCGGTTTCGATGCGGAACGGTCGAGAATACGTGCATGGAGGAGGCACTCCGGGTGTTCACGTCCGTAGGGGTCCTTTTCTAGATATGCCTCCGTTTTGGCGATCTCTGTGAGACGCTTCGCCTCTCGCTGGGTGATTATGCCCTCTGGGAGGTCCCCATACTTTCCAAAACAAATGAGGCGGTCACCGGCCCAGCTTCCTGGTAGGGATTCTTTTGGTTCGTATGGTTTTCGTCCAATTCTTTCCAGGAATGCAAGAAATTGCCGATTGACTGGGCGTGGGTCGATGGCAACTGAGGGAATCATGAGACGTAGAAGAATGGTATCCTGCGCTGAGAAGAAAAATTCGATGAGTTTTCCGAAATCTTGGTATTCGTTCTTGTCTATATTGACGAGTTTCCATTGTTCGCCCATGTTGGAGTTCGCCCTTGTAGCGTCGAACGTGAAGTCGGAGAAAGGAAGTATGGGGGAGTCAACAGGATATATATTTCGCCTTTTAAGAGAATTCAACATGTTTGTTATTGTTGGAATCCTTCTATGATGGGCCAACGAAGGTATATACAAGGAATCACGGTGCTGGATGGGCCAGGTTGTATATTTCACGCTTCACCGGCCTTTTTAGAGTAAACGAAGCGGCCCGCCTTTGTTTGTCAGGCAAGTTTTCTCACGACAGCGTTGTTCTTCTTTCCACCCACCACGCCCGACGATCCCTGTTTACGACAAAGACAAAGTGCTTTGCATACTGCGGAACTCTGTTTGCTTTTGGTAAACTATAAGACTTTATTCGACGAATCCTGATATCTACCGCATTCCTACAAGGATCGTGGCCGCCGACAAACATCGCGCAATGCTACCCCGACGACCACAAGGATACCCTGAGATGCAGCTGGAGATGTTACCCGAGAGTCGCGCTCGGTTAATATGAAAGGTTGTACAAGTGGGAGTTTGAAGCGCTAACTTTCGTTGTGCGCAGGACCCATACATCCCGCTCCTTCTGACACGGATACAGACCCTCCCACCACTGGTCTCCTCCGCCGCATTCCTCAGCATCTATATTGGTGCGTTCATATGCGGTCCAGGGAGCTATAATCATCGGACTCGATCCCGGTATACCGTATTCCATGCTGGATCCAGTGGCCGATGCCTGCACAGCGCGGTGGACTGCGATAAGCACGTCATCAACCGTAACAATATCGCTGTCCGACGTGGCGGGGAACACGACAACAAATCGCTCCAGACCCGGCACCATGATCGTCATGGACCCTACAGTACTCGGATCCATGGCTGGCTGCTGCCTCCAATCCCTAGGAGCGTCGTCTGTGGTGGTGGTGGGCAGGATACGCGCAGTGGAGGGAGGAAAGTTGAGGTTATATTCGAGAACGACCTTGGATGGAGTGTAGGATAACATAGGGTTGACGGATACGGGAATGTCCGCCAACGCCGGGAGTGGGATCGTCTTGGGAGAGACCGGTGGCGGCGGTTCTTCATAACCTCGGGGTTCAATCAGGTATGTTTTCTGGTCCCCTATGTAGCGTTGATCTATTTCTGAATTGGTTGGCGACGGTAGAAAGTCCCCAGTACCATTTACTGGGTTGTAGGGACCGTATGTTGTCGACATTAGGCCGTTCACCGCATCGTCTCCGGCAAAGACAAGGAAATCCTGATGTGTGGTTGTCATCATGGGTGAGGTCGTCGTGTGGGTGTTCTTTATATTATCGCTGCTGTCCTTAACCCTACGAAGCTAAAGTATCTTCGAAAGAAAGCTGCTTCAGTTCCTTCCACCATGATTCAGTCAACCTTGATCTTACCTGCTAATTTGAAAGGGATTCCGGACTCGCGGCGTTTAGCTATAGTGGGGGTGCGATCGAGAGAGAGCGCTACGGGGTGAATGCGAGGACGGAGGGATTTTATACGACCTTTTCCACCCTGTAGTGCTTCCCATGTATGCGACCCTTGATCAAGCTTGACTGAATATGTATAGGACCCTGCTCGATAAGACCCTGTTTTGCTTCCAGAGTTAATGCAACTCCGAGGTCGATAGTTCACGTTTTTTACAAGCGCTCTGAGCTAAATGATGTTCATATCAATATGTTTAATGAACTGGTGGTCGATGGATTCACCAGAAGGTCCTTGTCTCTGAATTTACGCGCATGGAAACCAAAATGCTCACAGTCTGGTGGATTTTCGCGCAGATACAAATGGCAATTTCGGCATCCACAGTGTTCCGACGCAACTTCCAATTGGTTCGGCGGCTTGCCGATCCGTCAAATGTGATTGGTTCGGCGTGCCTCCCGATCCATCAAGAGCCGCGATTGGTTGGCGAGCTTCCCGAACTATCGAATTGGACGTCGGGCGCTGATAGTACTAGTATAGGGAGCGGTCGTCATATGATGGTGTGAATGCTTCAAAGAGGAAGGGGAACAACCCAGGGACAACCCCACATTATCATAAATTTAAAATACTAATAAATAAACGGCGGTTACTGGTCACGAGATGCCCTAAAATCTCACGCATCAAGCATTCTCGGGCGCTTAAGGTGCCGTCAAGGAATTTCGTCGTTCTAACCCGAAAACAGTATATTATACTCTCTGGGGTTAGACAGTGCCTTACAGCGTACACAGCTCTTGTGATTAACAGCAACGAAGTTGAACTGGGCACGTTGATTGACTGACAGCTGAGGCTGTGCAACTTCAACTGGCGAATTCAATGCTCACGATACTTCCGAGACCACGGGCTTCATGAAATACAATTCTTAGGAGTGGAGTTCTGCTGGGAAAAAAAGCCTACGACCTACCTCTGCTTCGTGCTTGTATTATTGCACTGGGTGCCGAACGTATCGACGATAATCTTTTGTCGCCTTCTCGCACAGCACCCATCGAGTCATTTAGGAGCGTACGTTATAAATGCCACTCAAGGTAGCCTCGTTCTCCTCCCAAACGGTGTGAATACATGTGGAATGCATAGCAACTTAAGTCGGGGGCGGGGAAATTCAATGTCAACATGAATCTTTGGAACATACAAGACCTAATATGGAATTTCCCGCCCTTGCAATTCGCCTCGAGTAAGCTGCGCGCAGTCAAAATCTCCTTTTGTCGGGAGGCTCCGCATGTATAAAAGTAGATCAGTGCTGGCTTCAGTCGTTTCATCGGACACCCAACGGAACATTCTTTGAACGACCTGTCCAACGCCAATTCTTTCAGACCCATGTCTTGCAGCAACTGCCATAGAAAAAAGCTGAAGGTTTATTATCTTGGTTTATTATTTTATATTACACTGCTGAATTTTTATTTCCTTCCTTTGACGCGATCCCAGTGTATACCCCACAAAACGGAGGGGAAGTGTGTACGTTGCGTCGACAGACGGGTTCCTTGCGAATATGCGCCCTCTCCCATGCAATCAAAGAGGTCAGTTCAATCAAGATATAAACAAGGGAGGCCTTGCGCCCTCTGCAGTTCCAAGGTTCGTTATTGCAGATTATGCTGTAGGGTTCGCCTTCTGATTATATCTGACGAATCTTATAGCGGACATGTCCTAGCTGCATCGCTAGAAGTCTTCTTAATGATTTCGCTGAAGCCAATCCCACAGGACCTGTGTGGAATCGAGTAGCCGTGGCTTGCACTAACTGTCGCGCAAGGAAGCTAAAGGCACGCTACTGTATTACACTGTATGTATATTGTTCTGACCAGACCTCCTTCCAGTGCATCCCACAAGGAATGCAGGGAGATTGTGTATCATGTACCAGAAAGAACCTTTCTTGTGAATATGTACCATTAAATCATCGTGCAAAGCCGAATCCCCAGATCCATGATCCCCCTTCCCGCCAAGGCTTCCAAAACCCTTCTCAACAGGGAAGCGTTCACTCAAGGTACTATCCTATCAGACCGAATAACGTGCAAGTCCAGAATCAAAATATCAAAATGGATCGAGTAAATCTTCCCAATCCGCCCTTTGCCGGGAATTATCCGCCCCGCCAATTATACCCTTACTACGCTGGAATGCAACTAAACCCGTTTTCTCACTCTCAGAACCCCGATTTTCAATACAGGAGCTCGAAATTAGCTTTTTCCAAGGGCCAAGAACCCAGGTGCAGCATGCAAAGCAGGTTGTTGTTGGAGTAAACGTAGACGTATTGGTGGACGGAAAGAAACCCGTCGTGGGAATCTTGAATGATGCCTGTCGGGCCGCTTACTATCGTTACCCCCTCCTTCGGTTGGACCTAACGTTCGGTTTCTCCAGTAATTCTGCACGGATCCCTCCAATTTTTTGCAGGCACACTCTAAGTAGGCTTACTTATACATTCCATGTTTTTTTCCGCACAGAAAACGATGCAGAGACGCAGTAGAAAAGGTGGACAATGTCACGACTTGTCACGTTTGGCAGGATTTTTGATCGGTTTGTCACAGCAAACCGAACGTTAGGTCCAACCGAAGGAGGGGGTAACGATAGTAAAGGTAATTGTAACCGTTCGGTCGGAGAGATGATGATGATATCCTCGGAATTAGCAGAGAGGGTATCGAGAAGGTTCCCAAAGGCCGTAGTACTGCGTTATGTATGGTGCTGGAATCTGATTCGGATAACTTGAAGGTAGTCGGTGCGGATCGTACTGCATCAGTGACTCGACAATCGGATTTTCGTACAATGGAAACTACACTTTCTTTATGACGCTGCTACTTAGCGGGCACCAACCCGTGCCACGTCGGCTGCTACTCCCCTGGAATGTGGCCTCGATTAATATTGTTGGTTGGAGGTGTTCGGAGTACTAATTATCCTTGTGCGCAGAACCCATACATCCTGCTCATTTTGGCAAGGGTAAAGACCTCCCCACCAATCGTCTTCTCCCCCGCATTCCGCTAGGTCTCTCTCGCCATACGTCGTGCCGAATTCCCTATGGAGCTCCATGGCTGCTGCCTGTACTGCACGGTGCACGGCGATGAGCACGTCATCAACCGTAACGATATCACTGTTCGATGTGGCAGGGAACACCACGACAAAGCGTTCCAGACCTGGCACCATGATCGTCATGGATCCCACCGTATTCGGGTCCATGGCTGGCTGTTGCCTCCAATCTTGATGGGCATCGTCTGTGGCGGTGGTGGGAAGGAGGCATGCGGTGGAGGGCGGCAAGCCGAGGTTGTATTCGAGAACGATCTTGGATGGATTATACGCCAGCACAGGGTTGACGAATATGGGAATGTCCGCTAATGCCGGGAGTGGGATCGTCTTGGTAGAGACTGGTGGGGGAGGTTCTTCATGACCTCGCGCTTCGGTAAGGTCTACTTGTTGATCCCCTATGCAACCTTGATCCATTTCTGAAGTCGTTAGCGGCTGAATGCAGTCCCCAGCACCATTCACTGGATAGTATCGACCGGATGACGTCAATGGTGGTTTGGTGGCCGCATTATCTCTGGCGACGACAAGGATGTCCTGATCTGTGGTGGTCATCATCGTTGCCGGGTTATGGTGTATGTTTCCGCTACTGTGGGGAATGCTCTCGAGATGGTATCTTAGAATGAACGACGCCAAGTTAGCATCTTCTTCAGTTTCTTCGAGAAAACTGATCTTACCTGGAGGTTATCGAGGGATTATGGGCTGTGGACGCTTAGAGATGGTGGGGATGCGATCGAGAGGGAAAGCAATTGAGGGGATTCGTGGATGGAGCAAGGTTTATATCGTTCCCTCCCGTTCTCCCTGGTTAACTTGTATAGGCTTCCGGCCAGGCTCCCGGTGCCACGATCATAAATTTGGTTTTCTTCTCATTCACCGAGCTTCAATGGATTGACGATGATAACATGTATTGCTCCATTTCTTGGTTCAAATTCGCGATACTGGGATCTGTTTCTCCCATTCCGTGCCTTTTTTTCAAGTAAATTTGCACGTTGGGTGCTGAGGAGACGGCCTGTATAGAATCGCTGGTTGCTTTTCGAGAGCTGATCAGCCTACCGACCCTGCTTGATGCTGTCAGGCCGGATCAGGGGCGCTCACTTGCGCGCCCCTGATCCGGTATACGCGCTCCTGATCCGGCGACCCTGTTTGGCCATTTTGGACAATCTGGAAGCAGGGTCAGTACGCTGCTCGAAAAACGGTCAGGTCGAAAAATGGGGAAAAATCTTCACAGGCTTATCTTCCAGATTCCAGGTCCATTCCCCAAGGATAAATAATAAAAGACGCTGCTGTAATTCATTGTCTCTTTTCGGGACGTGGTGTGCAGAATTAAAGGTTCTATATTCGGTGCAGGGGACTCTCCATATAATCCATGGGTTCGCCAAGTGGCAACGAGGATTTTATGACTATGGATGATATCTGGTGGTACCGTAATGGACCTTCATGGTCCAGGGAAGGCAGTTCACGAATGAACGATCTTGGTATCAGACTAAAGGTGCGGAGGAAGGAAAATCATTAAGTGGCAAGATAAGAAATTCGGTATCAAGTGCACCACAAAACACCAAATAGATCATGGAGCATCCCATCTACGATGAACATCTGCTAAATTATTTAACAAGTAACAACAAAAAGCGTATTAATGAGTAAATCGTCGAGTGGCAAGCATCCTTGACTAGCTATTCTACAGTTGAACGGGAAAAACGAGTACTAAATACAAAGGAACCGGAGAGCTTAGTTTTCAATTTCGGGAATAAATATGTGAATTGTCCAGATTTTCCTATCCGTCCCGTACCAGGGTTAAATTAAATAAGTGACGTACAATATTTACTGTATAAAAATATGAGGGTATACTGCGACTACTGTACAGCTTCAGCGATGAACTCATCACGATCTTGATTTTTCAGATCCTCCTGCTCCTGACCATGGGTAATGAACTAAGTTAGTTATTTCAGGATGACAAGGTGAATAGGCTCGGAATATCCTACCGCTGGTTCCCGGATGCCATTGCATAGCCCTAATGCTGATAATAATAGGTCGGAGTACTATGCGGCCAAACGACACCAGTTTGAGCCGTACTTTGATTTCGATACCCTGGCATTAGATATTTTGCTTGGCTTTGAGTCGGATAGGGTGCTGCTCTCATGGAAGGAGTCACCCGAGGTTTCCTGTATTGATGCGAGTCTTCCCATTGATGGTTTGACCTTGGAATGTAAGGATCTTGGTGGACATGGCTCCGAGGAGGAGGAAAAACAGGATGCGAAAGATGAGCCGAAGGGTTGTTCGTTGGGCCAGCTGGATAAAAGGATGACTGTCGAGAGGGATAGTTCCTAGTAGAGGGTCGGGTGGGAACAGTTCCCAATGCACAACTCATGCGGGACGCGTCGATGGTCGGATTCTGGGTAGTCCATTGTACGCGATTGATTTGAATGGGCAACACCGGATGTGATCTTCCTGTTTTCTGAGGGAATTCGCATGGAAGCCCTTGTACGAAGCAACGCTGACACTTGTTCAGCATTTTATCTTGTCCACCACACTGTCAGTGGAATCGATACTTAAAGTCAGAACGAAAAAATATTAGCCCTATAATGCGTTTATGTACCCAGATTTTCTTTTTGCGGCAGTTTTTGCAAGCTACGAGTCTGGGAGCCTTTGCTTTCGTCGACATCTGTACTCTTAGATGGATGGTCCGACCTTCAAGCAAGACACTGGGTTTTTATACCTCTGCCTCCTCCCAATTGAGGCTCGAGCCGCCGCGAGGACCTACTTTTCTGAATTCGGTACGCATTTTGGATCATGCGCATGGCCTACAGCAGTGACTCGATCGGTACTGCGGGTGCATTGCTCTCAGGTTGGATATTACGTTAAGACTACCAGAGCGCCGTGCGCCTAACCGACGATTTTAGCCAACGGAAATCAAGTCCTAAGATGCTCATCTGAACGTGGTCATACAAAGGCAACCAGTGGCGAGGCGCCTAAGGTTTAGCACAGCCTTACCAGGTGATGGAATCGGTACCTATTGCTCTCCTTGTGGCTGTCCTCGTGCTTTCGCCACTACTATGACAGGAAGTGTAAAAACAAAAAAGGATAATGTATGCCACTGAATGACATGAGTCAATCACGACGACGACAAGAAGTGGCAACATTCACAATTAGGATAATGGGTTTAAACTGCGAACTCATTGATACCAACAACTCAATTTATAGAGGACCAAACTCCATCGTTGTTAGTGGGGATCCAGTTAGAAGAGTTAGGCGACTAAGGAAAAGCGGAATTACTGTGCAAGGAGGGAAGAAAAGAAGAGCACAGAGAGCGGCGTTCGTGATAACTGGAAGGCGCCTATAACTTCTAGATCGATCTCTTGAGGGAAATAACCTCTCGGACAACTGCTATCTTAGATGGTCGGTCCTAGATAAAACGTAGAACAGTCCCAACTCGATTGACTTGTCACATGGGCATTTCCAAAATTGTTGGGACCCAAATAGGGAAATCCGATACATTATTTAGCAGTTAAAATATCCGGCAACATACAAAGGATGTGCGATAGTTAAACTATTTCACTCCTTTATAGGTTGTACAATAGCGATTACACCAAACGTTTGGTGTAATCGCTATTGTACAACCTATAAAGGGTGCCCGATATTTAAGATCTTTCATTCCTTTGTATGTTGCCCGATATGTTAACTATTAGATAATATATTACTTAGATTTCCTTATTTGGGCCCCAACCATTTTGAAAACCCTCATGTGTGTTGGATCTACAAGCCACCGTGAGCATGGATCCAGTTGTTTCCCGACCGAGGAGATTAGCACCACTCCAACGTTAGATGTTAGTCGACCTTAAGCTCCCTGTTTCACTTGGTTAATGCCCTTCACTGTCCAGGAAATATGCACTCAGGGCGCATTGGTTTCCGCCTGCAGAACAGAGACAGATCGGCGTCATATGGCATCCGCCGCGAGATGCCGAGACCTTGGGTTTCTTTCTCGAGTTGACCAATGGCCTCGCTTGTTACAAACATCGCTAGGATTGAACACATCGAACCTTACTCATACCATCATGGCTGGACAGAACCACCGATGCAATGACCGGCATATTTTGGCCCTTAACGACGCCGCAGAAGATGCTCTATCCAAGATCCTCCGTTTCGGCTTTGACGTCGCCCGCAAGGCTGCCACCGCTGATGTTGACAAGGTTATCAAGGACCAGATTTTAACATGGGGGAAGCATATCGCGAACGAGATTCCTGGCTACGCCAACTGGCAGGAAATCTACGAATTCACTTTCGATGCGCTCACATCTCCCGACGCGGTCCCCGGTGAAGACACTACCCCCATTGGAACCGAGGCTGATCTAATAGCCAAGCTCGAAGACCCCGACTTCGTGGACAGATATTCACTTCAAAGGACGGAGATTGAGAAGGAATACCTCGATAATCCCGCCCTCTCCTTACTCAATGCGCACTACCGCCAGGATATCCTTGACCGTATCCCCGCCCCTTACTCTGCAACAAACCCAATGCCGAATGACCTTGCCTTACTCTTCCGCAAGGTTCGCTACACTTACAAACTTCGCGAATGTCTCCTTGGTCACGTGGGCTATTATAATGGCGCCTTCCAATTTGCCGCCGACATGGACGACGATTTTGAATTCCATATGTATCTAATTCAGATGAAATTGCGACGCCCCGACCGCCTTCACTTATTCAAGGCGCCCAAGATGATGACCAACTACATCACCGACCCGGGCTCTGTTCTGCCCTGGAATAACCAAATGACATTCGCCTATAGCTTGGATGAGTTCGGACCGCAGCAGATGCCCATTTTCGGCGTCAACTACATTGAGCGTAAGCTCGTCGAAGTACTTCGTCTCGACGTGGAGGGTAAGAAGTGGGCGGAGCTGTGCTCTTTATTTAATTGGAACCCGAGAGATCCTGCTCGCGTCGGAGAGCTCCACCGCATCAAGACACAATTTTCTTGTATGAATTCAGAACAACCCAGCAAGTTGACTCTTCTCTCATCATTGATGTCTCTGCCTAATTACAGTCACAGAAAATGCGGACCTCACGAGTGAATCCGGGAATTTTCTTGCCGGGAACCTTACGTTGGCGGATTGCGGCTTCGAGATACTGACCCTCCCTCTCATCATCAGCCTTATGAACTGCACTGAGGCTAAGCGGAAAGCATTCTACACGCACTTCCTAGGACTCACCTGGTCCGATACGCCTTTGAAAAAGGAGGGCGATATTTTGGCCCAGGAATATGAGAAGCTGGCCAGGAAGGCACCGAGGACCGGTACCACTATCAACTCTGACCTGGCCCATCTCCTTGACTTCGATATAAAACATCGCACAGAAATTAATCTCGCTCTCGCTCAGTATTATCCTCGCCTCCGAGTCGTTAACTACAAGGCCAACATTATTCCCACTCCCAAAGCTCGCTGGAAACTCACACGGTTAAGCGAGAACGAGCTCGACCAACTCTTCGATAATATTCCTGCCTATCCTCGGACTGAGAGTCATTCTGAAAAACTCGATGCTGTTATTTCTCAAGCTATCCGTGCCACCCAGAACTGGCAAACCCGCGCTATTGAACATCATCGTCCTATCTACTCCGGAATCAGCGGCCAAATGCTTAGTTATGCCCAGATCTTCCTCCGTAGTAGCAAAGACGCGGAGAGCAGCTGTGTGAAGAGCGATCACCCTAGTCTTGAGCAGCTTCGCCTTACTTTGCTCGCTGGCTTGATTGGATTTAACCGGAACCATACGTACGATGAGTGTATGACGGCCTCCCATGGACTAGTCCATGATGGCGTCACACTTGAGTATAAGGACCCTATAGGCTATCGTGATATTATCGATTCTGAAGATCCTTTCATCCGCGACAAGGTTGGCAAACAGTTGCTCCATGCAATGGTTGCCATCGGGAAGGAGGTTATTGACTCTAACTCTGGAGAAACGGCCACTGGGATGGTTGAGCTTCCTTCGCCCGGTTGGGATTCTCTCGTTGCTAAGTGGTTCAAAGATACCACTGGTCATGATTTTCCAGTCACTGATAATTTGATTTGAATATGTAATTGAATAGACAGAGCTTGGGAATACTTACCCGGAAGAGTTGAAGATAATTTGTTTGCACTTTCATTCGCCAGAGTGTGATCGATTTGACACGCGGTGAAGCTTGAAGGAGAAGATAGAGGAAATCAATCAACGAAGGCAAATTAAAAGCCGTAGATCGTGATGGAAACACCCAAGTGACGCGTCACGTGGGCGTGCCTTCTTGGGGACAGCAAGGCGCATCACGTTCACCGTATTCCACTTACCTTCTTATTCCTATCCTATCGCTAACGCCAATTCACGGCCCTCGTATCTCATTCGCCTCATCTCGGGCCTTTACGCTTTTCTTTCCCCACCCACCCACGCCCATGTTCTCGGAACTCTCGCTACCTTCCACCTACTAGTCCTACATACCACATACTCTCTGTCCGATAGAGGAGGCTCGGAGATGGGGTTCATCCGCCCACTCCATCGTCCTTCGCCCCGTGGAGCAGTCGACCTACAGTCGACTTCTCTGCGCACCCCACAGACTATCGGCTAGTTTACATATATATATTTACATGCGACCGCGTCAACATCCGCAAGAATAGGACTTGGTGGTAGTCATGTTTGGCACCGTACATGTATCGCTGCCTACCCGTATCCATTCAATACACCCAGGGCATTTCTCGCTCGACTCTCGTTCGAACTTACTTAATGGAATGCTGAGACTCTCAAAGTGGGATACTTTTCAAATAGATGTATCCTTGAGGAACCCACGGTCGAGCCAGGTAAATATAAGGAAAGATAAGATTAGATGGCCAGAATCTATCCGAAAGATCAATACTCCACGGATCCATCTGGCTATCCATCTTCACCATCGACAACATGTTTCTCGAACTACCGTTGGAAGTGACACTACTTATCCTGCTAGAACTCCAACCTCAAGATCTTCTCGTATGCCGACTTGTTAGCAAGCACTTTGACAATATCGTACGCGATTCCTTAGAGCTGCAATACGCCACTGCCCTCGTCGCAGCCAAAGCGAAAAACAACGTATATTGCAACCTTCCGATCGCCCAGAAATTTCAGGCTTTGCATGCTGCACAGAAGGCCTGGGCTTTTCTTCGGCCTCGATTCTCTAAATCCATACCAATTCCCTATAGGAATCTTGGGGCATCACTTCATACGGGTGGTGTGTACTTTGTCGTAAACTCGACGCGAATGCATGTGCACTACTTTTACCTGCCGAAGAAGGAAAATGAAGATGTAGTGTGGAAGGAGGTTGTATCGGAAAAGGTGATCATCGCGGTTGGACCATGTGTGGACGAGCATGACTTGCTCGTACTCATCACCGCGTATGATCGGTTTCCTTGTTCGCCTGTGTTCTAACTGACATCTGATCGATATCCAGGAAATTTTGTGGTTTAAAGCGGTACGAGATAGATCTTGGCTTCGTCGAGCTCTGCACGGGTAACGCACACCCCGATGCGCGAGAGAGCTGCATCCACGTCATGACGGCTGAATGGGCCGATCCAACCGTCGGTATTGAGATTATAGCTGATAGTCTCGTGCTCATACTCTGCTTCGAGCGAATACCCGAAGATCAGATTTTTATCTACCACTGGAAAACGGGTGTACTTACAATGGTACGTATGGATATCGCTACCACTTTGTACCCGATTCTGAATCCTTCGCGTGCTTTATCTATTTAGAAATTCCAAGTACCAAAAGGGAGCTACCAGGACATTGTATTCCTCACCGAACACCTCATGCTTCTACCGAACAAGCTTAATAAATCCCTCGACGTTTTCCGCATCCCGATCGCTCCCACCACAGTCTCTCCATCCCCGATTCTCAATTTATGCCTTCCAGTGCTTCGGGAAGGCGATGAGTTGGACGAGATATCTTGTCGATCAGAGCCTAGCCTCAGAAATTCTGGGCGTTTGAGGAAGCTTGGTAGGCATGGTGGCACCGGCCCAGCATCCCGTGCCTTCGTAGCGACCGCAGAAGACGCGATTTGTCTAGTTTCTCTCCGTATTTCCGTTTCTATTGACACTTATGATGGCGAGCCGTCGGATTTTGAGCCCATGCGCAGTCTTACTTTCATTGTGCATCGGAATGCGCTACGTGCTTTGGTGGACGAGTACGCAGGAAACAACAGCGAAGAAGAAGGCGGAGTAATCATTGTACCATGGGCGACCTGGGGTCCGCCTATCACCCGTTGGTTCAATTTGGCGGGATATTCTGGTGGATGGATTACCGTCACGGCCGGCCAGCGCTATGTCGTCATGCCCCAGGACTGGTCTCTTTCTGGAGTTGGCGTTCCGATGTATGTGTTGGATTTCAACGGGGAAAATGTGAATAGATATTATGCGAACGCGGAGGGGGGAAACGCACGTCAACCTGGTCCCGTTACCGCCACCGCCTCGAACGCTCGAACGCCCGCCGGAGAGAATAATGCGGAGAACGTGGAAGACGATGACGGAAACGACGAGTGGGAAACGGATTCCGATTCGGAGTCCGAATCAAGTGGGCTTTCAGAGTACGTTCCATTTATTTCTTGTTTCCATTTTCTATCAGTTTCCAAAAAACTAGTACGATTTACGCTTCGAATACTCTCTCCAGTGATCCTCAGTAAAAACGAAAAGTCCGGTGAAGTCTGTTGTTCGTCTTGTAGTAGTCGTGCTACCGTCCTTTAGTCGTGTATTAGTCCGGTAGATTCTGGTTAGATCTGGAGATGCGATGGGTATTGATCAAATTTCAGGGTCTCCTCAATTTCTTCTCGCGTCTGTCAGCCGCTTTCAACTATTCGTTTCCTATCAAAAGATTCAAAGCCACAAAACGAGAGCACAAAGTCGTTCTCGCCTCCCCTAAATTCCACGTGTTCATGCCATGCGTTGGAAGTTGGATCGCATTTCTCCCTCACACGCCGGGGGTCACAAAATCCAGGACAAGGAAAAACTTGTTCCCACACCTAGCTCAGTATTTAGACTATTATTTTCTATTCAAAACCCGGTCAAATTTAAAGTGCAGATTCTCCTTTAAAATTCCAGAAGATTTTCCAAAGAGTTTTAAGTTTGGTGATCTGTCAAAAAAGCCCGTGAATCAATTTTAGGATTTAGGATTCTGAATAACATAAAAATTAATCACCGACTTTCCTGGATATTTGAAGTACAAAAAGTTTCTCAACTTTTACCGTCTGCCACTTATCAAAGTTCAAGATTTCTTTGTATTTTATATCGCGAAGAAAGTCTTTGAATCGGTCAAGATCTCAAATATCAGGGAACATAAAGAAATCCCTTTGATAGGGCCCCAAACTCTAAATATGGGGGGAAATCGTGCAGAACCTTTTTTTTTAATCACCATTCAAAATCTAGTCAAATTTTTAAAATAAAATGGCCACTCAAAATATTAAACTACGTGTGGGAATGAGTTTTTCGTTGTCCTGAACTTTGTGACCCCCGGCGTGTCAACGTCTTTGGCACTTTGCTTCCGAACTTCCATCTCATTCCCTCACATACCCCGTCGTTCAGGCTGGCCCAAGCTTAAAGTCAGCACTCAGTACATCGCCATCCGTAACTTCCAAAGGCAAACAATCTTTTCATGGTACGTGCCGCTCATGCAATTGGCAAGCCATTTCTCTGACACACCTCCCATTCTATTAGAAGGAAACCCCCCATACGGTCTTTCCATGGTACGTGCCGCTCATACAGTTGGCAAGCTGTCATGCTAACACACTCCCCTTCTATCAGGAAGCATTACCGATATTGAACATTCTCCTCTGTATATTCACATGGCGCCCTGTTTGTTTCGAATAAAGGGAAGTTGGCTGAGAGACATGTGGGTTCATCTAAGGTAAGTACAACCCATCCCAATATCTGTCCACACCGTGTAGTACAATATGCGTGTCCGTAGTTTTACTTAATGACAACCGTTGCATTATTCATTCCCTCATTTGAGCAATCCCGGCCTAGAAGCGAGAGAATCGCGATTGAAATATCGCCCAGGCACCCAAGCAGCGAGAGCGATGTATTGAGCCCGAACCGGACTATTTTCCTTAGATTTTAGTCAGGTAACAGTTGGAAAAACGACACCTACTTCAGGTAACCGCAGGATCGGCGGTTCCACGACCGCTGTCGGACTTTAACCTGAATTTCTTTTTTACTGAGAGTGATCTGGTACCCATGCACTGGAAACCGCCGTCCAGCCCGCACGGTATCTGGGCTACCACCGCGATGGAAGAGGTCCAACCAACTGGAATATTCGCCGAACCGGTGTGCGGTGCACTGCCATACGTGGGCTGCACTTCCAAGGCACGATATACGTTTGACGGCGTACTTTTAGATGAGGAGCGGGTTATTGGGTTGAAGGCGAGTAACTGAGTATGATTTTGAATCTTGATTGACTCTGACTGTTTTTTTATAAGATTAACAAATCGGGGAACATAGATAAAATCGAGGTCCTCTATTTCGGATAGTCTTGCTCCAGTCCGTTATTTAACTAAACTACTGTCTTGCATGCGGTCTGTTTCGCCCCTACCTCTGCACAACGAATATAAGTAGGATTTTGTGGCTATATTTTTGTCCAGCGCTCTTTCTTTCTACGTCTCCCCGACTGTCACCTCAAGGTTTCTCCAGGGAGTCATTACCATTAACCAGTACAGTTATGTAAAACCCAGACTTATGTGTGGTCGAATTTCTGGCTTACCGATGGTTGTGCTGGGTATGTTGTCTGCCCGGCAAAGCCCGAATGGCAGGTAACAAGAGTATTGCGATGCTCGTCTCACATTCTCCGGAACGGTTTTCTTGATTTTCGTTCCATGGTCTTGTAGCCAGTATGTTTCAAAAGCTGTCTCCTAGAATTGGTGGATGTCTTCCCCGAACGTGCTGTAAAAATCAGAACGTTATCTGCCATGCCCCAATGTTATCTGCCACCACTACCGGATCTTGGCACCCGCCGGTACATGCGGTAACCGGATGTTTACCCATGGGGCCCCAAGGTTTCTCGATCGATCAGCAATGTAATGGTGATATCCGACATTGCTTAGCATTGCTTTTGGTACATTTGCTCTTATCCCACATCGCCGGAAGTCTGTCCGCCTTATGTAATTTAATGATCGTTGAGTTCAACGAGTGGACCAGCGCCTAAAATTTGTCTGGTGAACCAGTCATTGAACACTCCTCCTATTGCTACCATATGCACAAGTAATAATCCTCAGCGCGACGCTTCACTTTCCGTGGCGTGAGCCCACTCCACGGAATCAGAGAAAATGAGTTATTCATTGAAGCACAGTTCCCCTATCGCAAATTGGAAATAATCTAGGCACCCATAACAAAAGACTTCACCTTTTGGAGTCTCTTGAGTAGTCTTGAGTCCTCTTGAGTCTCGATCAATTACCCCACATTCGGCCATTTCCAAGGCGCGGGGCCGCGGTGCCCCATGATCTTCACGTCCAATTTCCGAAACGGGGCCATCTGACCCCGACAGCGACAGCGACGCTCAGCGATAAGTGATACATTTTGACCTCGATCGATGCAGTGGACAACAGTCAATAACTTGGGATCATATGTCGTGCAAAAAGCATTTTAATCGTCTAAATTACTGCCGGAATAACCGACATTCCTTCAACTCTCTCCTTCTTCATGGGTCAGTCTTCGTTCTTCTATATGTGGTATTGAATAGAATTTGTTATTCCACATTGCCACCCCACGCTGACGTCTCTAAAACGTCTTGCGGGCTCCCTTTGACTCCAGCGTTTGATTCCGGTTAATCCGGCAGCTGGCTTGCCATGCCAAGTACATCCGCATCTCCACTCTGGGGCACTTACATCCATAGATCGTGATCGAATTTGGGAAGCTAATGGCAACTTTAATTTCATCTCTCCTGAGTACCAAGATACTTGAGTTTGCCTTGAGCACCCCGCAATTCCGCACAGCTCCCGCGCCCATCGAAAACTATCGAAAAATGCGCCTAAAAAGTCAGTGGCATCACTAAGTTGTCGGCCGAAATACAAACCAAACATGAAGAAATCTGGAGGTTCCGTTCACCGTCGCAAGTCTTGTGACGGCTGCAAACGGCTGCAATGGAGTACTGTCCCCTAAATTGTTTCCCTTGGATTTACCTTGGCTGGGGAATTTGGAATTGCGGTGTGCGACTGCAAAAGCCTGAGATGGTTAAAAACGAGCCAGGACAACACCGTTCCAACCACCGCACCCCCTTCCAACATCTCTTCCTGGGTTCCGATGGCTTCTTCAGAATCAAAGGCCAGCTCCGATCTCAAAGTGGAGGATGTTGGGAAACTCGAAGAGAAGGGTGCCGCCGTCCCCGCGCTTGATGCCCATTATGACCCCGCATTTGTTGCACGAACCATGTAAGTTTCTATCTCAATCTCTTCCCTTTCCCTATCGCTAAGTCGAACTATGCTTTAGACGACGAGTAGATTTCCGCATGTTGCCTCTTCTCGGTTTCCTTTACGCCGTTGCCCTGATCGATCGTACCAATCTCGGTATTGCTCGTGTAGCAGGAATGGAACAGGACCTTGTTCGTCAATTTCTCATGCTTTTTTTTATTTCCACTAACACGGTCGCTAACCTGGCATGCTAGAAACTTCACATCGGCGAGCGCTACAGCATAGCGTCCATGATCTACTTTGTGCCGTACACGGTTTTGTAAGCCCTTCCTACCTGGGTTCCACTACTTTTGCTGACCCTCGCCTTGAAGACAACTCCCCAGTAATATTGTCCTACGATGGCTAGGTGCACGCGACTGGTTGACAATTTGCGTTGTGGGATGGGGTGCTGCCCAACTTGGAATGGCTTTCGTCCCGACTTGGGGGTATCTCGTCCTTTGTCGTGTTTTCCTGGGCGTCTTCGAAGTCAGTAATTTATTCGGCCCTAAACTTTTCATGACACTTATCCCACATCCTTCGTTAGGCCGGATTTTTCCCTGCCCTCGTATTCATCATCACGACTTGGTACAAGCGTCATGAAGTTCAAAAGCGCCTTGCCGTTTTTTATCTCACCTCCATGATTGTCGGCGCCTTCAGCTCCATTTTCGGTTCGTGATCTCTCACCTCAAAGAGGTCATCTTGTATTGACATCGTGGTGTAGCCTATGTCCTTACGCTCATGAAGGGCCTGGGTGGGCTCAACGGCTGGCAATGGATATTCGCCATCGAGGGCATTATTACGATTGTTCTCGGTCTCCTCACCTGGCTGTTCGTTCCCGACTTCCCCGACAAGAGCAGATTCCTCAACGAGGAGGAGCGCAAGGTATGTGTTATCCACCTAGAACCAACCTCCGGGGAACTAATATATTCATAGATGATTCTTGATCGCGTTGAAGCTGACCGTGGCGACTCCATCCCTGATAAAATGACCAGAGCCAAGTTCATAAAGCATCTGACCGATCCTCTTGTCTGGGCTTTCGGTAAGAACGCTCCTACTCGCTACCCACATTCCAAGGCAGCTGACTTGACTTGACTTGAAGCCTACATGTTCATGGCCTCAACTGTTCCCGCTTACGCCATTGGATTCTTCAAAACAATCATTTTATTCAGCATGGGATTCACTATGACAGAATCTTTCCTGATGAGTTGCCCTCCTGCAGTTGTCGCGGTGAGTAAAGTTTTAGCCTCTTTTTTTTCCCCCTGTTTTCTTATGTAACTTTAGGCGGCCTCGGTTTTCTTCTTTGCATGGCTCTCCGATAAGACCAAGAAGCGTGCAATCTGGCTCGCTGTTCAGAATGTCATCTGTATCATTGGCTTGATTGTTATCGCATATGCAAAGGCCAATGCGGGACGATACATCGGTATATTCCTGACCAATATGGGCGCCTCTGGATGCGTCCCAGGAGTCCTCGCATACGTACGTGAAATTTTGATTTGTTGTTTGTGCAACTGGTTGCTGAAGCCTTATCTATTTATTTATTTAGAGCTCGAACAACATTACTAGCCACACCAAGCGCTCCGTTCAGACCGCTTGTATCATCGCTGCTGGTGGCATTGGAGGCATCCTCGCTACTAGCATCTTCTCACAGAAAGATTACCCGAGGTACTTGTCTATCCATTATTCATCTTCGAATATTTGTTAACGCCTTACACGCTAGATACATTCCTGGAATTTGGGCCACAGTTGGTATCCAATGCGGCATGATAGTCACGCTGGGAATTACGACCTTCATACTTACCCGACGCAACAGACTCCGCCGCGAGGGCAAGATCGGTCCTTTGGAGGGTACGGAAGACTTCTACTACACCATCTAAGCTGTTCTTCCGTTTTGTCGGAGCATTTCCCATTTCATTTTCCCCGCTGAATTATAAGTAAAAACTTGTACTACCAATCTTAATTTCTCTGGAATAAATTTGGTCATGATTGTCGCATAGCATTTGAAGCTCATCTGGGAAGCACACTAGTTTAAAATGGTACATCTACCTATTTAGGTTTCAAAGGGAGGGTATGCGATGAAAATCCTTGAGGTCTCTTATCCAGTAAGTACATTCATCGGAAAACCGAATTTCGCACTTGATGTTGACGGCGTCCCAAAATGGTAGGTTCCCACGACCGCTCTGTCAGTTGACGACGACGACGGCACACTTTATATCATACACTACCAGATTCAATACAATATCGTTCGGTAAGCGTCCTTCATTCACATTATTTTAGCGCAAGCTCTGATTTCGCGGCTTCCATACTGCTGACAGCTCATCGTGAGTACCACCATCGACGAACCCCTGGTCACCGACTCTCGCGATGACCAGCATTTCATGACGTCCGAGATGGGTGTCCGTATCGTCGCCTAAAGACTCTGGAGGATGATCGGCAAGTGCTCCTTCGGGCGCGAAAAAGATTGGAATTCTGGGGAGGGATTTGGGGCCGAAGCGTTCATCGATCATCAAGTCTTCGTGTGCGCAGAACCCATACGTCCCTCTCGTTCTGACACGGATAAAGGCCCGCCCACCAACAATCATCCCCAAGCTCTTCAACTGCAGTTGGATGTCCGTTTATTGGGGCGGTTTGACCCCATAGTCCATTGTTACGGCCGCCTTTGGCCCCTCGTTTCGCGCCAAACTCTCTGTGATGTTCAAAGGCCGACTCCTGCATGGCGCGATACACAGTGACGAGCACATCGCCGACTGTCACGACATCGCTGTCTGACGTGGAAGGGAATACGACGACGACCCTTTGTAATCCCGGCACAACGATCGTCATAGACCCTATCGTACTTGGGCTCATCGCTGGCTGCTGTCTCCAATCTTGACGACTGGAAGGGACATTGGCGGTGGGCGGGAAGTGCGCGGTGATGGGCGGCAGCCTGAGGTCGTATTCAATCGCGACCTTGGAGGGGTTGTACGACAGGAGAGGATTGACGTATATCGGAACGTCGGCCGACGGTGGTAGTGGGATGCATTTGTTGCGCAAGAGTGGTGGAGGATGTTGCGCTCGACGTTGGCGGGGGTACGTCCTTGATTGTTCATGATAACGTTCGCCGTCTGACCTTGCTGATTGTGATAGATGATGGCCTTGGCCTTCAATCTGAGGGCTCGATGCAGGATAAGTGATCGGTGGTGCCTGGGTTGTTACATTGCGTCCAACGACGTGCTCAGGTTGAATGGTCGCTGTGGCCGTCGTCCTTCGTGCTGTTATGGTGTATACCCTCGACATCCTCAATGTTCCCGACGTCGCCAACCGTATCTTCCAGAAAACCCCCCCAGGTGAGTTCTCTTGTTCTACGGGTTGCAAGGTGACTCGTTCTTATCATCTTACCTTGCTATTGGTTAGGATACCTAACGCGAGTGGGGATCGAAACTGGGGCGATGGTGGTGGTAGGATAGAAAGGAGCGTTTGGTGAGGTGAATTATTCCACGACCACTTTATACTTTTTTTCACCCCTCGTCGTGTCCCTCTAGCAAGTTGGCCTCGGTCCCGCGATGGGTTCATCCATACCTGCACGTGTGCGTCCGGTTTGGTTCGTTTCGCTCTTCTCTAGTTTTCGAATTCCCACCAGGGTGTTGTTAGTTAACGTTCTGGCAGATAAGATAATCGCAGTCCATGACGCTTTCTTTATGTTTTTTCGTGGCTCGAAAAAAAAAATCCGCACTTTAGCTGTGGATTGCGGATTCCATCTGGAGATTATCATTGGTTGTCTCGGTGTCGTCGTTTCTGGGCGGCTGTTCTGGATCTGCGCGTTCGTATTTTGAAAAACCTACAACCCGATAACGTGCATCGTGCCCGGCCCACCAGTCTGGGATTCGCCGTCGTTGCCGTGGGCCTTCTACGTGCTTGTTATTAACCGTTCTTGGTGTAACCGCAAGATCGTCTTCGTCGTTGAAGCGTCTCGTCATTCTGTGCCTCTGGGAAAAAATCCTAATCTTTATTCGCTTTTAAACCGACAGGGCGTGCTTATCACAGCCAGTCCCACTGTGAAATTCTAGATCACCTCATAATTCCTCCAACGCCGAAACCGTTCGATCATAATGCCCATTAATTACCATCGCTATATCGGGTATGGACCACATATACCGACCAAAGAGCTTGATGACAATGACTGTACTGCTGGAACTCTGCGGTACGATCATTATTTCGGGTATTGGGGTGTCCCAGGCCTCGCACAGGCATTGATGATGCGTGTCGGGACTGCTGGGCCAGCAGCCCGGATACAGGAGTGGTGCTTCAGGACACGATACCATATGTATCATCAAGGTGAGTGGGCGGGTGATCGTTTCGATATTCGGGTGTTCGACGAGGTGTCGGAGCATTTGTCGTTGGACCGGTGGATTGGTCTCACGGAGGAAGTGGCAAAGGATATTTTACATGATGTGGCTCGATGGAGAGTTCGAGGAACGACCTGAAGAATATGAAGACTCACACAGCGTTATTTGTCCTTTCTTCGTTTTCAATGAATCGTGGTTTTTCACCGGATCTGTATATCGTACATATCTTATCCCTCGAGGAATCGCGCAACCTTGATTAACTAATCATTAATCCTTTGGTGACAGCGGCCTTGAACTTGAACATTTCATATAAAGTGGAGCTCGGCGGCCAACAGCCGCGTCCATATCGCCTCGCAGTTTTCTTGTTTCCTCAGCGCTCAGACCGCTCTGATCAAGAGGTTCAGTAAAGTTCGTTCGATCGCTCGCAATTGGAAAAAGCCACGCACGGTTGGAATAAGGGAAAGCGACTACGTATTGGTCAAAGCCATCCGTGTAAATGAGCAGAAACCTCGAGCTCGACGATGACTTTTGCCGTGGATTTCCGAACTCAGACTCCCCATCTGTACTCTGCATTACGGCTACTGGTGGCAGAGCGTGTTCACTCTTTCCTCCTTGATCATGGTCCCAGGCCTCGGTGGAGTTCAAGGTGTCATCACTTGCATCTCCCGCTTCGGACCTCCTGAGCTCTCCGGCAGCGGTTAATAGTTGGTGAAGTCTTTTCTTTCTTCGCGAATCGCGTGTACTTGTCCGCCATGGCGATTAGACAGAGGACAAGGAAGGGCATGAGCAGAACGGGGCCTGTCACGAGAAAAGCATGGCCAACTGCGCTTGAATTTATCATTGTGTTTGTAGACTGGGACAGTCGGGATGCTCGCTGTAGTGTGTCATTGTGTCAATGAGCCAGTTCTGAGGTTGCGCGACTTGTGAAACTGAGACCTGCTGGATTTCTATGGCATCGTAAAAATGTGAGTCGGTATGTACATAGCAACGTATTCACCTTATATGAGATCTACGCGGGCGAAATAGAAATATGGAAATTCCGACCTTTGGAGAAGGCGAAGAATTGTAGATGAATTCTTTAATTGGATTGTAGATCCTGACCTTCACTAGCCAAAACCAAATGTGGTGGACAGGCAGGAATGGAACCAAATTTGTGGTATGGTTGGCGCAGGATACATAAAAAGATCGAGCCACACAGGTGCACCAACCACACTAAGTATGCTTAACAAAAGCCACATGCCACGTGGTTTCTGGTTTACGGAACCTTTACCTACGAAACGTACTGGGCAAAGAATAGTACGTACTTTTGGGGAAGGAGGAGAGGAGAAACTGGCCAACGGTGTGGCTTTTCGTGATCATGAAGTGCGATGCATACATTCTCGAATGGGGCGATGAAAACGGTATGTAGTTTAACGCCCGAAACGGCGGCCCACATTGAGAGCTTCGCACACTAGTACTGTTGGACTCGGACTGAAAACGAAGATCCCAAGGAAGTGAAAATAGAGGTTTTTGCCCTAAATTCCCTTTCATCGAGTTCTGAATTCCGAGCATCAAGGTGGCGCTTGCAATCGACACGTACAGATACGGCTTTATCCATATCTCCGATCCTAAATTCACTCCCACCTCCTACTCTCGGTCGTCAATGCGCGCGAGGTGACACTGTGGTAGTCCTACAAATCGTGTGCGAAAGGGGAACGAACACCAGGGAGAAAGCCGACGAACCTGGTCATGGTAATATCGAACAAACATCCAACACGCAACTTGCGTCATTCGGAGTCATTGCTGCCAGAATCCAGAGAAGTTCGTTAGAAATATCACGACATACTCAGATCCTTAATCAGACGCACTTAGTTCCACTAAGTAACAAGCAACAGTGAAAAGGATGAGAGCTCCGATTTCGCGATTTTGCGTGGACGAGGAATAATTTTACTACGGGTGCCTGTGCCATACATATAGCAAGCTATAACCCAATAATGCGGCTCAATAGCCTACTTGTTAATTGCTGTAAGTGTCCGTTTCCTTGTTCGCTTGTTCGCATACCTGGATCCGGGTGTTCGTTTCTCGCCGGTGGCAAATTGGGCTCTCCCCCCCTTTTTTAGTTGAGGTCCCTAATGCGTTGAAGAAATAGGGAAACGTCCTATCAAGTAAACCCGATGAGTGAATGTTTTTGCTGAGCTGGACCAGGTGAATAAGATGAGTAAAAGGTTCACTTTCATCAACGGTGCGGGACATGCGATTCTCCAGAGTAACAAGATCTCGTACCTGGTTTGGGCTTAGCACCCGTCCATCGATCCAACCCTTACATTGTAAATCTGCACAGGAAGACAAAGAACGAAGGAATTCGAAACGGCGCATGGGCCTCAAATTTTCCATTCCTTTTTCGATGCTCTGCGATAGTACATGAGATGATTTTGAGAACATCGGAGATGCGGTTGAATCTAGCGCTTGGAATGACATGGTACTGTAATTTATCTGTCTCGAGGTAAGAGAATACTTGGAGAATACTCGGGTAATTCTATGCTGGAATCCTTGGATGCTATCTATTATGCGATATAGTAACCTAATAATGCGAGGGATGTGCGTAACGTAATAATACAGGTGATATGAGGGTATGAATCTAGTTCGGTGAAGCCCTAGTCGGGTATCCAGGTGTAGCGCAAATATATGGTATGTCCGTCCGGAACTGCAATGCCAGTGGGGAAGGGAGGGAGTCGTATCGCTTTATGTACGTGAAATTTATGTGATTGAATAAACAACATGATAATTCTGCGCTCTCATGAAGGACGTAGATGGTGCATTTGGCTACAATCTCCGGATGATTTGCGGTTTGGAAATTTGGAAATATGGATCTTCAATCTCAGCGTTCAGAACTGGTAGCATCATTGCATTCCAATACATGCATTTGATTCCTTGTTCCCACAGACATCTCTGGTACAAGAGGTTCAGTAAAGTTCATTCAATAGCAACCGGAAAGGGAGCACGAACGGTTAGGAATCGGGCGATCAGAGTCGTCCATGTATAAAGGCAGCAAATTCGACGAATTATGCCCCATATTCCGTATCAGGGCCGCCAGTGGCAGAGCTAGAACACTCTTCGCTCCCTCATGACCATCCAAATCCTTGCTCTCTTCGGGAGAGTCGGCAGTGTCGTCACTTGCATCTCCCGCTTCGATCCTGAGTCGTTGGGAGAGCATCACTAGTGGGAGTTCGGCGAGTCCTTGCTTTCTTAGGATGTGGTCGCCAATAATGATGCCGCAGAGGAGTGAAACAGACATAAAGAATGCAATGGCAAGGAGGGCGCCTATCGAGATAAAAACCGTACCAACAGTATTTCCCATTGTGGTTGTTTAGGATGGATGTCAACGTGCACCATTTTGCGAGACTTGTGAAACAGGCCAACAGGTCAAAACCCAGGTCGCTTTACCGTTGGTTGTGCTGGGTATGTTATCTGCCCGGCAAAGCCCGAATGGCAGATAACATAGGTAGTGCGAGCCTCGTCTCACATTCTCCTAGACAGTTTTCTTGATTTTCTTTCCATGGTCGCGTAGCCAACGATCTTTACAATAGATCTGTCTCTTAAAAATAATGGATATCGTCCGCGATAGAGCTGTAAAAATCAGAATGTTATCTGCCACGTTATCTGACGCCCCAATGTTATCTGCCACTGCACAGCCGCGGAACCATGTTATCTGCCACCCTTGCTCTGGGACGGGATCCTGGCTTCAGGTAACAGACATTCATACTTCAAACGAGTGAAGGTTAGTCCAGCTACTTGCTTAGAAATTTTTGAGATTTTTGCGCTTTTGGAGGGCTCAAAATGAATACTTATTCAATACATGGATAGCCCCCAACTGATTCCTGAACCTCTCAGGGAATATGGACTGAACGAGAATTTGTGTATGTAGATACTCAATATGATTAGTATTCGATGCCAGAGACCCTCGCACTAATTCTACGCAACGTGGCAGGGCGTTCTCGGGCTCGCGCGTAGCGCGAAAAAAAACTGACATTTTTCGTGCTTTTTTCACGCTTTTTTCGCGCTTTTTTCATGCTTTTGGGTTCATAAGGGAAGCACGCGAGTCTAGGATGGTACATCTAGTGTATATTCGTGTTGAATGGGAGGATGTTATGAAAATCTTTCAATTCTCTCGGAATTCATTCTCTCGTTCTGTCCTGGGTACATGTCCGTAGTCGCTGTCCTCGCCCGAGAACTCCTTTTCGCCAAACTCATCAGGACAGTCGTCTGCGTGTGCTTCCACCTTGGAAGACTTCCTTAGGAGGACCGATTTGTGTGGAGTCTTGATGGTACGAACCATGCTAGTGAAGATATGATATGTTGTTTCAAGGAGGAACGATTAAGTATTTGTGAAAGTACAGAGACGCGGTTCTCGGTAAAACCCGAGCTGTCCTTAGGTGATTGATCTCGACGCTTGAACATACCTTTGTCCTCTGAAAAAAGAGAACCATGAGCTTTATTCTTTCTTTAAACCAGCATTAGTAGGCATCGGGAATCGTGCCAATATAAACGCCCAAGTATGAACCTTGACACAATAGCGAAAGGTCATCGATCATCGAAACCAGAAGAACCCAAATATCCCAACACGAGGCTTGGATGTAACGGAACTACTTACTAGTCGCAGGCCGATGCGTGCAAGGCATGCACTTGGCATGTGTGTGACACTTGAATTTCCCGATGGACGCTAACATTAACAACCACATCTCCGGATTGCTTAAAAATAAAATGACAAAAACAACTTCAATTTCGCTACGTCCTGGCAGCACCGTTACCTGTGAGACGATCCCACTGTCTGGGTAGTTTCACAAAAATTCATTTTTACACATTTGAGGTAGTAAATCGTCCATACGATCTAAGAATAAGATATGCATAGCCAAACGACAAACACGCGAATGTGGCATGTCGCTGGTTCCCGGTTCAAGATGGTTCCCACATTCAGCGCGCAGTCCACTCTGAGGTATAACAATTGGCGTGAAAGCCTTCTCCTACGGTATTCCTTTGAAATCCCTGTTCGTTCCCGCCAACCATAGCATCCCACCTACCTTGATATCACCTGAAACACCGTGACAAGAACAATATTCCTTGAACTCTCATCTGGGTCAATCCCATCGCATGTTCGACACAGTCATAACCATCGACGCCCCAGGCGCAACTAGAGCATTTCTCGCCGACCCAGGAGTCCAACAGCTGCTTTCTCAGCTGTGCACGCTCGCTAGCGCAGTCACCTTCTTAGCTTACCCTGTCGCTGGTATTATCATTCTAAATGGCATTGTGTACGCTTACAAGCTATATCGTGCTCTTCGTAAAGGTGAATTCTTTTCGTATTTTGTGCGGTTGGTGCCACACAGGACCTAAATTACATGTTTACAGGAGGATTTCGAATGGAGTTGGGCCCGAAGGATCATTCCGCGGCGCCACCAGTTTGGGGCTTGTAGATGTTTGTTCGTTGTAACTTAGCAGGATTTGGAGTGGAACTGTCAGAACCCGTATCGCGTTTGTAGGCTGTTTGTCGAGTACGAGATTTTATTTCAAGCCTGGGGCTTGGAACACGCTTTCCTATGTTTCTGTTTATACCTTCCCTCTCTCTCTCACTGTCCTCCCACACTTCATCCTATTCAAGTAAACGTACACTTAGCACGGTACATTTGGTTATAACGGTTACACAACCCCACCTTTGTCTTCCTCCCACACTTCGTGATTCGCCAATCTACCCCTACTCGTCCATAAGGACCAAACACTTAACTATCGTTACGAATCCGAAACACCGCGCCCAATGCCAATGCTTATGTGGTTTTGACTCTATCTCTTCAACTGACTGAGAAGGTTGTAGCCCTCTCTGACGCATTTTATGTCAGGTTTTGCGCATTGGCACTGCATATCACATCGATTGCACTTTGCATTGGCGAAATGGGTAAGGTGGGTGGAAATAAACGAGGCAAGATGAGGGCAAGGGGTACGGTAATCGAGGATACAGAAAGCATTGGGGTCAGGGGCTATAAGGATCAGGTAAGGTGGATCCGTTTTCGAGTCGAAGAAAGGCAGCGACCATAGTGACGCTCCGCAGAATCCTGAATTTCTTGCGTGGAAAAATGATCCGAGACCTGCTCGGCTCAACATCGAGGTGTGCGGTGGGAACGCGAGATGAGATGGTGATCGTTAACCACAGCACCTCGAAAACAGCCACAAATATTCTGGTCATCCCACTCATCGTAAGAATCCCTCCATCGCAACCACAAGTCTTCCTTGGATTATCGTGCTCGTCTCTTCAATGGACCTTGCAACAATTCTCCAGGGAACGAAATTCGACCCGACATAGACAAACGTTGGGCAACCGTGACAGGATTACATGGCCTGGCCTTTCGCGAATAAAAACGATCAGGATATAGTATCCAGTTTATCGTGAGGAGATAGAATGAGAATCCTTCTCGATGGTCGACATCGATGCAACAACAACAACTTGTTCGACAGTACAGCAACCTTGGCGATACCACCCGGTTCTAACCCTATGGTTTACGAGCGGCAGCTGCGGGTCGATCAGAATGCACGTCAAGCCCTTGGATGCAGCTTCAAGCTTCGACCCCTTGAGGAAGGACGTTTCCCTTTGAGAATCCTTTCAACAATAAGGAATCCATTGACTATTGGTCGCTTTCGCCTGCCCCACCAGCTGCTCAAATGCACATCTCGAGCATACAACACACCATTGTAGGATCCGATGAAGCCCCGCGCACCAATTTTTCCTCTCGGCATCTCGTCACAAACCGTTGAAACAAACACTAGCCGCAGAGACTCAGCTGAATACGGAGGTTGGGAGGGACAATGCACGAAATGCCGGAGGAGAATTCGAAGCGAAATAGATTTGCATGGCCATTACAAGTACTAAATACCATTGAGGAGGGACTTGAAATCGCACGCACCTGTTGATAAACGTTAAAACGTTAATCTCTGATCTAGGAGATCAAGAGCAGAAAATCCTCTTAACCCGTGGTGGTTGCGGAATCCCAGGCAGTGTCCTTAGGTTAGTTTGGAGGCATTAAGAGTACGTCGATGAGAATGATGGGAGGGAAAGAACATCGTCCGATTTTTTCCGAGGCGTGAGAAGTTTGTCAGCCTTGCCCCCCATCGTCACGGTGTCATTCTCGACCTCCTCTTTTCCACTGCCATCCTGACTTCTTGGATGACCGCGATAAGTCTGGATCTAGTTCGGAGTCTCTCTTCTTATCCTTGGAATTCGATCCGAGCGCATCGCTGTCATCGAGTGCCCAGTGTAAGATCCGGGGGACGCATGAAGGATTCCCTTTCGTCTCCAGATACTCAGGTAAAGTTCATAGCTCACCTGACCATAAAATTGAATTATCCTGTTTCCCAAGGCCATACAGTGCGAGTAGAAGAATAGGTGCGTTATTGAGTCAGTGCACGATGTAACGAAGGTCGATGCGATTTGTCAGTATACTTGCTGTAAGTCCCCTTCACCAACTTATTCACGACTTAATACTCAGTGCTCAAGTATTCAATATTCATGCCCAAATTCTCTTCCCGCGACAAAGGCTAGACAATCCGAACCACAAAATCCATTACGATTCTCTCTTCGGCGCTCACGACTATGCAACTTAGTCTCTATCAGCATCACCAGGCGTTGAGTAGATGGGTGGCGTCTTGTTTCCTTGGCGCGTTTTAGCTGGGACGGACGGTGTTTTCCTCGATGAGTTGAAGTCATGTCGGGGTCTGGGCTTTTGTTTCGGATATCAGCCCCTTCAGCGTCACTTCCGCGGTCCTCGTAGACCAATTGGTACATGAATCTCTTCCTGCCCAAGAAACGTGTATCACCCAGAGGAACAAGGAACGCAAAGGTCTACTGGAGGTGCGGACAATGGGCTTTGCGAATACAAAGACCATGCTGCGCTGAACCCCCATTACTCGATTATTCTGCTTCGGTTTCTCTGGGGGGCCACACCGGGTTTATCTCCTCTATTTCTGGCTCCACACGTGAACTTTTCCGTCAAATTCTGTTTGTAATTGTCCAGGCGCCCCCCCGGTCATCGATCATCCATCGCCATCCTTGAATTTTGATATTATATTGCTGCTTCGTCAGTTCGCACCTTCCGCTCGCCGCTCGCCGTAGCACTTCGAATTTCTTTTCTTTTCTTCTCGTTTCTCGTTTCCCGTTGGTGCGAGTTACCCGCGGCCTCTCTCCCTGGTCGCACAAGCGTTGGCTATTGGTGTTGTTTTGATTTTTTTTTTTGGGTCCAATCTCTTGCCCTAGGATGAACCCAAGTTCGGTTCCCGCCTCCTGCGCTTTGATTTTGCCATTCAAATCTCATCTTCTTCGTTGTTCCCATCCTTACTTCCCCCCCCCAAAAAAACCTATTCCTCCACGCTTCTATGAGAAACTGCGGTGAAATTGTGATGTTTTCATCCTTTTTTCGAATGCCCTACTCAGGGCATTTAAGCTAGGATGATAGTGTGGTTACCGCGTCTTCTCTGAGCGTGGTCGTAATTGTGGGATATGCGCGATCTTCGGGTTTTTAAATATTTAATGGGGTGGCTTCTGGAATTACCACTGTCCTAGAAACAGTGTCCAAGCGTGTTCGAGGCGTTCACTGTATTCGAGGCCCCGAGGATTTCGTTGATTACATGTTCTACTCTCTCCGAGTTAGACATGAATATATGGGAAGCTGTGGAATGATCCTGAGGGCCACACTCAACATAATGTCTCGATTACATACTCGGATCTTGTTTTTTGCCTTTGCCATCACAGGCCTATCTCTATTTCGCACCATGGTGTTGATTGCCGTATGCGCCCTCGAGGGAACATGATCGCAGATCCGTGGCAGACAGGCTTTAAAGAGCCAGTGTCCGTATTAGTCCTCATCTCAATTCCGGCGAAAAAGAACCAGCACAGCGACGTGAATTCGAAGAGGGAGATGGATCCGACTCGCATGGTATGACTATCACTCTCAAGACAGGGAAGAGCGCAGTTCCTCCTCCTCCTCCTCCTCCACCATCAGCAGTAGTAGCGGCGCAGTATACAGATGGATCCCGACTTGGGACTTCCACAAGAGGAGAAGTCACCCACTCTGCAGCCGATGTACATGGACGGCTTTGATGGGTGAAGGATCTTCCAAGTTCCTCCTTGGCAAAATGGTGTGTTGTCTGTCGCGTTGTAGATCGAATAAACATTTCTTTACTGAACCTCATACGACTGCAGAGATACATACGTCCTCGATTTCCGATGCTGGAGGTACCTTCTACCTGGAACGAAGTGTTACCGCGTCTATCCGTTTCAATTCGAGGAAAAAGGAAAGGGAGAGCTTCATGATGTGGAAGGATGGGCTCGGACAAGGGCAGTTTGAGGAAGAACTTGGCAACGGAGTGTAGATGAAGCTATCGATTTGAAAAAGGCCTTACAAGGAGATGTAGAGAATACGAGAGGGAAATCCCCTAACCATGAACCTGAAAAACGCCTCGACGCCTCCTGGTCGTCGACGACGTGATCGGAAAATTGAGGCAGTTCCTACGCATACTTATCGAACAGTGGATCCAGATCGGCCACGCTCATCGAAAAAAAAGACTGCATGAACGCTCACATGCCTGGCCAAATGACCTGGGTACAACAGGGTGGCATACTATAGGTGGAAAGGATGATAGTGCTCGCAGTTTCTCGTTGCGTGGTAATAAGTTAGCCGGATGGAATGTGGCAGGATTGGGGATAGGATTGGGAGACGACGAAAATTCCATCGGGCGGACCGGCTCCGGGATACCGGACCGTGAGATCTAAGTGGAAATTGCCGTGAGTGCCTTTAAGGGATGAAGGCAAACCAGAACAATAACTCGCAACCTATCCACAAACCACGATATCTGGGTAGATACCTTAACCTTTCTGACAAGAATGACGGCTAATTTATGAGCCCCGGCAGACGCCAATGGAGGGTAGTTCCGCGTTGAAAGAAGCGCCCACTGTCGAGGGGAGGGAATTCTTGAGAGACAAGCCTCCATCACCGGCCGGAAAAGTTTCCAAGGAATCCAAGCCACCTAAGCCAGCCGAAATTGCTACAGATTCGAAGGGAGACCCAAATTCGCACAAACTTCCATGTGAGTTTGAAATACCGGATTATTCAAGCTCTTCACCACCTCATTCTGGGGTCATTTCCAGTCTCCGTCTTCGGCCACATTCCAGGATTTCCACATTTCATTTCGCAACGAAATCCACCGCAACCCGACAAACTGTATGCGAGTGCTTTATTTGCCTCGGGTCATGGATATCCATTATATTGTCCGGAAACCGTTGTTAGTCATCTACCCGCTGACTTTAGAAAGATACGCGGAATCAGCATCGGCGACGTCGGCGTGCTCAACAGCGGAAACCGCTTTAGATTCGCCTTCAATATCTTTCTCCCTGCAGACCACCCGTACAACAATAAGGAGTACACCCCAGACTCATTTATCCCGTTGAGTCCTTTACACGAGTCCGAAATATCCACCACAGTCGATTACTTTCCACGCGGCTCCGTTATAGCAAGCAAGGGTATAGAGGTGACTCGACATTCTGAGGACCCACTGTGAGTTGTCGATTTTGCGGGTAATCAAGCAGAACCAACCACTTCTTTCTTCAGTCACTTAACTTTTCGTTCGTCTGAAAGACGAGGCGCTCTCGTGGTGTTGCCAGAAGGTGCCACCCGCTATGACATTTCCTCGACGACCACCAGAGTCTTCGAATACGTCAATGATAACGCTGTCAATTGGGCGCGGTATTTTGGTCAGGAACATGGCCTAACAACGGCGAATGGATCACCTTACGTCGTTACGGGAGTCGACAAAACCAGCGTTTGTTCAATGTTGACGTTTCCTGGCCGGATGCCTACTTGTAGGATGTCTGCAGCATTCCAAAGGGGACTTCTGCAACCAATGGAAAGGATGTCGAACACAAACAACGCAGGCGCGGATGAAAGGTTGTCACCTATACCCAATAGCCAATGCATTTTTATCCGGGGCATACGGATTGGCCTTAGTGGAAACGAATGGGTGGAACATGCCGAAGGAAGGCCTGAAGAAAACACGCTCTACACTGAATTCTTTTTCGACGGCCCCCGATCCTTGCACTTCCTCAAAACCAGACTTTGGGGAAAAGACGGACAAACACCACGCCTGAATCACAAGTCGTATTTCTCCACGGTACGGTATTCGATTTTGAAGTGTCCCCAATAAAGCACAGCCTCACATTTCTGTTTAGCATGGATTCCATCCATCCGATATCGTCGCACAGATAATGCTCTGCATGGTAAGCGGGTTTTGTCATCTCATAATTTATGTTTATATGTATCATTTTGGATTTCATGTCAGGATCAAGCCGATCCATCCGGGGTTTTGGTCCAAGATTCAATCTGGGCCGTTGCATCACAGGCAATAGCTGATACACTGCTAGACGACCACGTTCAGCAAGATTCGGATGCACTCACATTCACCTGCCTAAGGGGTGGTTCTTTCAAGGATTTCTGCTCGATGATCGATGACATCTTTGAACTTCACGAGGTGCACAAGGGTCGAGGTAGGTTTCTTGCTTGTTATGACATACATTGTAGCTTATTTTCCACCCAGGCGTTCTGCGGTTAGTTCGAAACTCGAGGAAAAGGTTGCCGGTGACGCAGGTGCCTGATTATTTTCCTATCCGTCTTTCATTCTCGTCTTTGTTCAAACCATGATGTATAGGATCCTTGGCGGAGGAGGTTCTGGATGTGGCTTACTAACGGAAGAAAGCTCAGGGGAGGAGATGTATTCAAGAAATTGTTCCGCCAAGGCCAGTTTCACTTCGACACCAATGATTATATATTGTTGAAGTCTAAGTTACCGAGTAACATGTAGCCAATAGATAAGAATGTCCGGACATATGAGAAAGAATGTAGTTAAGAGGAAGGTGGAAGGTGGAAGCATTGCAATGCCCAGATTAACATACCCGATCCCAACGTCATCGAACATTGTTCACAAAAATGCATAAATAGGGAGAGAGGGCAAGGACGAGGGCGAACAACTCCCTAATGAATCAACTGACATTGGATCCAAACCTCATCTCTTCATTTATAATCGATCCCGTTGTCACCACCCTTAATTTTTAGAAAGAGGGTAGCCGCATAGGAGATCGATATATACACGGGCATGTGGATAGGTGTGGAACAGGTTGTCAGTTGCTCGGGAGAAATTATGTCTGAGGGTATAGCAAGGGTGTAGTTTTGTTGTCCAAGCCTACAACGGGAACAACCTGTCAATGGGCTAGTAACCGGGCCATGGGCATCGAATCGCCGCCACCGGCGGTGGGGATATCCATGGCGAGTTGGAAGGTCTCCTGCTCACCGCCCCGTGTTTCAGGGTGGACGCGGTTCCGGGATTCGGGCAGAAAGATCCTTCTGGATCTCACAGATAATGAAGAACCTCGCAGATAACTGTTCTCTTCTGACATCTCTAGTGATAATATTTTAGCGTGGCGATCGACAAAGGATCCCGAATCGAGTTTACACACAATTCTCCCCCTTTCTGGATAATTTAAGACCCAACCACTGAAACGAACACAAGACGGTGTGACAAACAATGTATGACCGTCATTGTGATTGTGGCGATGTTGTGTCGTGACGCATTTGCGAACTTGCTCTCAACCACCATGGCAAACCTCATACGAACCGCTAAATCAGGTTCAGACTGGACTGGAAACGAACTTCTCGCTTTCAACATACGGGTGGAAAATGCAAACACCGCAGCATTCTTCAACAGACCCCAGCTTCCCCCGGTTGATGTGTCTGATACGATCCTCGAGAACACGGAGAAGCCGGACGGACATTTACAAAAAGATGACCGACTATTCTTCCGGTATCTGGGATTGGTGGAGAAGCCTAAATCTCCAGAATCTCACGTCGACGATTTTGCGGCGTTTATTTTGCGCATCTTGAACTACGATTCAGACGACCAGGACCGCGTAATCTGCCAGAGGCCTGAGCTTTCCTTTCCTATGGCCGGGCAGCGTGTCGACGCTAAAAGTGATCTGTGTGTGAGTGATGAGAACGATTACCTCCTCCTCGTTCAGGAAGACAATGTGAGCTTCTGATCATAATGAAACTATTCATTGCTGTGGCCAACACAATCACCAGCGCAGCGATTCACTCGACGATCCCGAGCCCCAGCTTATAGCTGGGGCTCTAGCAGCCTTCTATCAAAATAATCTTCGTCGCAGGACTGGAGGTCGGCCCCAGTTAGATTCCAAATACATACCTGCTATCACGATGGTTGGGTCTTCCCCGATCTTTTATCGCGTGTTGGTCACCACAGCACTTCTCAATGCATTGATGACCGCTACTTACCCAGCAGAAGAGACTATTGTTCTAAGGTACATCCCTCCAGTTCCGAACCCTGAGACGTACAGGGACCTCGGAATGCGGCCGTTAGCCAATCGACGCATCATCTTGCAGTGCTTCGAAGGTTTCAAATCACTTCTTGTATGTCTCTTTTCATTAATCGAGAGAATCATCGATGCTAACATCCATCAGTAAATCAGGGGAAGTTGTATGATGGGTTATGAGCTGTTATGGTACCATCCCTCGCTAAGTTGTTCAACCAACCTCAAAGCCCGCGCAAGCCGCCTGAAGCTCAATTCGTCTCTCTCTCTCGTCTCCTTATCCCTATCCATGTCCCTTGATCATATATTTCCACAGTTAAGATGTGAGTTGCATGCAACTGCTCGCTCGAGTTTCACGAAAGTTCACGAAAGTCTACAAAGAAATCGGAACTGTATCGCAAATGCCAAGTAAGGGGACTTGCAATATCGCAACCCACTCGCAACCCATGCTCGCACCGGATCGCACCTGACTCGCACATTTTCCTGTGCCCACCTTGCGCTTGTGTCTTATCTATTCTTCCCGTTTATGTGTTCGGGAACCCAGATGCGGACGCTAATAAGGCAAGTCTTCAGTTAATATTAATTATAGTCCGCCGACGTGAACAGACCCCCGTTCGGCGAGTGCACATAAGTTCTAAAATGAACGTGCGAAGGTTTCGGTAGTGTTGCCACGGTTTGACTCCCGCGGGCTAGCCGTTCGAGCGGAGCTGAAAAATAGCTGAGCCGAGCAGCTCTAATTGCTCACGGCTCAGGGACAGCTCCAAGTCGAATCAAGCCGACTTTGGATGACTTTGAGTCGGCTGAGTCATCGCTCGTGCCGTGTATGGCAACGAGCGTCGTGCTCCAGGCTCCTAAAACCAGCACTCTCGTTCGCTGGTAAGAGCCTTCATCCGAGCGCCAACGCGGTGGTACATCCGAGTATTTGTTTGTAGACGATGTGGAACAAATAAACAAAACTAAGGGCTCAAACTCGC
>KN831789.1:0-123770 GCA_000827355.1 Hebeloma cylindrosporum | reverse complement strand
GTTGCCACGGTTTGACTCCCGCGGGCTAGCCGTTCGAGCGGAGCTGAAAAATAGCTGAGCCGAGCAGCTCTAATTGCTCACGGCTCAGGGACAGCTCCAAGTCGAATCAAGCCGACTTTGGATGACTTTGAGTCGGCTGAGTCATCGCTCGTGCCGTGTATGGCAACGAGCGTCGTGCTCTCTCTTTCTTCCTAAAAAACAGCTCGTTCCGCCAGCTGACCACATTTTTTTGCTGCCCATTGCCCACAGTTGAACAACCATGACCGAAAAACGCTACTTCGTCAATGGCCCCTCCCCTCTTTGAGGGATGTGGGCTTTTCCACCCTCGTTGGCTCTTCCCAATGTTCCCATTCACCTTTACGGTCGGAATCATCCCAGCCTCAGAATGCGAATTATGCGGTAGCGGCTTGGCTGGGAGAACACACAGTAGCAAGAATGGAGTGGTCAGTCAGTATTCCCATGGACCTGAACTTGCCTGCATTTTTTTTTTCTTCGTCAGTTATCAAACAACGAATGCAAGTCCACCAATCCCAATTCCGTTCCATCTGGACTATGCCGTCTCTCTGTACCATGCAGACGGACTGGCTGCATTCTACGTGTCCTATCCGACCACCCTCTCTTGCCATTTCTATTCCCCTCGGCACTATCCAATTCATCGTCTACTGTACGAACATATCATCAAAGACCCCAACCCACGGAACGAGCACTCCCCACAAACACACACGTCGCTGCTGGAGAGATCATGGGTGCTGTCGCCGCAGCTGTCACCTCGCCACGTTTCGGGGCGAGGACGATTTTGCAGAGGCACGAGATGTCAACTGGGGCAGATTTTGGGGGATGATGGATGCATTCAAGGTCATTTGGACCAGGGATGGGATTAAAGGGTTTGTGAGGGACCCCGCGCTTGCTGATGATCATGCTGAGTTCCGCCCTCTGCTGGTTGTCGTATGAGCTCCTTCAGTGCGTGTTCTTTGCCATTGCGATGATGTTTTGCTGATGCTCATTGTCGTCGCGTGCACAGGAGGCGATCATACGGTCTAATTTAATGATCGTCAAATTTTTGGGACAGTTCTCGTGGTTCCGTCGTTCATTATCCTTGCCCGCAGTACCCGACTCCCACACCCCAGCTGCGCATTCGTTGCTTTTTCTTGTAAACCACCACCACCTGCATTCAGAAGTGGAGGCAACATTCGTCTCGGTTGACGGCGCCAATGCTTACCTCCACTTAGAGGAAGCAAACTTTCGACCCGCTTTTAATATATTTCCTTAAACATAGTACGCAGTTTGAAAGTTCAAGCTAATTACAATTGAGATTCATAAAGTCATATCAATTGTACTCTTGTTGTATCTGAACGTTGGAAATATCTTCATTGCTCACCATGAGTTCCTTGGACATCGGAGCCCAGACCTGCCTAAATCCTACTTGTTGTTGCGTTGACATGGGAACAAGCCACCACAACTCCGCTACACTTAAGTAGAGTCAGGTCGGGTGGTCAACTTACTTCCCCCACCTACACCCATGCTCGAACAGTATGCCCTTTTCTCCTCAATTACCCCAAGTGCCACCTGCCTCCAATGATTTGTGAATCATTGATTCATGCATGATTCCAATATGACATACTAATTTTCGCCCCCCATTTCAGTGTTCAATCGGATCCTCACCGCCCTGGAGCCCGTGCACGTTTGAAGGCCTATTGCTCCTACAGGCTACGAAAGCTGGCAACATCTTGAAGACGGGTACCTAGAATGGTGCTCAGATCGAGACTAAACGAGTGGCGCAAAATGGAGAGCCAACGGCGGTGGGCACAATGTACGGCAAGTTCATAGATTCGGGTCGGTAATTGATCATCTTCTATTCATTAGGTACCGGATCCTTACCACTGCACGATATCTCCTGTAGGCTGCGAGCTACCCTGTGAACAACACCATCCTCCACTCATCCAATTGAGTTCTGTATCGGCATAATGTAAGAAGAAAAATTGCTCATCTCACGGCATGATTATTGCTTATTTTAATCATTTGCGTGTATGTAGGGACATTTTTTTTTCCGATCCAGGTCCTTAAAAGCGAGGATGAATTTCGATTCCTCCTCAGCAATATAATGCCCCCTCGAGGTTCGAAGACTAAGCGCCATCCAAACGGAGCGTTAGAAACGACGTTCCAAGTTCATGGTAATATTTTTTCCTGATTTTTTCCTCCACGTCTTCTTACCAACAATCTTATGTGTTACAGCCCAACCCGCCAATGCGCCAGTACCTGCACAACGCACTACTCATCATCGGGCAACAGTTGAAGCTGTCAACGAAACTGCTGTGCTGATTCCTCCCCAACCCGCTGATGCACCTGCACAACCAAGTCGCAATACTCACCGTCGGGCAACGGTCGAGGATGCTGATGATGATGACTCATCTGTAGGACGAGGGGCGGCCAATTCTTCGATCCATGTAACATTTGATCCAACACCACGGTGCCGTCGACATCAAGCGGACCCAGTCAACGAAGGTGGACCAATTGAGAGTAAGTCCTGATGCTGACTACAACTATTAACTAGCCAACTAATCGTTATGATTTTGCCATTCCAGACCGACCTTTTGTCTCGGATAGTCCAGCCATCACCCCACGGCCCTCCACCACCCTGGATCCCCAGACTCCTCACAACCCTCATGTCTCTTCGCCTGGGGAACAATTCCCCACACCTTCGTCAACTTCCTCTGGCGGTACACCTGGTGCCAGCTCTTGTCACAGTCCAAGAGTCGCTCGTGGTACACCCAGGGCGGGTCCTCACAGTCCAAATCGCCGTCGCGCAGTTCGTGCTCCTGCTGGCAACAAGCAACGAAAGCAGGCAAACGATGTTCGGACATTTTACACCGAGGAGGAGGGGCTTTTTGTTTGCCTATTCTGCACGTTAGTTTTGCATATCCTGCTCCAGTCATTTTATTTTTTTCTGACGTGTTCACAGGGAGAAGCATACACTTAACCCACAATATATGATTACACGGTACGGGAAGAAGACCAGCACCACTGTCCGCCGTAATCACTTGTTGCGAATCTCATCCGAGTGCCTGGATCGCTGCCTGTGATAAACTCGGCATCGATATTACGGCCAAGGGTGCACAGAACACGGTTCGGAATCATCGAAAGCAACACAACCAGGCATCAAGCGCAGCTGACCCAGAAGATTTGCGAAAGCGCTTTACTCCTGAAGCCTTCGTCGATGCAATTGTCGACTTCATAGTCTCAGACGATCAGGTGAAGCCATTTTTTGTGTCTTCATTGTCGACTTATTGATTGACACCCTTACACTCAGAGTATCAATGTCATAGAGTCGCCAAAGCTACGGGCCATTTTTTTGATGTTGCGGGAAGATCTCAAGGACTCTGATATTCCTCACCGCACCACAATCCGCAAACGGATCATGGAAGTTTGGGACGAACATCTTGACACGTTGCAAGATCAAATGAAGGTGAATTTTATCTGGTATCTTGTGTTCGTTCTGTGACTGTTTATTCTTAGCAATCTCTCGGGAAAATATCCTTCACCACCGACTTGTGGAGTGATCCAAACCTCTCACCATTTATGGCGGTTACCGCTCACTGGATCGAAACAACAACCATCCAAACTGCCGATGGCCCACAATATATCCTGAAGCTTCGTGCAGATTTGATTGCATTCCACCACGTACCGGGACGGCATTCTGGGGAGCATCTCACGGAGGCTTTTCTCCAAGTGCTTGATCGGATTGGGATCACATCAAAGGTACATTCTTCACACCTGTTTGATCTCGCTGCTTATCCTATGTCAAGATCGGTTGGGTCACCATGGATAATGCATCGAACAACGACACATTCATGTCAAAATTAGAAGAAGAGCTCAAGGCAAGAAACGTCCCCTTTGATAAAGTTGGCCGTAGGATAAGGTCAGTGACGCGGCAATATTTAATCGACTATTAGAAACTGACTATCATGAAGATGCTTTCCCCACATCGTGAATTTAGCCTGCAAGGCTATATTAGCTGCCATCTCCTCACTCGACTTTGATCCTTTCTCCGAAGACGAAGAAGATGACGAAGGTCGAACCTTCATAGACAAGCTGACTGAAGATCCAATTGCACGCCTTCGAGTCCTCGTCCGCGTCGTGAGTGTTTTTATTTGGTGTTTCTATCATCACAGGCTTATGGCACTTTAGATTCGAGCGTCATCTATTCGTCGACAGTGTTTTTCAGAATTGGCAATGAAGCACTTTGGTGATGATGTCCAATTGCTACGAGACGTTGACACGAGGTGGTCGTCGACGTATCTTATGATTGAACGGGCCCTTTTTTGCAAATCTGTAAGTTTAATTGATGTCAATATAAGTTTATTACTTATGTGGTTTCTAGGTTATTGTTAAATTCCTTTCAATGCCTGATTTTGAAGACCTTCGAAGGTATTACTTGACTGGAGCTGACTGGGAAGCCCTTCAAGCGTTCTACGATATACTCTCTGTGCGTTTCGCGGAGATCTCCCTGACATTTTCTTCACACTGATATTAATTCAACTCACAGATTCCTCATGCATTTCAGCAGCGTCTATCGGCAGAGAAAACACCCACGGTTTGTGAGGCTATCCGTTCTTTTTCTGCAATCAGCGAGGTTTGGAAGGAACATCAAGACCAATATCCGGAAACCTCCAACATCGTTCAAGCGGGTATTGACAAACTGGAAGAGTACTCAGATAGAACGTCTCTTACACCGGCATATACGGTTGCAATGTGTACGTCCTCATATATTTGCATCTCTCGCATCTCCGAATCATGGACTATCTTAGTGTTGAACCCAGCGATTAAACTTTCCTGGCATCGTCAAAACTCTACTGAGCGTGAAGTATTACGAGTCAAGCAACTCTTTATTCGGGAGGTGGGTGTCTCCCAGTTGTTTCCTGTTCTTTTTCACTTTCTTATTTCGTTTTAACAATAGCTTCGTCCTTATCATTCGAGCGCTGGTTTCACCTCTGCCTCCTCTCAAGCCAATCCTCCTGAGCCTACCACCCCTGGTCGCACCCCACGGACTCCAGGACGCACAAGGGCTGCAGGTGGCCAGCTGCGATTCAATACTCCAGGAAATCCCATGCGCTCAACAATGACCAGATGGGCAGACAAGGTTTTCCAGCGAACCAAATCATCATCAACATTTGGCCCTTCTTCCTTGGACCAACGTAGCCTAGAGAGTGAAGTTGAAGCTTTCATTCTCGATACGCAGTCAGGAACCTCGAGCATTAGCTACTGGCAGGTGCGTCATAGTTTCAAAATCTCGATTTGATTTCCACTTAATCTTTGATTACAGGAAAACCAGCTTCGCTATCCCAGTCTGTTTTCTGCTGCCCTCGACTACCTTCCAATCCAAGGTTCTGCTGTCCCTTGCGAGAGGGTTTTTTCGTCTGGGAAGGAGACCACCACCATGCGTCGAAACCGTATTAATCATGATCTCATGGAGGCTTTACAGATGCTCAAGTTTTCGTTACGGAGTGGGAATATCCTTGACTTTACAGCTGGCATGAAGGCAGAATATGAGGCCAATCTACTTGAACTTATGACAGAGGAAGAGGCAGATGCACGGATGGGTGGCGGCAATACGTTTATTCGAAACTTATTAGCTCAAAATGAGTTGTAACGCCTGGATTGGTATTAACTTCTAAATATGGACAACGAGTCATGGCTAAGTCACAAGGAAGCCGAAGTCGGCACAAGCGAGCCAGTGCCTTGATGGCTAGGCTCGACCCCACGAGCGCCACAAGGGCCAGAGCCGGCAAAGCCAAGCCGAGTTGAGCTGAGCTGAACCGTGGCAACACTAGGTTTCGGTCAGAGGTAAACATCAATGGTTTTCACGGCGAGGTTCGAGACGAGATTCAAGGCCATGAACGGCTTTTAAATCACCACCAACTTTGACCGCCCACGCCCATGAATCGTGTTCAACGTGATTCACCTTTGCCACGGATTCAAGGGTGGATTCTGCGCACCCTCTGAATCCCGATCTGAATCACGATCTGAATCGCGCTTGAATCACTTACTCTGACTTACTCTGACCGTCTCTAATAATCAACTTCCTGGAAATCCACGCTCACGATTACTGTCCAAAGAACAGCCGTGAACAGCACCCTGCTCAACTCGAACACCCGTATCAGAGTAACAGCTGTCGCGGGTAGATGTTTGGATATCCCGGAGTACGGTTAATAATTGAGCAGGTATGAATCCGAATGAGGATTCGAAGAAATGACGAGAAAATTGAAACACATGGACCCTCTTTACCGGTTCGGAATAATAGGCGCCGGACCTTGAACTCCGAGTTCTAACCGCACCACCCAGAATCCAAGGAAGAGCTTTGACCAACACCGCATATCGCCAAGTTCCTAGCCGAATATGTGCCAAGGACCATGAAGTCGCAACCCTAGGACCGAAAAATCCGAAAGCCACAAGTCCTACTTAGAACAGTCTTCACACGACACCATCGCCTGTCCCGGTGTCGACGCCGCTGGGATCGCTAGCTTTATGGATCAAGATACCTAGGTAACCAGGAGCAGGCGCACATCCACAGTATAAGCCTTTCATCCGCATAAACCTTGGGTGTGAATCCACGGAGAAGAGACAGGATTAAGACGTCGTAAGATCGACCAGCCCGAGAAAATGAAGGGAGCCTAGCAAGTCCAGGGACAAAAGAAATCAACGTGCGATGCATAGAGAGACATGGAGAGGCTTAAATTAAAACCAACGTGCTCCAATCCTGATGGGATTCAAGTTGCCTAGAGCAGGAAGAAGGACGACATCTTTGATGGAAATATGCTCCCGTAAAACCATGCTCAATTCGCTTGATCAGGAATCGGAGCAGCGACCGAGTGTCAGAAGGGCGGTATCCCGGAGCGTGGGGAATGATGTTCAAATGTATGGAGGGCAACAGTGGACTGCTCTCTCGGCTGCCTTTGTTTGGGCGTGCCACTTGATGGATTGATGGAGGATATCGATAAGTACTAGAAGCCCATTAATAATTTTAACTTATCTCGCAAAAAATGGGGCCCAGGAGGCAAGTCCTCGTAAACGAAGAATCCAAACGCTCATTGTTTCTTTTAATTGAGGCATACGATGCCTAATCAGTATGAGCCAAAAAGTGAGTCTTAGAAATCTCAGAATGGTCGGCCAATTTCCGCTGCTGAGTGCTTGCTCTACAGCGCCATTGAAGGCGAGGCACTGGATGCGTATTTCCATCTCGGATTCGACGACAAACAGTTAGAGAGCATCTCAAAGGCCACTATGATACTGAGTATATGACCTGGGGTACGTCTCCTACTTCATTCTGTCCTACCTTGCTAAAATTTTGACCATTTAACAGAGTCCATTGCTCGTGCTGTTGACGAAATTCGCGAGATGTTTCCGAATCACCTATACGCAAAGACCTTACACTGCGACGTGGCATTTATGCATGAGCACCGTATGGCGGCTCCTGTTGCTGGGGTCGTAACAGTCATAGAAGGGAACTTATTAGCCGGGTTCGACCTCAGCTCTGGCGAAGTTAAGTCCTCCAAGATTTGCCATTCTTTGGACGTTTTCGCGACAGTTTTGACATATAGCTCGCAACTAAGATCGTCAAGGCGATCGTACAAGATGGAGCCTGGCAGCAGTATCAACAGCATAGTCAAAAGAAACTTACGAGGACCGAACTTACAGGAGGTCGGTAGAATTGAGGATGGTAAAACGAGTGATGCTGGCGGTGCACAAAATCCTCGTCTCGGGAAGGGAAAAATGGATCTCGTGCAGGAACTTTGGGGGGGAAAGAGATCCGTTTATACTTCTCTGTTCCGAATAATGAAACACCGTGGTTCTCCAAAAATGAGGAGAAGCCATCCCATGCCCCTCTGTCTCCTCATTTTCGGTGGCCAGTTGAATTTGGTCAGCGGGCATGGTGGAGTAAGCATTGATCTATCAACAAAAAATGGCGAAGAAAGGTACAAGTTGAACGAGAATGAACATGCTACACGTGATGATGTCCGATCCCCGAAACAAAGTCCCACGACTATTTCCTCACTTTCCCGGTTATCGATGAGTGCATTTTCAATTTTCCACCATCAAGCATGATTCATTCACCCATCCCTTCACCATCGACAAGCCACGAAAAAGCTCAAATTTATCATCCTTCCAGCCGATACTATCTGCTTTACGCAGTTAGTACGGTTGCTCCAGGATGTATATTGCTTCCATTCGTTGTTTTCGATGAGCTTGGTTTTTCACCTACCATGAATTACTCGACCATCCCTTCCTCCCTCAAGGAAAAACCGCGAAAAAACCGTGTTTTATCATCCTTCCAGGCGATACAGCTGCTTTACACCAGATACAGTTGCTTTAGGATGTGGACGTCGCGCTTATTAGCGGTTTTTCAATGAGCGTGGCTGCTGCGTGGTGATACACCGCTCGACATTTTATTTCTTTCATTGGGACGGAATATCTCTTTGATTTACTCTTTCCCAGGGTTGATGAGTTTGCCTACTCGGCGCCCAGAATCGCGCTGGATCGATGTATTGGGCACGTCGGGCTTGGAAGGTCCAGTTGCGCTCATCCACGCCATCGTCTGGTTCGTCAACGATTCATTTTTCCCTTCTCCTCTCTTTGCATCTCGTTTCGGTGTAATATCGAACGCCGAGTACCAGATCCAGAATTGGAATGTTCGTCTGGTCCGGTGGGGTTCTGCCTCTCCGATCCCAGGCCCTTGGGGTATATTTTCGCCGGGAGGCGACCTGGAGACCTGGGATGTTGACCACAGATGAGCGGAATATTCTTGCATGGATTATGAGTGGTATGGTTAGTACTCGGAGTTCGACGTTTCAGTGTCCAGGGAGCACTCACCACCTGTTACCTCGAATTCGGTACATTTCATTTTTCTCGTGCTGTTGGCGTCTGTTCAAATGACATGACGCTTCACATCCTTCACTTTCAAGCCCTCCGCGATTACTTGCTGTTCTGATGTGGGATGAAGGAGTCGAGCATGACTGTCCACGGTCCTTCATTTGACGGATGATCCTCCTTCCTGCTGGAACGATCTCGACCGTCAGAGCAAATTGAGCATATGAGGCCACTCTGTGCTATCTGATAGGATTCGTTTACATGATCCTTTCTCGTCCCCGTTGTCTCTGGGGTATCAATTCTGTGTTTTTCTACCCCGTATCCACTGTCTCAATACTCGATAACCTCCTCTAGATATCTCCGCCTTCCGGATGCACCCTGACATCAGAAACAAAGCGCATATAGTTATACTTGCTATTATCTGATTTTCAAGTTAGAGTACCGGTTAAACCTTTCTTCTTTTTTCTATCACTAGCAATCGCGAAAGTACGCTGCAAACAGTACTTGATTTGAATCGCTTCCCGACCCACGCAATGCTAATATGCAAATGGCTCAAGAGTCTCTACCACACCATGCTCTTTAAAGAACGTAACCAACGGCTCCAAATCCTCCTCCATATCCGCGCTCTCCAAAAAATCAACCGTCCTCCCCACTCTCAACGCATAAACATTACCACCCCACCGAATCCCCGCCCTGCCTCCCGTAATAGCCTCAATGCACCGGTTGGCAGGAGCGTCGTTCATTAAAAAGCTGTCGTCGTACGTCAAGCAGAGGACGTGCTCGAGTTTCGGCCCATTGACTCCTCGCCTGACAACGAACAGGGGTCGCACTTGGCTGGACCTCTTGAACCATATAGCATCGTCGAGCATGTGGAATGGGTCACTGACGAGGTTTCTTTTCGTTTTCAGCGAAGAGGATGGCTTCGAAGGTGTTGCCGCCCGCTGCTTTGATTTTGGCCCGGTACTCTTGGTTGGATTCCGAGTCCTACAGAGGAAATGGGGGGAGGATGGATTGGTTAGGTTTAGGTTAGATTATTGGCACTGAGTGCAATGTTGAACATTTAAATCCCGCCTTTTTCTGATGTTCTTCGGTACAATAAAATGCACCTTGGCAGCTCGGACACAACGTCGATGTAGGTGTGTCGCATACGAGGCAATTTCCCGAGACCATGGTAAGGAATTCAAGGGAGTCCGAAGTAGTGATTGTAATGAAGATGAAGCTGGAAAAACCGGTTTAAAGTGATATCTCGGATGGGTGGTTTGCGTCAGAGGGACATTGGACGTGGATGGAGAGATGCGTGCGTCTTTTGATCTGGACCGCCCACCCCGGCCCCGCGGACACTTGTCCTCGGAGGGCATTCGAGCTGGTACGTTTCTCATTCCCCCAATCCTACCCTCGGATCCATTCAAACTCACCTCAAGAAATAGGTTCGTACGCTGGCCTCCGGTAGATCTATGACGCATGGTCATTTCTCTCAGATGATCTTGAATTCAAAATTTGTCCTTTCCTTCTTCGATTTTCCGTGCGCGTGGATACGATAGATTCTACTTTCAACCCCTATGTACTTAGCGCAATATTCATCGCATCCTCCTGCTCAAGCGGAAGGGATTTGATATCGATCACCAACAATGTACGAGCAGTCGGAGAGGGAGCTAGGCCGCGGACAGCTGTAATACAGATACCGTCCCAGAGAGGTGCAAACAATTCCAGCCCCGTTTGTAGTCTGAACACGGTCTGTATATGCGGGCCGTGAGCTTAAAAATACGAGGACGATGTTGGATGAATGTATGGGGGAGAAACGTCAATGGAAATCGTTCAAATAAGGACTTACGGAGGACAGCCGAAGATCCCAGATCTAGAGGATCCCATACCCAAAACCCCTACAGCGCGAAAGACTTTCCCACTTCAGTTGCTGGGATACCTGATCCTGCATAGGTAAATATACACCGGGAGTCAATAGCGAACCCGTCCGTTTGCAGGAAATTTCCTCCGGATCATGGCAAGAATAACTTCCCTGGTCATAAAGCCTGAAAAACCATGAATAAGGGGATGGATGCCAATCAGTTGAAGTGTACCATATACTGCGTTAAAGAGCAGTCTATATGTGTCAATCGACAGAGACATGCATCCATGGTTTTCGTGCTCACAACACAGGGAGGGAGTTAAATGGGATATATTCAGAACCGCAACTGGCCCTCATCGATGATCCGTACACTGCTCGCTCATTGAAAAGCAAGCCAAAGGCGCTAAAAGATTGTCGTTTATATAGATCCATGGTTTTTGTTGTCACAGCAGTGGTGGAGACTGAAGATGGATAAGGCATGCGATGAAGTAGAGCGTAAGCATTGGGTCCAGCCCGCAGAATCCTGTTGCCACGTATATTTCGTACCGTTTTTGTGCACCATGACAACGGAAGAAAGAGACCAGAACTAGGGGCGCACCGTAGAGACTCGAGAGAACGAACAATGCATTTTAAATCACGAAAAAATTCATGCTTATTACGGACACATATACCAAGGTTATAAGGCAAGAAATATTGCTCTAAGGGTGGTGAATGGTAGTTAAAACAGACAATTCATTATTTTTGAGGGTCATGTTCCCTCCACATGAACTACGTGATGGCGGAAGTTTGTCGCCACCTGGCCGCCAGGTTTTTCGAAAAATCTGACCCGAACCTGGCCCAAAAACAAAGTGCCGTGATGGGTGGCCACCACGTCTGTCAGTGTCAGCAGAGCTGGCACACGCCTGTTGGCCAAATAGCAGTGTATCATCTGAGAAATCCGGCCGATTGAATACATTCGAATTTAATATAGTGTCGATTGGTCGAAACTAATATATGGAATGTTCGTCCCTTCTCTCAATAATGGCGACACGTCCCACGAGCTTCCGAAACAAATGCTATTGATTCTTATCATGAGGCATCGCCCCAATCCTGCTGTACTTGGGTCGTGTGAGAAAGCAGTCGCGAGCATAGTTTCTCTAACCACAACCTTCACCCAGTACAAAATGAACAAGGATCAGCAAGGCTATCTCATCGCTGCTTCTCCGATCCTCCTCTCTTTCGTCGGGTTTGTCGTTGTATCCCTGGCCATTATTTCCTATCGCAAGTTCAAAAACTACCGAATGCGACAGCGGTGGAGAAGAACGACGTATCATACTCCCAGAACTACCTGGACTTATCCTCCGTCTCCAACGATGTCAACCCAACTTGAAGCGGGAGATGCGAGTGATGGTATTGTTACGAGCGATGCCACGATCTCTCTGGGTTGCAGACGACCCCACGAGAACTCAGTCCTACGGCCACCACCACCTGCGGTAGTTAAGGAGGCGGAGAAGGAAGGTGGATCATTAGGGGATCGACGGTCATTAACGTTGGCTATGCACATGGACGGTGCCGAAAGGTAAAGCTTGAAACTGGAGCTTTGAAGGGATAACTGGAGAGGTTCGTCGCTGCGTTGATATGGGAAAATTCCACGTCTATTGAACTTTCTTATTCCATGCTAAGTTAGCTATGCATAATCTGAACCGTTAGATTGGAGAACCAAGTCCGAGTAGATAGTCGTTGGTGTGCAAACATCATATTATACTTACATTCGCCTGAATCCAGCAAAAGTGCGTTGTTGCACGGCAAAAGCCTAACCTTCGAGTCATTTTACACAAGGATAAAATCTTCAGTGACATGGAACTTCCCAGTTTTTCACGATTCAAGGTTCGCATCCCCTTCATACTCTTACTGAGTCTTGCTGGTTCTGAACCAATTAAATCCTTGTGCAGATTTTGCAACCTTGACGGCTGAGAGCGGAAACACCCGCGTCATCCGAGGATCTTCCTATGAGCAGAACGCGTGGGGGGTGCATTATGGGATGATGGGACCTCGAGCTGCGTCGGCAGGTTTAGAGATAAAACTGAGGGAAACGAGGGTCGACGAGGCTGGGTGTACATAGGGTAAACAGCCTCAGGCCCGATTTGCCGAAACCAGTACCTGGGATCTTCATCCCATCTCCAGATAGAAAGAACCGCCTCATTGGAAACCACAGATGTCGTTATCGGGGGTGCCTAATTTTCTTTATTAATGAGCATCGCCTCAAAGCCCCTGAAGTTAGTTATTTAAAAACTCAAAAAACACTTGCGAACATTGCTTTCTCCCACTCGCCATCACTCAGGCGGAGTCCCATCTGGCAATTGACGGAATGAACAAGAGTTACCTCATCGCTCTAATAGTTCCCGTTCTCCTCTCCCTCACCGGGTTTGTCGTTCTATCCCTGGCCCTTATTTCCGATTGCAAGAATAAGAAACGTAAAATGCAAAAGCGCTTTCCTAATCTCGCGACTTCCCGGAAATGTACTCCATTTCCAATAACGCCATCCCGGCTGGAAGCCGGAGATGCGAGTAATAGTGTTGTTACAAACAATGCTGCATTCTCTCTAGGCGGAAGACGGTCCCAGGAGAATGTCATTCAAGGACCATCACCACCAGCGGTCGTGAAGCAGGTCGAGAAGGAAGATGAACCAGTTTTGGAAGACAAAGGTCGTTAATGTCAGCGATGCACATGGACGGCGCTGAAAGATAAACCTTGGAGCTTGGAGCTTGAGGCTTGAGGCTTACCTCGACTTCTCGCGAGTAGCAGTGGTTCGTCATTAATGACCATCGCAAAATTCTCCGTCTTGAACTTCTTACTTCATATTAACTCAGGTATACGTAGCATTAACGGTTGGCTGGGGGAATAAAGTCCGAGTAGATATGCAGGTGACATAGGTCTGCCTGTACTTCCCGAGGACTATGAACCAGTAGAAGATAACGTCTAATTACACGCAAATTCCATCGCTTTACTGATAATGAAACATCTTAAATCGCTGGAGTCGCCTTGACAGATACAGGCGTGATGAACGAGGTGTGTACCCGGACGGCGCACGCGCATTTTTGGATATGGGATCAACGCTCCGCCTGATTAGCCTCCGGGTATTTCCCTAATCCTTTCCTTCTCACCTTGAGTCAGCTGTCTACATAGCGTCATTGTAATATCGCTATTAACAGCCTCTATTCCAAACCAGACCCCACTTCACTAACCCCATCTGTGTCATCGAGCTGAAATTAAATCATGCCGATGCTCCCATTCCAGACGGGATATTGACGATGGGCGTTGTCGAGCAGTCCGCGTCTCAATGAGTATTCATTCCACTTCGTCAATTCGAAAAATACTAAGAAAAACCTCAACCCTTCATTCATAGCGTTTCGGGAGACTTCGCGAACGTGATAGTCCCAAAATATTGTCCCGTCTCATGGTCTATAGCCTATGACAAGCTTGCATATCTGGTAAACGGGACGGGTCACGAGTGCTGGGACTCGAATGAACGTCCACTTTGTACCGCGGGCGGGCATTTCGTGGATTAAACATTGTTTAAAGTTTTGTTGATATGCCGCCTTTTTCAATTTCATTCATCTGCGGTTTCGGCGTGATCGGCCGGCGCGCCAAATAGCGGATCGTCGTTGACCTCATCCTCGTTCAGCGCTCAAGCCTCACGGGCACCATCAGCCTCTAACTGTGAGTATGGAACCACCAATCAAGTTCCCATCACCGTTTCAACGACCAAGGTCAATCATCAGCGCTTAGGCCAGCACTAGCGACCTACGGGACGATCGACGCGTTGGCCAGTCCGGCTGGCCCACTGGGATCGGGATGTAGGCTGAGAGATTGCAGTTAGCTTCGCAGTGCGTATGTCGGGTGGCTCAATAATCAGGTACCATGAGTGCTCAGGATCTTCCTCACTTTCCAGCATGACGTTTCCCTCTTAACCGTATGTTTGAATCTGCAGCTGGCTTGTCTTTATGGCTCCTGCATCTACAAATCCCAGACCCGGCCGACGTGTCTATCACCTATCATCTCTGGCTCTATCTGGGATTCAATAATTAATCTTCTTCGGCTCTTTCTGACTTGTCAGCTTTCCTTTACTCGTCCTTTTTGCACCGCTCAGAATTTCGAAATTGGCAATCTCGTCTCGTTCGCTTACGTTCCACTCGATTTTTCCCTTGAAGCATTTACCAAACATCATGTCTTGATATCAAATTTAGGCATATCCAGGGTAAGTTACGTACGTATATCCCAGGGACCGGGATCGATTTGCTTTGTTTTTATCATTGTCGTTGGGTTGTCGTGATCCTTACCCATGTATCATTGTCACCGAACAATCCCCAGCACCCTTTCCTTACCATCCTCTTATATGGGTCGAGGGCCTGAGAAATCTACTGTTCAAATACTCGCCGGGACCTCCATGGGCTATCGCGGGGATTGCTCTCGATTTTAGTTCAACCTTCACCCATTCTTTTGCTTGCCGCGGTACCGGGGTGTGGTTTTCTCGTGTTCATCTTCGTGGTTGGCCTTTCTTGTATTCCTTGCGGTCTGACTCCTTCCTGTCATTTCACGTTAATTTTCGTTCCTACCCTGCCCCTGAACCCTTAATCGTACTACATCTGCCTCGATTCGACCAATAGCGCGTGATGCTGGCATATTGTAACAGGCACTGGGCTCAAGGCTTGATCTAGACTTTCGAGTTCTGGGATGGTGACGTGAGATCGGATGCGAAGGAAGATTGCGCGGATTTCCATGTCGTACAGGTTTTGGAAGTTTTCCGTGTTTTCTTTACCCTTGTGGTTTCCGGGTTCCGTCATTGGTGATGGAAAGTGCGATATTCAAGACATTCCGTGAGAGCGACCGCGACTGGGCATGGACCTTTTCATCTGGTGCGGGTTCCTGCTTCGTCTGTAATTGGGAAGCCTCTTGATACTTTGACAGGCAGTGACATTTCTGTGTACGGAACCTAGAATATATAAGAGCTTGTTACTCCGTGTCGGATTCCACCCAACTTCCATGGCCCTAATCGAAACGTTGTTCTTCAGCCTAACCGTCAAGTTATATCTCATTCGGTTGACCTGCGTCGCAGCGGCTGCCGCCCTATGTATGCTTCCGTTTATATGGAAGGAAAAATGGAGTCCGTTCGGCTTCGTCATCGTGATTATTCTAGCCCATCAGATTATAAGGTGAATCATGTTCGCTTTTCGGGGTTTTTGGTTGTTAACGGGATGCGTAGTGCTTTTGAGCCCATGAGGTTGAAAAAAGGATTCTACTGTTTGGATCTCTTGGCTTTGCTAGGAGAAACGTCCAGTAAATCCGCATTTAACTTGGTTATGGAACGAAGCTTAAAACCATAACACAGTACTTTCGGTGCATCTAGTTCGCTCCCCGGCAGTTATTCACACCTGGTCCTCGGAGGCCGCCATCTTAAATGCATTTTTCGGCTGTTCTCTTCTGGTGTTGCTCTTGCTTGTTACCGCTTTACGTTTGGCAGCAATCATTCGATGGAAATTTTCTGAAAGTGGACGTGATTTAGGTGATAGGTTTGATTTTATAACTTCCTTCGGGAAAGGAAGGCGGCGCCCTTCGTGGTGGGAGGTGCTGGTCGGGAAGTCCATATTAAAATCCCATTTGCCGTGAGTTTTCCGTCAATGCTTATCCAAACAAGTTTATCATTTCGAGATCTGCCACGTAGGGGAGAGTCCAAGACTCTGAAAGCTTGTAGAGGCTTACTCGCACTTCTTTTCATGTCTGCTCTCATTGGTGTCGCGATTTTCTCGATCATATTGGGGCCAATCCGAGGGTCACTTCTGATCCTTGTGAAGGACGTCCGAGCCATGGATGTACCTGTGGATTTCCGAGCAGAGCCTTCCGTGTGGAATGTCATCGTTGTGAGTTGTATCTATGGCTTCAACGTCCGAATTCTTTATTAATGAATTCTAGACTCGTCTTCTGTATGATATGAAATGGGCCGATGACGCAAAATTTCATGATGCTGTGAATGTGACTGCTCTGTGGGACAATTCTAGTGTGTTTCCAAAGACCTTCGTCCGTTATATTCTGAATAACATCGTTGATTACCCGAAGATACCATTCCCGGACCACCATGCGTCCACGTCCCAGGAAGTACGAGACCCAGTAACCTCGCCAGCCCCATCCAAGCAATTACCATCCATTGCCCTGCACGTTTGCCTGTCCCCGATGGTTCGTACAAATCCTTGAACCATAAACGTGCGGCTGTTAATCTCCTCTCTAGCCCAGAAGAACTATATTTCTCCACTGCTTGATCGCGACGCACGACCTGATCTCCTGATCAGCATTGACTACACCAAGATCGGTCTTCCAACAGACGACATCATCAGCACAACTAATAACTCGGTGGAGGTTTATATTGGTCTCACGAACGACACTTTCACAGCTGTCTATCGGACTATCCCGACGACAATCCCGCCCGGAGTCAATTTAATGGGTACTCTAAGCCTCGAGTTGCGGCAGCTTTACAAGAACGTTGGACTTTCTGCTTTGGGGCTATTCACCGTATGCCTTATTTCTTACTCCTACTCGGCATGGTGTCTGACTCCCCTTTTTTTCTTCTCTAGCAATCAACTACCATTATGATCGCACGGGTGATCAATGTTTTCATGGACCCGAGGGCAGGAATTTCTCCTCTCATCCCCCGATCCCTCAATACATCCACCTTTCGAGTGTTTTTACAGGACGACCCTTCGGAATGGATAACAATTTCGGATGCGAGGGAGGAATCTGTCCTCGCTGGTTTTTCCCGTGTCGGTGGGTTATGGGCTTTCCTCTGTGGCGTCTTCACTGTGTATTTCGGGACATCCCTACTGCGGATTATATGTGGTAAGTACTCTTTCTAACTTAATGTACGCTTCCCAGTCGTTTACGACCATCTAGATGTTAAACCAATATCCATTATCGGAGTCGCACATCAGCTGCAGCTCGAGGAGATATCCAAGGGATTCCAAAACGTTTCCACCAAACATATTCCACCCGAAGGATTACTGGCTTTTATTTCGAAATATCTCATCGACGCAAGTTTCTTGGAAGACGCCAGTGTTCAAGGCCCTCTTCTTCCTGTCGTCCAACCCACTTTCCCGCCGGCTGCTCCGCCTGTTCCCCCGGACCGCCCAGGTACTGTTCGAGGTGCTGAAACAGTGCCGTTCGCTGCACATGGTATACCTGGATATGACGTGGAGGTATTCGAGTTACAGGATAAACTGTCTCGGAGAGAGGAGCATCCTGAAGGTGAAGTGTAGCTTGTTTCTATGTCACGGAGCCGGTACGTACGATGTCGTTTAGCATGGAAATCCCAATCCACACGGGTGCTTGGGCGGGCGATCATATTTCTAGAGGAAGTAGAGGAACGCAGGGTTTTGAATACGTGAATAGATTAGACGGTGGATGTTGCCTGAAATGGCTTAAGGAAACCCAAGCAAGGGAACTTCTTAAATTGTCTCCGAGAATGTCACTCCCTTCCAGCGTGTGTATTTGGATGAAGTGTATCTCCCGGCCGAATCACATTGGCATATCAAACTCGATGCAGGGCAATCATGTTGGAAAACGTTATTGTGACTTTCTGCCCCGGTTTTTTTTTCCTCCGTGCCGGTGTCTGCGGACACATGATGACGATTCAATTTCTACTTGTTGGGCACGGTCAATGCAACTGCGATACATCCCAGATTTGTCACCCGTGAAGGCGTGGAGTGAGGACGCGAGGACGGGTTAGAGCATAACCCGATTATTTCGTGTTCCTTGGCTCTTATTTTCAATGCTAATGGTGACGAGGTACTCCATAAATCCCGTCCTGAGGCTTGCGTAACTCAGAAGATGCACATTTGAAACAGGATGAAAGGCGCGAGGTCTTTTTTGTCTTTGAGAAAGCAGTTGCTGGTGCGACAAGGACTTCGTTGTGAGTAGCATTATTTCCGGGGATAGTCTTTACATCCTGGAGAGCTTTATCATTCGGTGTACTATCTTTCCATTTTGTCATCTCATTTCGTTTTGTAAATTCGCATGAAACACGAAAGCTCCGCGCTTAGTATATAAAAGCAAATCCGTCCGTTTCTTAAGTCAAACTGGGATCTATGCTCCTCAAGCTCTACATTGCGGTATACTCTCGAGGGTGCTCTGAAGATAATCCCCAAGGATTCGATACCAAGATGTTGGAGCCTTTGGCGGCCGAGGATAATTAGAAGAAGTGGCGTGCATTTCAAGTTGACAAAAGACACTCCGCATCTGTAAATAATTACCAGTAATAATTTTGCGCTACCGTGAAGTGTTCCTGCGACCACACAGCGGGCGCATAACAATTTTACAGTTGACTATTAATATTGATCCGTGAGAAGGTGACCCGTGAGATCTTGACACTGGACATGACCTATCGATGATCGATATCGTTGCGATTTGCATTGCACCATCTGCTCAGATCACAGCGACAATATGAGCTGGCTTGGTATCTTAGCAGGTGTTGACTTCGAGGCTCCCCGCGATCTTCCATCTTGCTTGTACATATTCCTCAAGAGTTCTGGGATTAACAGATACCCGGGCTCTCGCATCCCCATGTCATCCGATAGCGAACGCGAAATGGCCTACATTCGCTCTCGTGTGTATTTGAAAGCAGAAATGGAAAAGCTCATCAATAATCACGGGTGGGTGTTGAAAACCAATGGCGGTGAGAGTTTTGAATTGTCTAGTATAATCCTCGGTCTTGAAATATTTTATGTCGCTTACGTGCAGCCGAGGACTGGTTTCATGTCTCCAAGGCTACCTTCAACCAGAGGACATCGTCCCCATCTCTTCGGGTTCCCTTAGAGTTTTCGTCATTGCTCCCTAATCATCTTAAATCTGCACTCCATCTCTTCCATCCCGTCGTAGAGCGTATCTCATCCGATAAGATCAAGCTTTACGTTACTGAAGACCCACCCCCGCTCGCAACCATCTTTTACATCCTCCAGGTCGTCGCACCTGGTTTCGTCGCAATCGTTTATAACCACCCATATGACCATTTGGGCGAGATGAACTGGTCATATGTCCTTCCTCAGCCATCGTGGTTAGAGGAGCACCGAGATATGCTCGTTGATATTTTGGGAAGTCACAGGAAATACCAACTCATTCTCGAGTTTTCCAAGAACCAACCTATCTATCAATGTAAGTAGGCGCATCTGGGTCCCAGAGGCTATTATTTGAACTTGTCTATTTGTGCAGATGAATTTTATGCCCATCAAGAAATGAAAGTGGAGGACGTCTGGGCCATTCGGCCACAAGGTGCGAGCAAACTCCAGGCATATTGTTGGACATCTAATTGGTTATTCCGTTAGGGGGAGGGTCTCCTCGTTTTCCTAGTGATTTGTTGATCGGGTCCCCGCAAACTTCTTGATCCATGTCAAGATGGATGTATTCAATTCAAAGAAAAAAACATAGGCACTTAGGGACGAAGGTTAGGTAGACATGTATATCAATTTTAGGTTCCAGTCAGAACTTGGGTCTTCCATTCACGTTGTCTTCCGTTCATGTCGGGGTCTTCTGGTCATGTTATCGAATGGCTACTGTCTTGTCGTGGATCTTATCAGGTTATTTCGTTTAGAACTGTAAGGTCTCATGATCAATACAATCCTGTACCCTCGATCTATTTTGATGCCGCTCAAGTACACTTGACTCCATACTATCCGGCTCGAGGCATTTTTCACTGGGCTTCACGTTCGGAGGTTCTCTAGTGCTATGTACGTTTCAGTGCTATATCCAATGAGTATATTCAACAACAAAGGTCATCGGCAGGACTCAGCCGTTGGATGCGACTAAACGAGCGGGAACCATTCGCAACTAAGGGGAACGTGCGCGTCCATCACCTAACCGCTCCCAAGTCAGACAGAGGACGAGATACTGAGCAACAACGAGAATACCTAGCCCCATTGGCAAACAATCTCCATTAGCCCTGCCATCCCAAACTCATCCCATCGCCAGCTTTGGCCGATACTCCCTCACCGCACTGTACCTCCGAATGGACGTCGGCCTTCAAGTTTGAAGGCAACCATCAGCCATAAATCCGGGTACCCGTAAGGTTGTCCCTGACCCACGCGCCTTGTACGTATCCATTTTTTTCTGTCGCGAAATTCCATCTCAGATATAAGAAAGAGAAATAATGAAAGTCGCACCATCGGCTGGTCAGTATCATCAATGCAGGCGATGGGTCTGATGGCGTGAGGCAGTCCATGTTAGCGTATAACTTTGTCCAGGTTTCACGACAAGTATCTAAGAAAAAAGTCGAATGAATGAGACTATGGACTTGCAAATGTATCTCGTCGTCAAAGGCCAACGGAAAGGGATCGTGGGAAATCGTTAAAAGGTTCGTCGTTCGAGGTCAAATGTCACACGTTGCCTTGTTCACTCCCTACGGAAGAAATTTTCACAGGTACAATTCCAAACCTTTGCCGGCTTTCATATTTTCTTTGTTACGCCTTATCGTGGCATCTCCATGGCCCCATTTCTGATTTCCTATCGGGATTCGGTTCATCCTGCATGGTTGCACTGCTTTTTCTTCCCAATCGATGCAATGATTCAGTCCCTTCTGCGGATGTTGTTCGTTTCAACGATGGGCCAACAGTTTGCTGCTCCTGAGAGAACCGTAAGCCGATAGGCTCAAGGAGCTCGCCATGCTCACCTTGCCGCTCGCGATCAATGCCAGTGGAAAATCGGAACAGAGTGCGACTACCTCCCCGTTCACCCTGCAGAGCTTGTGGTTAAACGCTGCCGGGAAATCTATCATCGTCCTCATATGAAAAGCCATGTCGCAGGGAACGGCTACGTAAAATACCAGACCACATTCTTGATAACTCCACAGCTGTGGAAGCGGGAGTGATTGGGTATTCGAGCTCATGCAATGACATCGCTGTGACCATGGCTTTTCCGAGGGTTGAACGTTGATTGATGATCCTTGACGGATGAAGCGGAATGTATATGAGCTAACGGAAGGCGAAAATGGAAGGGAGATGGAGGGGAAGGGGAAGGAAGGATCATACGCACACCAAGACTGTGTGATGAGCGTGGCTTTTTGATATATCAGGCCTATTGATTATCCTTCAGCGCAACCGTTTCCTTTTTTCTAGCATCCCACACAGTCAACGACTGTGGCTTCCCTCTGGAATCGGCTCTCTTGCGTTAGTGTTTCCATTTCCTCATTATCTGAGGTCACGGTGTGGACAGCAGATACCTATTCATTCGCAAGAAGATGCGAACTTTCGATGCACCCCGCACTTTCAACGAGCTCTCGTGGGTCGAATCACTAGCTGCAATGTCAACGTTGGTACACTACGACTCAGCGTTACGTTTGGAAAAGAAGCGGAGGAGACTTATCGAATTTGTGTATGGAGCTCCGACATCGGTTCGTCGGGGGAAGTTGTCTCCTCTTTATATTTACATTTCACTTCCACATGACTCATTTCATGCGGTAGGGAAGTAGCCAAAATTACTACAGTGCATACATAGTACATATCGCTATCTTGGGATATCGAGGTAATTGGTCAAAATTTTTGCGATGAACCGACCAACAATTCGCTTGGAAAAAGAGGGTTGCGCTTAATGAGCTCTGAATTAATTAGGGTGTGTGAGTCACCCTTGTAGTAATATGTAACTATATTGATAGGAAAGTTCAATAAATTGTGATCCCCCAAAAATCTGACGAACTTACAGTCAACATCAATCCGATAAGCTTCGGAATGATTAAGGATGAGGTCGTATTTATCTCGACCTCCCAGAATATGGATCAGCATATCCTTATTCTCTTCTAACCACCCTTGATCCGGAAAGAAAGTGTGCCACACCACTTCGCCGAGACAAAGATAGTCATAGCAGAAATTTAGCATCAAGAACCCGGGTGCGATGACCTGGATGATGTGGACGATAATCACAAGAGGGGGCACCTCTTCGCTGACGAAAAGGTCGATCTCATTGGGCGACTGGCGCTCTACGATGACGGGGACAGCATTGACCCAATTATTTGAGTCGGAAAACATTGACGAGAGCTGGAAGGGCAGTTTAAAGTGGCATCCGTCGATGGAGATGTGAAACCAGGTGCGCTCTATGCGCGGGGTGAGTCAATAGTTCGTGACTCTCTGAGGTTTGAATTATCTTACCGTAATTGACGTGCAAGGTCCAGCCATGGTTAACGACAAGCTTCTCCATTTCCGTCTTCAAAATCATGCGGGCGCGAACGTAGGCGGCTTCACGTTCAGTGTGGGATAGAACAGCGGTGCTCTCCCGCCAGTTTTCAACCTCCTCAGCGCCATTGTAGTAGACGCAAGTCGTAGTGATACATCGATCGGGATCGTCGGGGGCTAGAGGCATGATGAGCGGATTGGTATACAGTGTCGCTGATTGTCGATCGATGACCTTTAAGTTCAATGTTCAATCTCACGGTCTGTCAATCGTATGTAAGGATCACCTGCTCTCGCTTTCGTCGGCCACATTAGAAGTCTTTCGGTAGTTTTGTATCGCCGTTGCACGTCCAATGTCAAGAATTGTCAGAACTCCCCCTGCCGTGGCTTTCTCCTGGATGGGGCAATTAAGTTTGGGCATCAAAAATGATTGACGATCCTTCAATTGGTACTTTGTACGGCCGGGGGCATTGTCGCCATAATCACTGCCTTGAGTAAATGGATCCCCCTCAAAAAAGCGCTCGAGGTACGCGATCACTCGACGTTACTTACAGTGGAGCCCCAGTTTATTATACCATAAACCTTTGTTGGTCGCGTTTCATTTGAACCATAGAGAGTATCATTCCGTCGTGGAGAATACGGTACTGTAACTTTGGGAAGGGATTGGAAGTCACGTTGATCGATCAGCGACCACGAGGTGGAATTTGAATGATTTCCCACGATTCCCTTTCTTTCCGACAGCATTCCCAAAGGCCGCGACATCGACGACGACGCCAGCACTAGCACCGCCGCTGGTCGTACGACTGGTACGATATTCATGGCTCTTATCCACTATCTCTAAGATGTGACTTTGAGAAAACGACCTGAACCTTATGATGAAATAGTTCATCCTGGAGAATCCGCCTGCAATGGCAGGATGATTTTGGGACGCTTTGGGCGAGTATGCGTTCCGAAATTGGGTCGGTTAGGTACGTCTGCTGCTATTCAATGTGATTTTGTTATCCTGTAATGACGCCTCGGTCTCTAGGTCACTATGTGAATCGTGAAGAAGCTCAAACTCCGTTTCAAGTTTGCCCCCCTTCCGCCTGGGCGTCAGGGATTCTTTTCACTGCTGCTATTCTCGCGCGCTCAGCTCTCAATCTCTAGTCGAAAAGAGTACAAGGATCGCTGGCCGTCTTTTGTTTGTCTCTGGCTCGTTCATCATTGCGGAACTCGGGTTATCGCTTCGGCTAGCTTTTCAGCGCCGTTCAGTTTCAATGTGGCCATGGTTCAAAATGGAGACGGCAAATGTTTCTACGGACAAGATGAGGGGAACGGCTTGGTTGAATGACTTGCTGAGTGCATGTCGACTATTGAGATGCCAGTTGGGGCGCTAGCCTCTTTTCCCCCCGTTTCTTGGTCGACCGAAGAGACATTCCCGGTCATCAGCGTATATTCCAGGCTCACGAAAGATCAGTTCTTGGGATGATCGGTATGACCACAATGGTCGAGCCGCTGGTTTTTTCTAGTGCGGTTTCGGAAAAGCTGATGGTCGGGTTCATGTTTGGTTTCCACCACACATTCCGATATTGGGGCGAGAGGACCAGGTCACTGGATGTCCTTAGTATATCTGCAATAACGTCACGATATACAGCTGGACACTGTCCCTGTTGTCGCTGGCATCTTGCATTCCATATATGTGTGGCCAGCTTGCGACCTGGTCCTTAGCAGCACCCACGATAGACGCACGCGCTTTCTGCCTTGAACGTACACGGATTGTCAGGCTGTTCCCATTTCCCACTACCTACTTTCCTTCACCATTCGGAAGGAAAAGGTTGAGGCACCAGGATTCAGCGACGCGGCGGCGTTGGGACTCCCTAAGTCCCTTCGCTCCCTTCTGTTGCCTTGGCGCAAACGATGACCATGAAATCTGGGTCGAACCATATGGGATTTCACCAGCCTTGATAAGGGGCGTACAACATATTTTTGCGTCAAACGTTACCAACAAGTATGCGCCTGGTTCTTGATGTTATATATCGAAATCTTGAAATGCATTAATTCATAAATTTTCCAACCCGCAATCACGCATTGAGCTCGCTCTCGGACAAGTCATTCTCCTCGACAGTTATTGGGAAGGTCCTTTCAGTCGTTTCCACTAAGTTGAAGTCAAGAAAATAGAGTTTCGCACCGACGGCGACTTCCATCCACCCTACCCAAACCCATCCGAAAATCGTTAACCGTCGTCGAGGATATATCGACAAACAATATCTCTCGCAGCGAACTGGCCATACAGGTTTTTGAAATATATCGGCCGGACAAACGAAGCAGATCATCGAATAGGCCCAGTATTTTTGACTGGCACGAGGAACCAACATAAGTAATGATCCATCCAGACATTTTCCTGAGGGACGATCCTCGCTTCCCAACTCCTATCCAGTAACCGACTCCCGTGTCCCGTCATCCGAGTAAATGTGCTCCTGTTGAGCGGGTATATCCAAATTTCTGGACACCAAGTGGATTTTCCTTTTTTCAAGGGAATTCACGGAGAAACATTCAGTGTCGGACATCGGAGCATTTGATACCGTAGCCTTAGGGGAGAAATTGAAGATATTCAACCTCCATAAACCCTCCGGGACTTGCGAGTAATTGTTTCCTTCGGCAGCTGGAAGGTCCCTTGCCGTTGAGAGATGATATACTGCGAATCGACTGGAGTAAGGATTCACAAACTCTTCGCATAGAGCAATTTGCCCTCCATGCGCGAGGAAAATTTCGTTGTTCCATTTGCGAAGAATAAGCGCAATGCACTTGGGATATAACGGATCCCAGAAACGTTGAGCATCCTGCCATTTTTAAAATTAAATTGAAAGAACTGTCTTTCAGAGAGATATGGTACTCGCGTTTTGCAGGCTTATCCACAGATCTTTCGTCATATGACATGCTTCCAATTCTTGTTCTGATGGCGGGACATCGAGCGGATGATCATCCTGGAAGGACAGCGAAAGCAGTCTCGCTAGCCTGATAGATTCTTCTTGTGGATAAGGATCCATTTCCCTTTTCTCGTCTACGTCAGTGCCAGGTATGGCTTCCGACAAAATCAGGGGGTTGGCGCAAGCTACTGGGGAATACGGGGGAGAGTTTATGGGAGGCGGTGGTGGATAATCCTCCAGGTTCAAATCATGGTTTGGGACGTCGCTCGGTGATGAAGGTTGCGAGTTGGATAAAAAGAAACCGTCAGATGTTCGTCTAGCCAAGGGCAATGGCAATCTGCTCCCGGAAATCGAGCCATGCCTGATGTCAGAGCGCAGGGAAGACGTGGCGTTCGAATGAATGTGTGGGTTTCCAGGCTCCAACCTATTATCGGGATGGGGGTCAGTTATCGGAACGAACTTTTGTACGGGTAGACCCGTAATCGAGTTCGGAGTGCCCGCCAAAGGACTTGGGGTTTTATCACCCGACAATACCCCTGATAGCCGCAGGGGAGACAGGTGAGCAGGAACAGGAGGCGCTATTGGAGAATATTTCGGAGGGAGGGCTGAACTGGTTGATGAGACAGTCAAATCACGGTTCAGATCCTCGGCCCTTGGCGCAGGTTGCGAAGTGACATTACGGCGCTCGTTATCGATAAAGTTATCGTGGTTCCAGATGTGGGGGAAGTCCACGAGAAGTTCCTCCAGACCCAACCTCGTCGAGGAACTTGAGCTATGTCGTCCATCGGAATCCCCGGAGTACATAGAGCTAACATGAGGGTTCGAGTCTTTTGGTCTCTCGACGGGGAAGCGATCGATTGTCGGACTAATAGGCACCGCTTGGGTGTTGGATGGACTCTCATTTGGCTTAATCGACTGCGCATTGCCCACAGCAGGACCTGGGGGTGTGAGGGCGTCATTTATCCAGCCGATTATCCTCATGTGCCATGCTTGGTCCATTATCGCACCGTATTTCCTGAGCGTGCTGCCTATGAGGACGAAGTACAAGAATCCAAGGGATAGTACGGCGGAGACGACGACCCGGAACGAAAATGCATCGTTGGGTGTCATCGGCCCTCTATCTGCATCGGCCGTCGTCCCAGTACGCCAAACGAAAGACATGATGCACACGATATACAGCATCATCGACCTGGAAAACGGAAACATTCACTGTGATGATTTCCCAATACCAAGATTGAAAAAGACTTACCATGCTAACCACGTTGCTGGCATTGCCAACAGCACCCAAACGTTCCAGAATATTCCAGTTCCTGACCTTTGCGCCTCCTGAAGGAAGGGTTAGATAAAGATATAGACTATCGCCAGTATGAAATACTGACCTGAGCCCATTCCGCGGCCTTATATGCCTTTCGCATCGTTTCGAACCGTATGATGTATATGCACCCGTAAATGAGACTCATTAACGCGCATATCATTGAGAGAAGAGCGGAATATCGGGTAAGGGGATCGTTCGCGGCGCTTTGGATCTGGAACAGTGAGAGAATGGCCCTGAGCAATTCTTCATTCAGTTACGACGATACGTTATGATGCGAAAGACGTACGAGAGCAACAAAACAGCAATGATATTGAGAGTTTTCCACTCTCTCATGAGTGAATCAATGAAGGTCTGCCACGTGTTCTGAAGCTTGGAATATTGAACGCTTTCGACGGGTTCCAGTTTCCATGCATCAGCGATACCACTGACAGGTTCTTTGAGCAGCATAGCCGCCTCCAGAATACCTTGTTTGATTTGGGGCATCGTCATCTCCGCTTCTTCGAAAATACGCGTCACACGCGAAAAATACAGGTAGGGCAGCCGGAGCAGAAAGTAGAGGTATATCTGCCGCGGTAGAGTATCGAGGAGAAATGCAACAACGTAGGTTATAGCTCGAACTGAGGACATGGCCTCAGGATTTTCGTGGCCGGGGAGCTGGTGTTCGTAATCTGCCGGAGAAGAAGCGCGGCGGAGTGGCTGCAAAACTACCGGGGTTTCTGTAGGATATGTGTCCTGCGATCTCGGTACGAGGATGGGCGATCCAGCTACTCTGGGGCCTTCGGAAGCTGGAGTTCGAGCTTCATCTCTCTCTGACGATAGAGGTATATTAGCCTGATATAGCGATCGTGAGTCAGCATTTTGGGAAGGAGAACTGTTGGTCCAGAGCGGTTGAGCAGACACGGCTGATGACTGGTTCTTTCCGTCGACAATCGGGGTGGTGGAATATTCTCCGGATATATCCTGGACTTGGGGAGGTAGTCGAATGGGGGCTGCCTCAAATCTGGAAACGAGGACTTCGTAAGGAGGTGGCAATCTTGTGTTAGACGATGATGTTCGAATCAAACTGGTATCTGCGGGCATCTCAATCCTTGGACTAATTGGGGTGTTGGTGAGTGCCGTGTTGCTTGCTGCAGTCACGTTCATTTGGGAAACGGTGGGTGCTGAAGTTGTGGGTAGTCGAAGTGGGGTTTGTCGCCCTGAGAGAGCACTGGGAATTCGTAGGGGCGGAGGAGAATGAAGATCCGAGTCATTGTCCCGCCTCGGGGTCGTACTTTGGGTCCTAAGCATCGCTCTAACGCTGCCCGAGATAGAAGGTTTGAATGGGTCGACTGTCGTGTAGGTGCGACGCATGGGGTGGGATTCCATCGAGCCTTTCTTTTTCGATTATTGGGAAGGAACGGTAATAGCTGGGATAGTGGCGAGATCGAACAGTTGTTTCGAGAATTTGGAGGGATTAAATGTATATGTCTTGCACTGCAGAGTGTCATACTTGGCTTTGTGGCGTGGTGGGGCTGTCAAAGGTTAGATAAAGACCGTGGGAAACACCGGGATGGACATTAGTAGCGCTGTCTCTGGGAAAATAATGAAGTAAGAAGATAAGGAATGAAATACATATGTGAAAGGAGGACAAGGCGCTGTCGGAATCCTGGGCGAGCCTTTGTCAGTTGAATCGCGGGAAATCTCAATACCCGCCATGACGGTACCATTCCTCGTACTTACATGTTCGTTGCTTTGTTAGGATTTCGAAGAACCAAGGCTTTCGTGTCTTCATAGCCTCACAGTTGATATCTGTCACCGGATGCGGGAGGGTGTTCACTTGGTATTCACGTCGCCGCACTGCAACCCGCCGCAAACGGCCCGGCCACTGATTTGTTCCCACCCCTTAACTTACCTCCACCTCCCACAAAGTGTTCCTCCCCGTTCCTCCCTTTCTCTAGAGAAAGTTGCCAAGTACATCCTGTAAATAGTAGGTATCAGTGGGAAGGAGGCCCAGTACGTTTTTATGAAGGATCGGAGACGCATAACCATGGCGGCCTTTCGACGACCACTATTCGGACCATGATTGGCATTCTGGAATTCGGTTGTTTGTACTTTAACACTTGATATTTCATTAGCGCGATAACTTGGGGTTGAGATTGAAGCTTTACGAAAAGCTTCAGGAGATTCAGGAGATTATAGTTCGAGGCGTGGAGTTTCTGACCTTCACTCTTCGGATCCTTTCTCTCTAATCGATCATGTGTTACTCGTAGGTCTTGCTGTCTACGTTGTCCACTAGTGTTCCAAACAGGTGGCGATGGAAGATTACTCTGGGCGCTCGTCCTATAGCCAGACAGGATTTATTTACAACGATGTTCAAGTTTGGTGCGGGTCTATCGTCCGAAGGTCTGCGCCAAGTGGGTACATGTATACAGACATTCCACATTCTTATTTCATTCATTATCAAGCACTGAACTGAGGGTACATCTCGAAGGCTTATCACTCGGTATACGAGTGGCCAATCAACAAACTGGTCGGCAAACGAGGGAACCCTCCCTGAACTAGAAAATTCAATCAGACAGAGCAGAAATTTACTGGAAGTTGATGTACGCACTGTGTGGCCAAGTCTCCGGATTGTGGGTTACTCTAGAATCATAGAAGTGATCTGCATTGACGGAAAATTTCAGATAGTATCCCTCAGAACTCCGATGAACTTACACAAATGAGAAGGTTCATATCTTCTGGAAGTATTCAAAATAGTTTCGTAGCTGGCGGGATCGTCCAGTAGAAGATAAACGAGAAAATCGTGGTTTTGCTCTAACCACCATGGCTGTGGAAATACCCTTTCCCACGCCAACTCGCCGTAAGCGTCATACTCGTAGCTGTAATGGATCGTCAAAAAGCCACTTGCGACAACTTGAAGGATGTAGAAGATCGTTTCAAGAGGGGGCGGATCACTAAGGGAAAGGTCGATCTTATCCGCCGAGAAACGCTTTACGAGGGGATGGAAGACCGCGATTAAATCATAGGCGTTGGTGGCAAATGATGCAAGCTGCATGGGCAGCCGAAAATGTGTTCTCTGGCCCGAGCTGGAAACTCTGGAGACGTGAAATAGATCTTGACCTTTATGCAGCGAGCCAACAGATATTTAGGATCCAACGCTCTCCCTGGAATGAAATTATATCTCACCAGCACTGTGCCAGACCCAGCCATAGTGGGAAACAAGCTTTTCCACTTCCCCCTTCAACGCCGCGTGAGCGCGAGCATAGGCAGCTTCATGCCCGCGGGTGGATAAAATTCCGACAATCTTGTCCCAGTTTTTGATCCCACGGAAATCTGTGGAGATGGACAATTCAGGTGGACCATGTCGGTTAGAATCGTAGTTATGAGCCATTATATGATCTGGGATGCTGGGTTGCGATTGTCGATCGATAAGTTCAATCTTCAGTCTCACGGTCATTTTATACCCAGCATAAACGGGACCTGTGAACCTGTCCCGGGACCAGTGTCGTGCAGAGTCACCTGCTCTGGCAACGAGGTTTTTGTCAGCCATAGAAGCCTCGGTAATTCTGTGCCCCCAAACGTGTCCTGTCCCATGTCAGAATTTTGAGAACCACCTCTAGGTACGGGTAAAAGGATCAGGGCCATTGGCGCGTTAGTGGGTGAACGTTTGAACTATGTTGATCCGCCTTTGAGATGGTACTTTGCCCACAGTGGCAAATTGCCGTAATAGCTGCGCGGGCTTACTCGTCGTCCCACGCAAAAGCTCTTTTAGATGAAAAACATGCATTTTTTACGGTAAGATTATCCGATACCCCCCGTTCACTGAATTGAAGGAAAAGCAACGCCGAGTCTGTATCCTTTTCGGATGCATTGTTAGATTCAAATCTTACCAAGGAGGACAAGATGTCCATCCAGTTCTTCGGCGAATACATCGAACATCTCTACCAGGGTGTCTTGTTAATGTTTTTTTTTTCGCTTAATACAATCATTCCGCTCGGAAGCGATGAGCCAGCCTTTCGGGTAGCGTGTAGCGAAAGGTGCATCGTGGTTGAACAATCTTGATTCCTTTGAAGAGCGAAGTGTTTTATAATTTGGTGAAAGATCAAGAGGGGTGTGGAATTAATATTTACTGATAGTTGCTTTGTCGAGAACTAATTGTCCACACTGTTAACTCGCCATCAGGCCGTCGTCCATATACAAAAATCCCAAGTAACAGTAAGGCAAGGCGGTCGATGAAAGACGTGGGCCGAAGTTGACTTGAAGTCTAACGCCAATTAGGCAAAAGAATCAGATCTCCCACTGGTGAGAAGGCGGCCTCGAGCGGGATCAAATGGAATCGACTGACATCGTGTCCCATCAATTCAATCGATCAGATCGATAACAATCGATGATTTCGTCGGAATGGCTCGAAGAATTATCACAACCAAATCACGACACAACGAGGCCCACCGAGCTAAGTACCTTGTTATATTGAAAGCCCTTACATAATAGTTAACGAGCTCGCCACGGTTTCCTTTGAATGCAACGTTGGGCGGTAATCCTAAGTAATACATCATTCCCATTCTCATTATCACGTCCGATCGAGCCAAGTCGTGCGACCTAGATTAAACAAAGGTCGATACCGGAGATAATAAATCCATTCCAAATGCCGATGATCAGATGAAAAGGGGGATTGGGCGTCTAGCAGTTCCTTCAACGCTAATTCATTCATTGTATCGGAAACATACGACCAGACCATGGAATGTTGCCCTGGAATATTTGGATAAAACTATCCAGAAACCCTCACTAATTTGGAAACCCTGTGCCACCATCGGCTATCGCCGCCTATCAGTCAAAATATTTGAGGTCCGACCATCCGGCTTTCTCGGCAGGACATCCAACTCCAAAACCAACGTTCAACTTGGTTGTCACTCTTTCCTGTCCGTCAACCATCCGTGTCCCCGTGGTGTACAGAAAGTCACATTGTTAGAGTCTGTGAGCGCTGTCGTCGCCAGTCGGGAACTCTTTGGTGTACAGTGTATTATTCTGATGAATAAGTACAACCATTATGTAGTTCTTCCGTTGGAAAACATGAGCTTCCAAGCTGTAAAAGTTAGCTTATTTAATAGGAATCCAGGAGATCCAAAAGAAGCCCAGGAGATCTGTGGTCAAGCAGTTAAGCTGCAATAACATTCATTGAGCAGCTTTGAGTTGGTGGCAGATTGAAGAGTTTGGCATGTCGTCCCGCGATGCGAGAGCGCCCTCGAGCGCCCTCAAGCGACGCAAAGCGGACCTTGAATTAATCAGGTGACCGCGTCGGCAGGTCGGCAGCTTCATCTCCGACGCAGGGTTTCTACCAAGAATTATCACCGATAGAGGAGGGGTTTCTACCCGACGAAGAGAAATCCTAGGGTTTCTACCAGAAAGGGGGTTTCTGTTTAGAATTATCCGGAATATTTATGTAATAAATTCATATATTTGAGTCCCGTCCCTCCGGGACGTTTGACATCCCTTGCCTGACAATGTGGTCAGATCGCGCCATCCCCTATGTGAACTATCGCGTCATTCACTATCTTATCTCTCCTACCCACGATATGCAATCTAACGTCGACTCCTGCATCCACAGTTGCCTGCTATTACATAAACGGACGCCGGACGGTGACCGTCGGGCTTAGCCCACACAAATTTATCTTATCTCTCCTACCCACGATATGCAATCTAACGACTCCTGCATCCACAGTTGCCTGCTATTACATAAACGGACGCCGGACGGTGACCGTCGGGCTTAGCCCACACAAATTTTGGACCAATGCTATTCGTACGGACCGTCAAACGCAAGTGCCTGAACAAGATTTGTTCCCAAAAGTGAGAGGTAGTTTCTCCTCGTGGCCTGCTTTTTGGCACGAAAGATCGGTCCAAAAAGTTCCCAAAGCTGTGCGTGATGCATCACGTTGGACTTTTACAAGATCCAGTCACTCGCGAACCAGTTCGGAAACACCGTTATGAAGCCGAGGCAGAACTTAATCAACAACTTTACGTCCTGCACAAATTCTGTGGTGGCTAGAGTTTAACGAGGGAAACGATCATTCTGCGCCACCCAAGATTGAACCCTTCCCTCAGTGGCAAGGGATGTAAATTTGGGGAAAATCGACAAACCAGACCCTTGTGGGAAACCTAGATGACGAGGAGTGGGGAATTGAACTGGTTTGCGTACGTGAGAAATGCATGAACCTGTTCGCGGAACTCCGAACCGAGGGAGGAAACAAGCGAACCGGTGAGAAATAAGAGGGAAGGTGGAAAGGTATAAAGTTTGTTCGACGAACTTATCCCACCAACATCTCCTTCCCATCCTACCACCAGCAGCTTCCCAGCCAGGGAGGGAGTTCCTTCGATTATCAAAGCTAATCCACAGGCAAGACGAGTCAATAATTATCCTCAAGCAAGATAGAGGAGTATAACTCACCCGAATGTTTCGAAGGTACGGTTCGCGAGGTTTGGATAGTCGGCAATGTCGAGAGCGTATACCACAACGTCGCGCACGACGACGGCCACCAGAATCCTGTATCCGCCCATCGACGGACGCGACACAGTAATGGGAGGACCGACAACAACCGAAGGTATATCGCGCTCCCAAATCGGACGCGAGGGTTTTCAGCTATCAACGACAACAAAGTCAGCTAATGAATATAATGGGGAAGAGAGACGAGCATACGCCGCATCACATCCCCGACGATGTCCAGCACAGTCTACACCACTGGCACCACCACCACTCCTACACACCAAATGCGTTCCACTGCCGGCGTTAGCCGACGTTCCCATATATGTCAATCCGCTGCTGTCCTATAATCCATCCAGGTTCGTTCTCGAGTACGACCTCAGGCTCCCGCCAATCACTGCGCATCTCCCGCCCATCGCCAGGGCGCATGTCGGACACTTAGATTGGAAAGAACAGCCGGCCATGAGCCCGAGTACGGTGGGGTCTATGGCGATCGTCGTGCCAGGAGTAGAAAGGGTGGTGGTGGTATTTCCAGAGGGCAATGGCGTGGTTACTGTCGGTGACGTCCTCCTCGCTGTGTACCGTGCTTTGCAGGAGTCGGGAATCGAGCGTAACGGCGAGCTCGGCGCAAAATGTGGCAGCGAAGGAAGAAAAAACTGGCCAGCGTCACGCCAAGTCGACAACAGCAATACGACTGCCGTCAGAGAGGAAACTGGGCAAGAATATTGGTGGGCGGGCATATATCCGTGTCACAGGGAGAGGGATGTATGGGTTCTGCGCACAAGAAGAGGAGATCAGCGATGAACGCTTCAACAACTCGCGACAATTCGACTCCTCCAATGCGTTTTGGTTCATTTTCCCTCCAACTCCATCTCGGATATCAAAAAAAATACAAAAAATCGCGTTAATGGACGTTCAGTGTCGTCAAACGCGCTGGTGATGATGGGAGGTGCGGGCCTGGTCATCGATGGATGTCGCTGCTCTTGAAATTTCACCGTGGACTAATCGTACGAAGAACGTTGAGCGGAGGCCATTCCATCAAATGTAATGTTATGTACAATATAAGACGTACCGTAGGCGGCGGCAGCGGCGTCCTGAAGCCAAAGATGAGTCTGGGGCGGTCGTCGTCGCAATGTCGAGGAATGTCCGATGTGGTGACTGAAAGAAAGTGGACCGTGGGAGAGTGTGATTGGTGGTGATTGAACTTCTCACGAGGGTCCTGTCCTTTTTTTCAAACAGACCGACCTTTCCGGAAGTACTGCCAGAGCCGGCAGACATGCGAGGTAGTTATATTTCATCGTCCAACATCGCGCACGTAAAAATATGCCCAAATATCTCGAGTGGGAGTTGACGCAGGGGCGAAACTATAGCTGCCAGCGATGCGCGGCATTTTTTCAGGGTGTCCCGTTGAGCAATGCGCTCCTCCAACGCCCTTTGCAGTTTCATGATACCAAGCTCAGCCACAGAAAGATCCTTGTCGATCGACGAGAGAGCCTCGTTCACAATCTTCCTGTCATGCGAGGATGGGATGGCGTTGTAGCCGTGGGCTCTGGCCCACTGCTACGCCATCCAGTAGATTAGATTAGATACGTAGACTACCATCAGTGGCTGTGCACGACCTTGTGTGCCAGCGCGTCGCGTAGACACACAAGACGACCACCTTTGCCTACGACGCCATACCGTACGGCCCCGTCTGACGCGATTCCGCCGCAGAGACCTCACCACCCGCCAGATCTGCCTGCTCCATCTGGTGATGAGAGTGCGATTCGTACTGCCCATAATTGCATAACTCAACCAGCAAGCTTTACCGCTAACCAGCTACTGTTGGCCGCCAGCGTGTCACCATCTGCTGTCCACTGCTACCATCCTCTGTCCTCCGTCTTCTGTCTTCAGTCTTCAGTCTTCAAGCTTCAGTCTTCAGTCTTCTGCCTTCCGTCTTCAGCCTACAGTGGACCAACCACACGTGTTACCTGCTACGACGCACCCCGTTATCCCCTCAACTTCGCATTACCACGCAAATATGCCAAAGTCCGCGAAAAAGCGCAACACTGCGCAAACGCAACCGCCGCCGCCGCCGCCGCCGCTGCCATCTCTTTCGAGTGCGCCTCCACCGCCCTCACCTGCCGCCACCACCGTGAATGATGGCCCCGAACCACCTGCTCCGACCATTGTCATCGACTTCGCTGTATTTGTACGACGCGCAACCTTACTCGACCTCGAAAAGTTTCTCGAGCTTGCCGCAACAACTCGAGAAGGTCGAAATCTCAAGCTTTTATGGGATCGAGCTTTTCTTAGTGGAGTAAAAACTGGGATAGAAGATGCGAGCAAAGCCGTGGACTATGAAAAACGGCTAGCATTCGCAACAGGGTACAACCAAGGACTGAAGGCACCTGCAAGCAAACAGTGTACCGAGCGGCTCGAAGAGGCTCTCGAGCTTGAGAGGGCCAGCTGGATAGAACAAGGCCATGGCGACAACTGCTTCAAGTTACCCATTTCCCCTTCGACTCGGGAGTTCGCCGTTCAGTCCGATCCCATCTGTTTGTCTCCAATGACACCGTCTCTGACCTGCGAAGTTGCCGTCCAATCTGACCCTATTCATTTCCCTTCCACGGCGTCATCCTCGACTCAAACCTCTTTGACTCCACCTGCCTCTTCGATGTCCGCTGCGACTCTTCCAAATTTATCCTCACAACCACCACTCATCGAGCTCGAGCAGCCGAAGTTACAGGTTTGCCCCGAGAAACTCAACTGGGCTGATGATGTCGCCACCTCTCCTTCGTCTTTTATTCCCTCCACTGCTCCCCGCGACCTTAGTTGCCTTCGTTCCGAGAGCATTCACCCCTTCGGGGCTTTACGCCAACGCGATTGCCGTACACGTCGCCAGCCTCGAAAGCACCGAAATCGGACCATGTACATTTCCTCTTATCCGAGGTCCCGTTCTGCCCATATACCTCCCATTTCATCTTTTACTATTCCGAGAAGCCCTCCTTACCTTTCCCCTTCTCATTTTCCTCCTTCACCTCCCTTGAATTGGGAGGATGACCCCCGTCTGTCGGCACTCAGCCGTGCATTGAGGGCCTTGGGTTGGAACCGAGGTGTTTTGTGACTCCCCTTTTTTTTCATCGTAGGTCTTTTTCAGACTTCCTTTTTTTTTCTGTCGCAACGAGGGCGTTGCTTCGTTTGGGGGGGGCACATGTAGCCGTGGGCTCTGGCCCACTGCTACGCCATCCAGTAGATTAGATTAGATACGTAGACTACCATCAGTGGCTGTGCACGACCTTGTGTGCCAGCGCGTCGCGTCGACACACAAGACGACCACCTTTGCCTACGACGCCATACCGTACGGCCCCGTCTGACGCGATTCCGCCGCAGAGACCTCACCACCCGCCAGATCTGCCTGCTCCAGCGTTTGTGATAAACAGATGGATATTGATATCCGATGTAATTCCATTGGCCTGGGTACTGGTCACCTGTTCTCGCAGAGGCTGACTGGTGGTATCGATATCCTAGCACGAAGACGTCTCGTTTGTGGTGGAGCGACGAGAAAAAAACCGGCACTCCCACGAGAGCCATCTACAATCTAATCTATCTCTATCTAATCCGACCTCCCTCTATCTAATCCCTATCGACTAGCAGCGGGATCCAAGGCTACAACATAGTCTGTTCAAGCTAGTGTCTCGACTCTTGACTCCGTGAACCCCGGCGCATTTGCGCTTCAATTAAAATCGACTTTCGGTTTATAAAATGACATTGGGCGGTGTGTGTAATAGCAGACGAGATGACGAAAATAGAACAAGGTCTAAAATTAGACTACGGAGCACAAAATCGAGAACGAGCGCTGGGCTGGTAAGTAAGAAAAAAGTCCTACAGTATGGTTGTTGGAACGAAACACCGAGAACCTTTCGCACCGCATCTACTTATACGAATTTCTGAAGAAACGCATGGACAAGGACGAATGAAGCCGGCGCGACGTAGATCCCAAAACTACTGAGCGCCGATGAGGAGTTATTTCGAGAAAATTAGAGAAGGGAGATCTACACACCTGGAGGCCTTGAACGCAGAGTTCTTTACCGACGACGGCGTCGTGCTCGCAGCTTCTGCGGTCATGGTAAGTCGATGATATTTCAGACGTAGTAGGTGAACAAGGCATACTGGTAGGAGCAGATCCCGCCTGGGTGGGCAGACTATTGGAACCCGCTGTGGCAGATCCGGCCGCCACGGTGGGCAGAGTAGTAGCAGTGCTTGCCTGGGTCGGAGCTTGGCCACTAAGAACCGTCAACCCAGGGATATCACCATTGTTTACAGCACTGCAAACAAATCCTCCCTCTGGGCTGACCAGACATTGAGCGTTACTCGGGCAACACCAATATCCAGGGTCGTTGGGGACGTAGGTAGGAATATTGGGTTGGTAATCGGTACATAAGACCCACGAAGGATCAGCACACTGGATCATAGATAAACATTCAGAGGTTGTGTGGTTAATTTCAGATACTGACTCGGAGCTTACTTGGGGAGCGGCAAAGAATTGAGAATTGCAGTCTTCGTCTGAACGACGGAACGAGGTTAAGTATATAAACCACCAATCGATGAAATAAAAGCAGGGTAACGCACCAGTTGGACAACACACTCCATCGTCACTATGAAAACAGAACGTTCCGCTTGGACAGCATATTTCTTGAGTGACGCCACCACCACAGTCAACCTGGTTCGTTAAGCACGTCGGGGAGCGAGTGGCGAATCCACCGGAAATGCTTGTATTCGTCTGGCGAATGACGTCGCGCCCCGGGATTGGGTCGGTTCCTTTGCAGGTAGTTAACACAGTGGCGAGAGCAACGAGGAGGGTGAAAGGATTCATGGGCGGTGTGCGATAGGGCTCGTACTGCAGTGCTTTCCGTGCTATTTGTAGCTGTGGACTATTTTTAGTTCAATACAGTACATACATAGCTTGTCGTTCCGTAAACGATGAATGCAATCCTTTGCGGCGTGAATTGGCATGAGGTGAAGCCGAGCCAAGGGCGTGTTGGAAGCGCTTTCCAAATGGTGGATGATCCTCGAGGACCCTCGCAATGAGAACCCCTACAATTGGAGGAACTAAATTCTCCTCACTTCGTCTCACATTTAGCTGAAGGCTCCGGATGCACTGAGATGGACGTTTCACGACTCCATTCTAAAATTGGACTCCAGCAGTATTAAATCATCCGGATAGAACAGCCAATGAAGAACGTTGGGAACGCTCCGTTATTGGAGAAAACTCGGATCTAAGGCAATCCAGTAGCAATCCTGACGGGCGCTGATGGGCGTGCGATATGCGGCGCACACCTGTAGGCGTGCCTAGGTAAAAATACCACTCGACGTTAAAAAAAGGAACGTTCGACAGGCTGCCCAGGCTTTATTAACCCCCTCATACTTATTTTAAAAAAGTCGCGAGATATACTTGTGGTCGGTGGAAATCCCCAACGCCCCAAAGAACCTCCAAAATGGTGGAAATGGGTGGATTGGGATTTAATCTCTGCCACATATCCTCGCGACCTTTTTGTAAGAGTCGATGATTAAATGCCTAGGTATATTGACGGCAGCGGCGGGGCGTGCGGTGAGGAGGTGGAGCGACACTGGAAAGGAAGGAAGTGGACGGCGGGTCGCGGTTCATACCAAAAGAAAAAAGAATTAATTAGTTCCACAACACCGAATTCAATTCCGCCAGAAGGGACGAGAAGGTATCTGAGAGATTACGCTGACTCGACGACAAATTGTCGTATCAGCGGTTCTCAGAAAATGGACTGCAAGGGCAGGGGTGGGGAAGGTAAGAGACTCGAAACATAGCCGTAAAGCAACATAAGCCCGCGTACCTCGAGTAGATAACGAGACCAAATCGGACACGGGTTAATTGCGATCGAATCCGACGACTATTCGTACTGCGGCGCCAGGTCGCAGCGTGAAATATTGCCCTGGAGCAGATTGGACGTTGAACGCAGAGGCAGTTGAAGCGAATTATATACCGGCTACACGAAGATCGTGGATCGTGTGGGGTAGCCGGAAAGCTTTGTACCAAACGGTCCTATCAATTTCAGAGCCTCGGCGTGGCATAGATACACAATACCGGGATATAAATTCGGGTTGTGTGGACCAGTGTGGGGATGCACATACCGGTGAAACACCTATCATCTCGAGCGTCGGATCCGCAAGTAGAGGAACCTAGTCACAAAGAGCAGGGACTTGGGGAATAACGACAAGCAGCTTCCGAAATCAACTACCCAGTTGCCAGCCTGGAGTACTTGTAAAAGTGAGGAGCCACAATCGTAGACGGTCTGGAGAGTAAACTCACTGCATGCATATGCGGGCAGACGATATCGAAGGCAAGCAATTATTTGATAGATCCGGAAGGAAAAACAAATCGCCTAAGCTGCGAGGACAATTGAAGAAGAAACGAATAGAGGAGAGGTAGAAAATCAAGATAGATAATCTTCGAAACTATCAAGAGAGGACCCATTGTCCACTCCGGTCGCAAGTAAAAACAAGGTAGCAGAAACCACCACAAATTTCCCAACGATATCAATCTGGTATCTTGTTTTAGGCTGAGAAACGTACGACACGGGTCCTCACGCGACGATCTCAACTCTGGATGGCGGTGCGCGGCATACCAGCGAACGGACACATGATGCAAGACGGAGGACACGAGAAGAAAAATCGAAGACCACGTGGCAAGTAAAGGAGAAAAAGTAGCAGAATACAGAGAACCCACCACTATAATAGCGAAATACATCGACCGCAAGACATACCGCAAGCGCTGCGTCGCGGCTGCTTTGATGGGGAAAATGGGGAGGGTGAGAATGGAATGAGACGACCCGACCGCGACAGTTGTAAAGAGGAATTGGCGAGAGGAGGAAGGACTCATAGGCCAAGGATTTTCGACAGGCGCGTGCGCTTCGCGGGCATATGATATCGAAGGCAAGAGATTATTTGAGAGATCCGGAAGGAAAACCTAATCGCCTAAGGTGAAAGACGATTGAAGAAGAAAGAGGGATGGAAAATCAAGAGATTGCACCTTCGAAACCCTCGAGGGAGGACCCAGGCCCGTGCATATTTGTTACCAGTACACAAGATAACAGAAATGAAGACGAATTTCCCGAAGATATCTACGCGGTTATCTTGTTTTAGAGAAGAAATGCCCGACCTGGGTCCTCCCATGCCGATCTCAGTAACGTGGGATGGACCTCAGCGATGTGGGATGGTCGAGCAGGATGGACCGCGAGCGGACGCATACGACAGGATGCAATACGAAGAGAATGAGAAGCAGAATCGAGGAACTATGGCAAGTTGAGGGAGCGAGATGACAGTGAGGTAGCGCAACGATGATGAAGAGGGGAAGAACCTGCCATTACTACCTCAAAATAAACCTGCCCGCATACTTTATACTGAACGCCCCAGGTCGTGGCTGACGGCGAGAAGAGAATAAGCTTGGTGAGAAGACCCGTTGTGAAGAGGAATTGGTGAGAGGACGAAGACAATTTCAATGTCGCGCCACACGCCAAGGATTTGTAAGAGGCCCGTGCGATAGCTTTGTTATGTAAACTATCCCATTCCAAACATTGACTCCATTTCTCTACGACGAAAACACCGAACTGCAGTCCCATCCTTTCACACATACAATCCCAGTGCCTTTGTTAAGGATGTAAATTTTTCGGGTCATATCTAGGTTCGAGTGGGTTTTGTGACGAGCATGCCAGTGACCTGGATCGATCTGTTTGCATGGCACGGCGCCTAATCGATATTCTGTAGAAGCTGATGATGCGTTGGCGATTGTATAGCCAGCAATGCTTTCTTTTTCTCGGTTTTCAAACCCGCGCTTTAACCGGGGAGGGCATTTATGAACATGTTTATATCCCCCTCTTCTTCCGAAAGATTCTCGCATTGTTGATGTAGTATCTTCCATCATTCACCATATATCTTACCCTCGCGTCGTTGTATGGATGCATCCTCGACGATGGACGACTTTGTGGTGGGTGGGATTGAACGTATGTTACAATTGAAGCTCGTAATATCACTTGTTTACCTCGCATCTCCCATCGTTTCCTGCTGATAAGAGTCTTTATTACACTCATGACGGGTAGGCGGGCGTCCCGCTTGAGGATGGTCGGTTTGCCGTTGGTCCGGATAAAAGATTACCGATGTGGTTCGGGAGAAGACCACAGTTCGACGTAAGCCGTGGACTTTGTAAGCCGCCTCCTTCGAATCGACTGCGGCGCTCAACAAGCGTATGAAGGAAGGGGATATTGAAAGCGGCGGAGTTGGAGGAAAAACTTGAAGGAATGGGAGGAGATTGGGGTGCATTGGCCTTGGGATGATATAGACGAAGAGGATTATACGTACAAGTGTATCGAAGTAGTATTTCGTATGCCTTGAGCCGTCGCTGCTGTGTACGACCTCCCCCATTCCCCAAATAATATTACCCTGAAAATCCGTGTGTCCTTTATTAAATAATAACTTCCTATCAGGATACAAATTCGGTTCTGGTAGAACGTAAAACGGGAATCCGCCTCTGAATCGAAGAAATTCTGAATAATCGATCTGCAATGAAAAATTCAAACACGTTCATGGGGAAAACCGTGGCGGACATGCTGTACTACCACCTTATACATCATCCCTTACCAAACGCCCTGGGATAGAGCATTGACAAGGATGAAAATGGCAATGTCCCGCGCGGTTTTTCTGCAGAGCGGCGGAGAAGGGATGAAAGATGGACGTTAAATGAACCTTGAACGTCCAACGCGATGCGTTGCTGCTTTTGTTAGACTCAAATCAGGAAGGTTCATCGGTCTTCATGCATGAGTTCGGAGAAAAGTTATATGGGCGGGAACAGAAGCTCGGTCCATCCTACCACAAGGCGACCGATCAGAAATTGGCACAACATCAATGGACAACGCGTCGCACGACCAGGGAGAGAAACCGCGACGGGGTGACCCGCAAGAAGGGGAAACGACAGTCAAAAGTAGAAAAGTTGAAGAGATACGGCTACTTGAAGGAGCGAAACTGACGAAGGTAGCGTGATAATATAAAATCCCAGCGGGGCATCTCGACGATAACAAAACAGGGCAGCGCGTGGAGTCGGAAAACGGAGTAGATAACCCGGTGTGGCCCCAGAGAAAGAAGGCTTAATGGGATTCAGCGCAGCACGGTATTTGCATTCGCAAATCCCGTCGTCCGCACCTCCAGTAGACCCGTCCTCCTCCTCCTCTGGGCGATACGCGGTGCTCCGTGGGCTGCGGCTGCAATAGTGACATAACGAGTCCAGACGAATAAGATGCACGATCATGAAGTAATGGGTTTCGAGGACCAGGGCGATGCTGCAGGACCAGATACCCAAAGCAAAGTCCAGGCGGCTTCAGTTCCTCCCATGAAAGCATCGCCATTCCCATTCAAAAAGAAAAGAAATGCAACCGGTGTACTCCACATACTTGTGAGTTGCCCGTGCCGAACGAAGTTGGAGAGTGTCGCGCCGTTGGAGACGGCAGATCTGCAGGGCTCGACACGAAGGACAGAGGCAAGGATGGATGATGTGTATTCTGTAGTGCGATCGGACTGTACAGTACGTAGGCGCTAATGTGATCTACCGGCTGATCCGAATGCGGCAGCGCCTAAATGCCTGATCCACCGTATATCCAGTATTGAACCGCTTCTTCCACTCGAACCTTTCGTAAGTTGGACGAGAGGTGATTCACTTGGTAGTCATCAACCGTCACGAACTTAACCCGAGGCGAAAGCGATTCCTTGACGAGTCCGCGACCGCGAGATCTTCAGCTGGGCCACGCATAACGACAGCGACGCGCTCGGACTGAATTCGCAGGATAAGAAGGGGAAAGGAGAACCAGAGACAGAGTCGTCGTGGTCATCCAAGAGGTCAGGTTGGGCATTGGAAAGGAGGAGAATTGAGAACCGGATGATGGAAGGACGAAAGAAGGGATCCATCACACGACAACGAAAAGGTCGGGAAAAATCGGGCTCCCACGATCAACGCAAATTCGCGCCTGACACCAACCCGCTTAGCCGTTCTTTTCAGAGGCGTAAAAGGATTTTCTTTTAGTTGTCCTACCCGTTTACCCGTCATGAAATATATCTAAACGTACCAGTGTCCCAAGTACTGGCTTAATTAAAGACTAACACCACGTTCGAGGGAGGAGGAATTGCTTTATCATGTCCGTCTTCTCCTGGTCTTGTTCTAGCCGGCCGAGCTCGGAGGTTATCTACACACACAGATACAGAAGAGTCTACCTGCTAAAGGATGAGCTTGCATGATTCTGCGATCAGCTAGCACTGGTCTCAGATGATGAGTTTCACAGTACGCAAACTGTCGATACATGAAACCCACAACCACAACGACTCTACAATCTCCTTCGAATTCGCCAACTTGTACGCAAACAAAAATGTACAACGACAACGACCCCTCCTCTCCGGATTACGAGCCGCCAATGAGCACGAAAGAATTCCTCATTTTCTTCTTCTCTATCGTCTTCGGCCTGACCTTCCTTATTATGTCGGTTCCCTTGGCATGCCTTTGGATATTTGAGCAGTGCAGCAAACGTCGGAGTCGAATACTTCTCCGACAAATTGAAGTGGAAGATGGGAGTGATGGGCCGGTTAACAATGCGGATGAGCTTCCTCCTTATACTCAGGCTGAAGGGGCAGTGCTACCACTACCACGACAACCACCGCCACCACCACCGGTGGTGCTTCGGGACGCGAATACGCGGTTGTTTCCGGTGTACTATTGTACGGACGGCTCTGAAACCTGAACGGTGGTTTGCACGGTTTCCAACTGTACGTGTCATGAAAAAAACGAATTAATCGTTTATTGAGCTTCTGCGTACAGTGTCGATTGAGTTGATCCCTCGCAATTCGTTGTACCTCGAACATAATTATACCACGCGGGTGATGGGCCTAATCGTTTCTTGAGGCGGAAAAATACTGTAATATCTAACCATGTGGAAGGAGGGCGTATACTGTTCATTGATAGGACTTACTTACCCACGGGCGCTTATCAATCGAGAAATTGCTACACCATTCTGATCCTCTCCTGTCTGAGTTCAGAGGCAAGATATTCGACCTCGGAAGATGCTGTATTAGGTAGATAATATCGGCCAACTAAAAAAATGAAGGGATAAATATAATCTGGATGATGACCTTGAACGTTTGAATGTTGATTCCGAATATTAAAAGCAAGGATTTCGTTGTTTAACAGCGCTCCCGGTCTAAGTTTCACGGGTTTCGAGAATCGATATCCATGAATCACCCACGACGAATTTCGGACTCTCGCATTCGATTAACCATTAATACATATAAACCTATATATCCACTTCTTTTTTCGATAAAAAGTACAGAACTCGTCCATCGTGATATCGATCGGTTATGGTTGCAGTCTCAGTTTCACAAGTCTCAATAGGCCTGACATTCCCCGCCCTTCCATCTATCCATCCAACCCCACCCCGTCCTCCCCAAATCCAGCGCAAATTAAAAAATGGGAAACAACTCCTCTACCGCCCCTTGCCCGCCTCCTACGGAAGACACCGAGGCGGCTAAGATCAGCTTTGGTGTCATCATGGGCGTACTAGGTACCGGCATCCTCATGTCGTTCGCTATAGTATGCTGCCTTTACCAACCGAAAACCCCACACATATCATCAGCCCCGATATCATCCCAACAACTCGAAGCGGGAGATGGAGCGGGAGACGGAAACGATGGAAGCGACACTGCCGACGACGATGGAAAGGCGCCTCCGGAATATGTTCAGGATGGAGCAGGAAGGAAGATTAGCGCCGAGTCTAACCTTCCAGCAGCACCACCGCCGGTATTCGTACGGGAGAATGTGGCAAACGAACTCACATGGGGACGAAACCAGGAGAAATCTTCGACTTCGTTGCCAACGTACGCGGCGGATGGCTCTGATGCCCGTGGTTCATGGTGTGTCAATGAGGAATGGGCCTCTCATTGGAGTTAATGGTGTGTCGTCTTTAATACCGGCCGTGTGAACGAATATTAATGGATACAGAACCTCTTGAAGGTTCCTGCCACTGCGTGTTTCTTTAAGAACAGCGATGATACCGCCGAGCATCTCTCTATATTGGAGTATGTTAATTAAGGACGCGTCCCGTGCTGTATGGGAATCATGAGCAGAAAAAGGGGCATACATAGAGTGTCTTTCCAGTTCGATCTATCCGAGATGAAGAACTGAGAAGTTCGATGTGGAAAGAAAAGAGTTCAGCATGAAGATTCTGTTCCCAACAGACTACCACACGCCAAAAGCGTATTCAAGGGAGAAAATGATGTTGGTAACGTCAGGACTCACGATTCTTCTAAAGAAGAAGCCGTCGCGAAACGAAATGTTCAAACAACCCCCAAAAAACCCAGAGTGGGCGCCAAAAAAGGGACCAAAACAATTCAACCGAAGCCGAAACAGTCAACCACAGCCAGCTCAAGTGGCGAATTTCCAATCCCAGCGACGATCTCCCACAAACTACATGCACCTCGGATATCCTCGCCTGAGGGCGTGGTTGACGTAGCCGGCTAAATTTCTAAGGAAAGAAGGTGGAAATGAACTTCGTACAAATCCGGGAGACAAGAAATCGTCTCAAAGGCCGAGGCGAGGATGGAGAATCGTTAACATAAGTCGAAACTAGGAAAGCGGGGCGCGGTTCCATAAAAAAGAGAGGGAAAAGCGAGATGACGAGGCGATGGCGTGGTGAATCGGGAGGTGATCCACTAAGTTCCCTGAACGAATACAGTTCTACCCCAAGTCACAGTGGATGGCATTCCACCAACCGTCGAAATAGACCTTATCTGCGAAGAGACTCGGCGGAATACAACGGTCGGAAGGCACGCGGTCATGGAGGAGGACTGAATTCTGCGCCAGAAAAACTGGGAAAGTGAGGTGCGATTCCATAATAGAGGAAGGAAGCGGGATAGGAGCGAGAGACAATTGGAATCGTACCAGAGGAACTCGCATGGTTTGTCACCACCACCAAGATATACACAACGATCTACCATCCTCCCAATTCCTTCCAGAGTGTCCCAACCCTGCCATGCCGAATACCGCAGCTGTGGAAATGTAAACCAAACAATCTCTTATGACACCCATTTCCAATTGCATCCCATGAAAATAGGATAGAAAGTCACACGAGTAGACTTGCAGAGTTACCGCACCACTGATGCGGTTCCAAGCCGTTAGGACGAGGTGCCCTTTTCGGAACTGCGGAGACAAGGGAAGTCGCAGCCCATAAGGGGTGGACTGTCTTCTCCACTCTCCATCAGTATATCCAATCCAGAATGATGCTGCGCCATAGTGGCGATCTATAGACTTGAAAGGCCATGCACCACAGTACAGTTCTCCCATGATCAAGCAGTCTCGTAACGCACAGCCGTTGAAATGAACACAATCTGAAATGGGATATAGCCAGATACAACGATTGGGAAAAGGAAGCCGTCGAGGAAGAACTGGATCGCAATGCAAAATCCGGAAAGCAGATCTGTGCGTTCCACAGCAGAGAGGGGGACAAAAAGAGACGAGTTCTGACAAAAGATGAAAATGAAATTGTACCCATGAAAATTTGTTCAACCGGCAGACTGAGGAGAAGAAGCTATTGGCCAGCGCTGGAATATCCCGTTAAGCGAATTTTCTTTGAACGCTTGGAGGCTGAACTGAGAAGAGTAAGCTCGGAGAGTGGAATGAGTCAAGAGCAAGTTTTATCGATCAGCGATAACAGGACCGAGAATTTTCCCACGATGTGCTTTGTTTCTTTCCGTCATCACCACGGCCTTCGACGACGACAACGCACCCATTATCATGCACATATCCATATCCGATACGACATGGTATTCTTGTTCATGCACGCGGTTCTAAGACTTCGGAGATGATGTCTCTCCAGACCTCCGGAACTCCGCACATTAATGGGAAACCCCGCCGCCCATAAACATTAAAGCGTCAAATCTCAACTGATAACCCAGATTCCCGGATGGCGACTTAACAAAGCCCCCCTTCCAGCTCCACTGTTGCGTCCAATACAGTTCTCCCCCCAATGCGGCAGATGTGGGGACAGTGGCCAACCGTCAAAAGCGAACAATACTTGTGCGGAGACAAAGTTCGGATAGAGCGGTTGGCACGGATAGATAGCGCAGCCATGGAGGGAGAACTGATCGCTTAAGCGAAGCCAAGCTGGGAATACAGATGTGCGATTTCCATGGAATAGGAGGGATGGATGATAGAGGACCAATCATGAACAAGGGTTTGCGGTGGTACCTCCGGAACCTTGTTCCTTCTCGTGCACCAACCACAAGTCTTTCCAGACCTTCCGGCGTCGTCTGAACACAGGCACTATGTGCGGGTATCCTCCTCGAGGGCTTGAAACCACATCAGTGATTAGCACACAGATCCGCTATGGAAGGACAGAAGATATCCTCTTCCGTAACCGCCCATCAGACCACAAGGCCACAGATCTCCAATCGAAGGTCAGCAAACCCACCCATATCCAACAGTTGAAACGAATACGATCTGAACGAGTGCCCCAATACAGCGACTGGGAAAATGGCAGCCACCGGCGAGAAAGGACTGAGTCGCAGTGCAGAATCCAGAACACACAGGAGGAAGAGAGATAAATGATTGAAATCGTACCTGTTCATTGGCAGAGTGAGGAAAAGGAACTCAAGCTCGGAGAGTGGATGTGGATGTGGTCGAGAACATGATTCATCGATCGCTGCCATCGTTGATAAAGAGAATGTTTCCCACGATTGCCTTTCTTCTTTCCCTCATCACCGGCACCCTCGACGCAACAAGCTCGATAGTCACGCCATATGCTTCCTTCTAACTGACCCACGGAGTGCCCAGCGACGTCGACAACACTCGCTGGCCGTGAACGATACAGCATATTGTTGACTGTGACCGCGACGCTGTCCAGGGGATACTATGACTGTCTTCACACAGGCTGCGATATATCGTACCAGGTGTCACCGGTAGGCGTCGCCTCCACTCCCGAACGCTTACTTGCGCCTGTGTACAGGGTTCTCAATTATCGAGGGTAGACGGTCGTACTGAAGAGCGACGCTGGACGTTGTGAAGAACACGAGTATACTGAGTGCTTCGGGCATTCCGCCAGGTGCGTCTGTTTCTTTTCCATGTCCTGTTATCCGTTATCTGACTCAGGCTGCACTGGCGATGATAGATCGTGGCCTTCATGTTTGATTTGCTAGCGCGATGCATCGTTGGCCGTTCCCCTGTCCCTCTATCACGTCCAACGACAGACTTAGGGTAGTGTGTATCGTGTTCTTCGTCATAGCATTTTTTCGACCTCCTTAACTGTGGATTGACCGGCATATTCTATACGAATAAGAGTAGGACGGATTCGTTCGTGCACAGATTTGAACCATTTCCATCCGTTCTCCCGTTCCTCCTTCCTGAAGCTTCCTTGTCAATACATCTACGCATTATCCCACGCGGTATGGTTCTGTTCGTTTCCTCCTCTCTCCCTATTTTCCTTTGTTTTCTTTTTCTGGCCTGGGGGTCAACGAGGTCCGAGCTCGAGCGTCCGAAAATGTATAATTTTCGTCTTGGCCATCTCTCTTTCTCCCGCAATTCTTTTCTCCCTTGACAATGCTCTGTCAACAGTCAACCAGATGAATCAATTACAATCCCCCGTGTGGTTATCCTGCCTTACAGGATATTCCCTCATGCGGATTGATGTCTCGCTTTGCAGTATATCGATGGTTGAATGCTGTGAATCTCCTGTTACATTTGTTGTCCCATCCTCGAGGGCCAATGTGGTTCGTTCGGGGGTTAGTTAGCCCTTTTTACTCTCTCGTTCCCCTTGGGTTATTTAAGAAGAGACATGATCGATTCTCGTTTGGTTTTCCCGTGGTGTTATTCGTGCGGTTTCCTCGTTCCTACTTTCTTCTGTTCTTTATGTCATTTTCTTTCCCCATTGCAAGCCACCACCTCAATGGTCGGTTGACCATTGTTAAGATTTCGACTACCTCGTCCGGTCGACATGTCGCATCGGGTCTCTGACTGTTCCCATCTCACCGCATCACTCGACCACTCTCTGAAAAAGCCGCCCATTCAACTCGCGATCGCAGCACACGTCGTCCTTCCCTCTCATACATATTTTTTAATGAGTCGAGATAAGGATCTGGGAAAGCCCCGGATTGGTAGCGGCTTTTTGTGTAGACGAGTGTCCGAGATTATGTTATACTTACATTCTTATGACACCATTCATCTTCCTCCTGTTAGACTCACTCAATTTCGTACTCCAGGAATTCCTGCAGGACAAGTCGGCTCACGTCCCGCGTCCCGATGAACCACCTTGGATCGACTTGATCGATGCTCTACGGGGCCATGGACGATGAAGAAGCGGCGGGTTAGCAACCGCTGCCCCGTCGTCTTCCTTTCATCGATTCCATGGCCGTTGAGCGTGCGGGGGTTACTAACCATTCTCAAGCATCCTCGTTGGCAATTCCGTTACAACGTTATCGGGTTATCGTCATTTCCCCACTTGTTTTATTTGATAAGGGCAAGAAAGTGCAGGCCGTGCGAGCTTAGCTGCCCGCTTTGTAAAGGTATTCAATCCGTAGCATTCCTACTCGTACATCGACTTCGTACTTGGCCATGGGTCGTGTACCCGTGCGCTGTGGTATCGCTAAGTTAAAGAAAGGAAAGACAGCGCTAGGCTCAGTAACTCTTCGTTCAGTCGTCGCCTGCTACAGGAGACACACCATTCTCAATGGGACTCATCCGAATTGCCATGTCCATCAGAACCATCCATCGGCGACAAGGTGGATGACTTCTTTTGTCGTTCCGATGTTGGTTCGTCTGTATTGTTCCCAGTTCGGACAACTGGTGATGGTGGTGGTGGAAGAACAGACGCGGAGAATTTCCGTTCTCCTTCATTCTCAGCTGTGGCTGGATCCGGAGGTTCATTCCCATCGTCGACAGCATCACGTCCGTTTTTTCCGCCTCCTGCTTCAGGATGTCGGGGTAATTCTGGAGGGTTCGGAGGATCTCCCGTGATTGGGTGGTCATGGGATACGGAACCACCTCCGCAACCATATGCAGCACACATACAGGTGTTGGCATTTGCCAAGTCGAGGTCGACACCGATGGGTAGCCAGCCCTCGCTATCGCTTGGATAACATCTTGCGGGGAAGGGATAGGCCAGGTCACCAGTGGGTAGCCAGCCCTCGCTATCACTTGGATAACATCTTGCGGGGAAGTCACCAGTGGGTAGCCAGCCCTCGCTATTGCTTGGATAGTGACATCTCGCGGGGAAGGGATAGGCCAAGTCACCAGTGGGTAGCCAGCCCTCACTACTAGTGGTGTTTGTGTTTGTATAATATCCTGCTTCGAGTCCCGTCGAGTCGTGGAGTGGGTCTGCGGATATCACTGGAAAGATGGGCACGGGCGCAGGTGCCTCGGGTTTCCGAGTGATGAGATAGTCGAGTAGCATCAATGAGAATAAGGTGAGAAGGGTTCCTCCGAATATGATGAGAAAAATGAGTACTCCGTACATGTATGTGGGTTTGTTTTGTTGTGGGCAGGGAAGAAGGATTCGTACGTGGGGCAAATTGAACGGTACTAGTAAGGATGTGAATCATATATTGTTGAGACTTTTGCTTCGATTGAAGTTGAAACTGAGACCCGGGCGCGGTCACACTTAATCGATGTTTAAGCAAAGATGTACATATTTTACTTAAACTGTATTCTGTATTGGGCATTGCCAATGAACAGCACAGTGAACATGTTGGAATTCACGTGGAGAGGACTTGGACGGACCGCACTCTGCCAAGGGTAGCCAACAGCAGAAGTCCTCATGAAGCGACGAAGGTGCGAGCTAGGTGGAATGGCCTAGGCTCGGAAGACTGTCGAAGAGGGGATTACATCGTTTTGTTGTGGGAAGAAACAGTTTGCTCACCGTATCCTGGGATATGAATGCCATTGAGAATGGAGTGTCATCGGCAGTTCCGCTTTCGATACATGACGTGTAGATGAGCCGCACCGCGCAAATGTCATGAGCTATGCGTAGTTGTATCACAGTGCCAAGGGGAGACAGGCACGCAGCTGGAGGGATGGGATAAGTATCCAATATCTAGATAGGACAACAGTCAAGAATCATGTCGGCGAGGAGAACTCTGGATGGCCTTTTTTCGGAAATACACTTGAGGACCTTGGATCGCTGACGACGGAAGAAATGTACACCTCGTTGTCGCCAACGAGTGGGAAGAATGATAGTTTGTAAGCCTGTTGTTGGAGGCGATGTAGCAACAGGAGAAGCGTCAACGACTCCGATGGGCGGCCGCCGTCAACGGTAAACACCATCTATCATCGCTAACAGAATTTAGGGAGAAGATAAAGAACTTTGAATATCAGGAGATTGTCAGGAGACGTACCAGGCGAGGAACCCTTACCATAACCCGCCTTATTCGCCCTTCCTCCTAGTGCCAGCGCTCACAATCGTTTCCTGGTCTACACATCATCATCCACCTCAGTCTCGTATATAACGCCCGATCCCACTGACCGAGCTGCAACGTGCCTCCAACCCTAGAACATGCCGCGAGGAACCTGAATGCTTGATTATCGTCGCTGTGAAGGGCGGTTACTGTATGCCACTGTGGTTGGCTTAACGGTTAGGTTTTGTGGTCTGCGCGTTGCGGGGGTACGATGCTCTGGATTTGTTGAGATCGCCACCGAGGCATCTGGTACGAAACTACGATGGCTGATATAGACTCAAGGCCGTTCGTTGTTGCAAGTCTACGTTCCACGTCAGTTGGCATGCGCCAAGGCGAAAAATAATGAATATTCAGACCGAGGAGATGTTGCCAGAGCACTTCCTATTACCGTTGGGTTGTTGTTGGCCACATTGTGGATGTACGAAGTATACAAAAGAGATCGATAGATGTGGGTTAGTGAAAGAAAGAAAAGGGACCGTGGGAATGTTCTCGTTATCACTGATCGATACAACCTGATAAACTTGCTCTTGCCTACAATGTTCAGTCCACCCTCTGAGCTCCAGCTCCTTCATTCTCATATACAACTCAAATTCAAAGCCAATGCGATCAAAAATACCTCTTCCCGTCACTCTTCCGGAAACAACAACTTGCACAGGTACGATTTCCTTTGTCGAAACGGGTCTCGTATTTTGTTCTGCAATCGCACATCTCCCTTTCCTCTAGACCCATCTGTCGCATCGATATGCTCAGTTCATCTCCCATTGCTCCACTATACCGATCGCTGTATATGGCAGCATATCGTATTCAGATTGTATTCATTTCATCAATTGGTTATGTGTTGCTGGGTATGGGGAGAACTGTGGTCAGTGGGCGGCCTTTGGAGATGATCACCACGGGCGCGCTATTTCGCGGGTTTGCATATTCCAGTGGCGAGGGTGGAGAAGTACAAATCGACTGCTGGAAGATGAATTCCGTTGTCGAGTGCAAGGCACCTCCCCCTCCCGGAAAAGCGTTTCTCCCCGATGATTTGAAACCGCGTCGGTGTGCTGTAATTCTGGAAGTCGGGGTCGTTTGTGTTTTGAGCCATCTTCGTATAGTTTTATACGAAAAATGCAACAAGCGACCTGATACCTGTCCTACTCTCGCACATGGATGCGTCATTTTCCAGGGGAAGACGGGCTTCCCATTCGATCTGCAAGTTTGGCCCCTAGTGCTTGCTCCCAACAATCGCTTGTTGTGGTGCGGTTTCCTTTTTGGTGGCTGTCACTGTTCGAGCGGGACGAACTGTGCTTCGAGTAATCGAACCTGGACGAGCGCTTGGTACCCAACTCACGCCTTAACGCCATTTCATCCGCAAATTCGCCAGGTGGTTCAACGACGATGACTTTAATGAAGTGTTGAGACCGGATGGTATTGGGATATTGGTATAGCAAGGCCTGGAACCATTCACGAAAGGCGCGGAAGCTCTTCCCTTGTCTCCCCTACGTCCGAGGCTGTCGCGTCATATAATTTAATTCCTTTTCTACCACTCGACGGTGTCATCAGCGATCTGGACATCAGTTGCAAGGAGTGGAGGATATCAGGTGTGACATCGCGAACGGCCCGGGCGTTGGTGGCGTTGGGACGAATGGCGATACACACAACGATGGGTGGGCGAGAGATTTTCTCATTGCCGTCCTCGACGGTTGAGAAGCGAGGCGTCTTGAGCGCGGAGTGTTTGAAGCCATGGACCTTCATCGACGTCATGGTCCGAGGAGCGATGGGATCGTCCCACGCGTCGTTGAGCTTGAAGACGCCATGGGCGGTTATCTTGTAGAAGTGTGTTCCAGGCGGGGGCTCAGGGAAGGGGCTGGTCTCAAGTTCATCTCATACTTGGAGATCATGTCGGGGAGAGGCGACGACTGTGCGGGATTCGAGTCGTTACTAACTTCCTTGCAAAGCCACTCACTCAGACTTTGGAGCGGGATTATCTCGAGGGATCTACAATTCAAGCGAGCCACCTGGGTCTGGGTTTCGTTGCTCCGCTGTGCCGTCTTTGCATACTCGAATATCTCTTCTTTTGTGCCGTCCATGTTGATGTTATGCATACCCATCCCATTATCCATCTTTCTCCCGCCCATATTCTCAGCATTGACAGTACCCCGAACCTCTAGCGAGGCTGTCTTGACGGTGAATTTGGCATGCTCGAGATCTCACTTTTATAGGGATCAAGTTGGCCTTCGAAGCTCCACGCTATCTCCTAATTTGCTTATTCGGACTCGGGTTTCCAATCCCAATCCCGATGTTCAATGATTCCCTTCTCCTTTTTTTCTGTTTGAAGCCTTGGCGCTTTTCTGCCTTGCCTTTTCCCGCGATGTTATCCAGATATGTCAATCACTCCCTCTGGCAGGTAGATACAGTATACAAGCCGTTTATTGTTGGAATCAGTAATCCCCCCCGCATACAATCTACTGTCCTTTCGGCCTCACGCTCTTCAGTCCCGATCGTCGGGAGTCGGTTTCTTGGTGTAGTCCACGCATCTTCTTTCTTGTTTTCGTTCGGCGCCTGGGAAGATACGCGATTGGAAACTTCTAATTATCTTGGATACACCGACTGTACTGGGCTGGGAAGTTTGCTACACCCTATGCATACAAGTTATCGACCTCCTGAAATGTAATACGATTTTTTGCTTGTGCTTGCACTGCAGGAATTGTTCCCGTTCCTCTGTTAGAGGACCAGGACACGTATGATTAACAATGGTTCTCAAGTGCCCTTGTCGGTAAATTCCGCTACAATATTTATCCGCCGCGTGAGTGCTTGATTAATGTAGTCCAACATCAATTGACGCCCGATCCATTCCATAAGCGCTTGCGTTCCCAAAATTTTCCCATCGCAGTCCTACGTCGACATTGATGAGCTAGCTTCATCTTCATCTTTGGCGCCCCGTCGTGGTATCATCACGAAGTTCTGGAAATAACACCCGACCACTGGCAGGTATTTCAAGCGGTTCAATAAGTTTGTTCAGTCATGATCTGTAAAAGGCGCCACACATCGGTAACCTCAGTGGAAGGTGCACTCTTCCTTGGTACACTGCCGTGACCCAATGGTTTCAGAGCCGTCCGTCTCCGTGTAGATTGGCAACGAAGTCGATGATTTCTGGTGTTGTCGTTCCGAAGTGAGCTCATCATCTGTGGTCTCCCCTATGATTATCGGCGGCGATGGTGGTGGTGGAAGAACCGACTCGGAGCTTTTCATTCCTCCATTCTGGACATATCCCGGAGGTTCATCGCCACCATCACATCCATCGTTCGTGTCTCCCGCCCCGTCTCCCGCTTCAAGTTGTCGGGCCGACACCTGCACTAATGACATCCCTGCATCAGGTTTCGATATCGGAGCGCCTCTGTGACAGCCCTTGCGGCAGCATATGATTACGGCTAGGAGAAAGAAAGCACCGTATATGCTAAAGATGATAGCGAGCGCCTCCTTATCGTTCGCGGAGACGTCGGCTTCGGAAGAAGGGGAGGGGACGCTTGAGGAACTGTCGCTCATTTTGTGTGCTGTTTTTTTTTTTTTTGTGTTCTTGGCGGAATTGGAAAGGCGGGGGAGGTGATTCATGTAATGTCAGACTTGTGAAACAGACTGCGACGATGGTACCGGTAACCCAACCGATATATCACTCCTGCATTGCGTTATTGGTAGAAAAATGGATTGGTGGACAGACTTGCAAGAGGAATGGCTATTCAAAACAATCGGATACTTAAGCTAGCGCTGGAGGGTACGGCGATATGGTTCCCAACTCCCGTGGTATCCGTATGTTCCAGATTATGTATCCCCAATCACCGCGTTGTTTCTCATTATTATTCCCTGTATTATAGCACTCCAAAACCATCCTAGCGCCAGTGTGCCCAATTTCCTCTATACAAGCTCAACCTCGAGTACACGCCGCCAATCACACCGACCAATCTGCGACGATCGACGCAGCCTTCCCACGGATTCCGAGTTGAGAGACATACACAGATCCCCTCATCATACAATGCGGAGACTGCAACCCAATCATTGAAAAACGAACGTAGAAGGGCCTGGCCGAATACAATAATTTGGGACGCTGCAACGATTATGGAGGGATGAACTGTGTGTTAAGTACCACAAAGAGATACACGAGGGTCTAGAATCCAATGTGAGGATATTTGGTTCCTCCGCAGCGTCGTTGGTCACCTGGTGCATCCACGCCATTTAATTCCCTATAATCCCCTAGGCCAGACGTGTGTTTCCCATATATGGGAGATCGTATGATGCCCGTTCCATATTACATGATCTACGAAGATCGGGTCAAAAGCACACGAGGAGGTGCTGTGCACACTGATGCGGTTAAGCCTTCGAGAGGGAGTCAAGGCATTCTTTTCTGAAGTTTAGGCATCGAGAAAGGCCGCCCCTTGAACACAGTTCTCTCGATATCAAGTCACCCCAAACGTCGTCATACGACCGTTGAAACGGGAACACTTATCTGCGCAAGAGATGGCCGATTCCATAGACTGAGAGAATGCATGCAGCACCCCATGGAAGATGAACAGATTTAGGATGCGAAACTGCGATTCCAGGAGGAAGAAAAAGGGGGAAGAAACCCAACCAATTTGAGAATCGTACCTGTGCCAATTTCGTATCCGCAGAGTACAAGCGATTCCTCGATTTCCCGTAGATCGTGTTGATCGGATTGCCTTTGAATTTGGTCGTTGAATGTTAAACGTTGAACTTTGAACTTTGAATTGCAAAGAATACGAGAAAGGAGTGACTAGTGATTGCAATCAAGAACAAGATTTGTTTATCCGATATCGATCGCGACAACGAAATGTTTTCCCACGATCCTTGCTTTTCCTCCCCGTATCGTGCCATCAACTACTCGCTCGTGCGTCGTTCATTATTTTTTTTGCTCTTTATATCTGCTGAAATGAATGCAAGCCAGCAGACTCAGCAGCTCGTACTAGTCATTGGTTCAAACTTGGTTTAATATCGATCAGAAGGTTGGCTCATACCGGCGACGGTCTGCTTCGGGTTGGGACCACCGGCAAGGGTAGAGCTGTAGCGGTTATTCTGCATAACTTGGGGAGGTACGCTCGTCACTGTTAAATGACATGTGGTTGACATCTAATTTTGTCAATGGGAAATAGGTGACACTATTCCCATTCGATCTGCAGGTCCAGCAGACGTCTCCATACACGATCAAACGCTGCAAACCACTATTCCCAGATAAGTTTTCGTCATCCATACCGTCGTATTACCTGTACATTGACGCGACAGTAAACTGGATGGGAATGCGGAGGTGACGGTGTCTGGAGTAGCCAAGAATCAGAAACGTCTACCGGTTCGTCTGATATGATCTAGCAGAATTTCACCCATCGCGAACGTCTGGAAGCTTATCTGTCCTTTTTTTGATCTTTCTTGATGTTATGGCATATATATGCCCTCATATTACTTCTTGGTGGCATTCAACGTTCAGATCGGCAGGGTGAAGATCCGGTGTAGACCTCAACAAGATACGAATCGTACGACAGAATCCTCGTTGCCTGGGTGCTAGTTGCGCAGGCCATAGTTTTTGTCACGTATCTTTATCGAAGGTATTCCGGAATCCTATCTCTGCCCATCGCACTATCATTGCTTTGGACGAACGCTCGAAAACGATTTTTTTCTTTTATCCTTCCTTCCTTCTTCCCCCCCTTCAATCTTGTGCGTTCGCTCGCATGGGTGATGTTAGATTCATGATTTCTTTTTTTTTCGTTCCCTCAACGTCATGCCCACAGGCTTTTCGGTCGGGCGTAACGTCCAAGAGAAGACATGTTTGGTAAAACAGTAAGGATCCGTCGAGGGTCGCATTCTCAGGTGGGGGGTTAAAATAACTATGACGTGAATTATGTATAATATTGTAGGTTCGTTGGATACTCCTCAGTTGATTTCTAATAATCGATGACAGAATGTCAAGTCAATGAAATAATGTGAGCCCCATGGTTCCCTCTCGTCATCCCCACAATTGGATATGAAAAGGTGGTCAGGTAAGGGAACTATGCGACGACTCTTATCCGGGGGACACGGAAGGCGTATTAAACTTTTTCGTGAGACGAGGAATTGCATTGATCTGTCGAAAGCACCGGGGTTCCATGATTCGTTTTAGTACCGAGTTCGAGCTATTCCACTTTAGTAGGCAAGAGGAAGCTCGAATGCTTCCCGGCTCTGTAGCGTCAAATTTTAAAATAATTTCTTTCCAGCCCTGAGGGCGGCTCATCACCTAGAGCAAGAGGATGGGGTCGGGGGAATGTTCCCTCCCTCCAAACACGAGGTATCCAACAAAGTGAGGGAAACGATCGCACCAACTCTCATCTATAAAGCCGCCGCCTACATAGACTTCGACACAGCCTTGAATAACTCCACACACCATCTAAAACAACGTGCGTTTAAAGAGAAGGATGGTATGTCCTGAGGTGGGCGGCCTTTTCGTGTAGAGTCGTGTGGTCTTGTGGGAGGATGGGAAGGGAGTTGAATCAGAGGATCGATCTTGAAGATGAATACTTATGAAGATCGACAGCCGGACCGGCTCACCAGAAGAGAACGGCGACATAGAAGCCGGAAGAACAGGTCAACTCAACCCGGTCAACGAACCATTCAAAAATACAGGAAATAGATCTCCTGAGGTAAAATAGGACATCTGAATGACGGGAGGTTCATCGAAATTGATCGGGTTGATCGTTGACATAGCGGCGGCTGGCAAACAGAGAAAAAGCGCCGAAGAAAGAAAGGCATAACGCCAATAGAGAAAGAAAGTGGTGTGGCTATTGTCAGCTTCGAACATTCAGATTCCCGAACCTCTGGTTGGGTTGTTCCGGCTTGAAAGGAGGAAACCAGCCGGCCAAACAGGCGATGGCACGAAAAGGACAACCCAAAGTCCCCCAAAGTGGGATTCGGGTCATTCGAAGGGATGTCCAATGTGCATGGTTTTCCTCCTTCAGTACTTCAGTTCCCAACCAGACACTTCGTGGATCAATGGGAAAGGACGGGGAAGGTAAGATAAATGATAATAAAGATAACAAGGACGTACCGATCCATGTTGGAGAACCTCGTTCGGAATTCTACGAAAAAATCTTGGGGGAGGACAGCGACCGCAGACAGGTTCGAAGACAACATCGGCATAGAGGATTCTTTGTCGGAGTTCAGGTGACATAGTAGAAGAACGGTTTCAAAGACCAACCTTGATAACATTATCAGCAACTTGTCGACAGATCGCGCTCGATGAGACCCATGCTCATCAAAAAGCCGCAAACATACAGCAGCATTGATACCCTTTGCTTGGTAAGACAGAGCTCGAGTAAAGGGTTATACGGTGTGCAGCATGGCAGCTTGTTCATGGGGTAGTGGAGGGATGGGATGAGAAGTGCCATCGATGTAGGGGATAAGAAAAAAGCTCGGGAAAGACCGGCTTTTTCGTGGGGAGGATCATGCCGGGCTGTTGGACTAGCGGGGAGGGAGCAAAGAAGGGGAGAAGCTCGATGAGTTCAACGGAGTGTGAAAAATTCGGCATGTTGCGTCCAGTGCATAACTCTAGTGCCATTACAGTACCACCCACCGCAGGAAGAAACCTGCCGAAGACGTAGATATTTCTCCGGCCGTTTCGTAAGCAGAGAGAGACCCGCGCAACCCCCGAGAATCCGGGCGCGAAAAACACTACAACAACTTGGGTCAGATAAGCGGCGACGGTAAGAAACAGATGCACCCACCGCCAATGCGGAATACCCACGACCAATCGTCATTCCTGTACGTCACACGCTCTCCGCTCCTATATGCCATCCAAGGTCGCCCTTCAACATAATCCCCAGTATGCCGCACCCGCCAACAAGATGCACGTCGAGGGTTCAGGATTTAGAGTGCCACGCGGCGACAGCCAGAGAGGAACCCCAGTACGTAAGGGTCGGCGACGAAAGTTGAAGACGGTGTTGAAGTTGAAGTGGCCGTCGTATTCCCCACAACATTGGCCAGCGAGGTGGCTACGGTCAACGATGCCCTATACTTATCAGGAGTTGGGCATTGTAGTGCCAGTGCATAGCGTCGAGGAATGATTAGAACCCGAGGGTAACTATGTATGTACAACAGAAGGGGTGCATGATGTTGGGAGCGAAGGGAAAGAAAAGGAACCGTGGGAAAAGCATTCCCGTTATCACTGATCGATAAAGCTTCCTCTTGACTTGGAGCCCTGGTCGACGGTCCCTTACCCTTTTCAATCCAACGTCCAATTTTGCCAAACAAGTCCACCACGACTTATGGGCAGCGTCTTTCCTTGTCTGGCATTCCGAAGAAGGTACCGCCTCCACAAGGCTTGGGCTTGAAGTGTCTCCCAGAAAGCGTATGAGAAGCGATATTTGGCTCAAGGGTGGGTGGAGAGATTACGGTGGACAACGGCGATGTTCTGGAAGGAATTAGGGGATGATATACCCCATTTCAAATCCTTTCGGACGAACAACGTCCTGCAAATACATTTGATTCCAAAAATCCTCTGTCGCCGTCACCTCCTTTCCCTCCTCCGCACCGTGCTTCGTTTCAGAACTCAGTTCCTTTCTCATCGCAGATAGGATTCCATTTCGATCGTTGTCTGACAACACTGGGTAGTGTGTTCGTTCAGGGAATTCAACGTATCGCGATCCTCCACACCATCGCCAGGTCGTCTCTCCTGTTTCCCTCTTTATGGAATCTCACCCCGCTTTCCCTGTTTTCGCTTCAGAATTCAGTTCTCCTCCATGATCATGACGGCGCATCTTCCAACCATCGTATTCAGCCACGTCTCTCCGCAGATAAGGTTCGTTTCGATGGTTGGTTACGGCAGATAATGACATGGGTAGAACTGTACTCACGCGCAGTGAAATCGGTGGATCGCGATTTAACCCATCATATTCTCGTCACTCGAGACTCGAAATATCAAAGTTACTATATTTACTTACTTGTGCGCGGCTTTCTCTTTCCGATCCAGGAAAAAAAGTGGTCTCTGTTAGAAGGCTTGGTTGGAACCCTGATCTGTGGGTTGGCTACGTGGGACGCAGATGTCATATGCCCTAGGGATTTCCACTTTCCACTGCCCAGGCTTGAATTTTTTTGGATGGCCGCGAGGAGTGTGGATCTCTAATTCCCTTGTTAGCGTTGGAATTCGATCCGAGCGCTGGCATCCATGCATTACTCGATTGAAGATAATGAAGGATGCTCTTCGTCTTGGGAGTGCATGGAAGAAGACATTGCCGGTATTGTATGCTTGCGCTCCCCCTCCTCACGACAACGACTTCACGGTTTCGAAGAGTGGAGGTTCGTGCTCTGAAGTGTTGACTTTCTCCTCATCACGTATTTACTCCATCATCACGTATTTACTCCATCATCACCTCTTTACTCCATCATCACCTATTATGCATCTTCAACATTATAAGAATGACTCGACATACCCAACTACATTCCGTCACTGTTGCTCAATGTTTGTTGAAGGCTCATACTATATCCCAAACGACATATGGTTGATTCGACGAGTGTACACTGGACAATAAGCGAGTTGGTCTTTCTAGAAAAGAGACAACGGTCGATTACCCCATCCTCAATGCTACTCTCACCCATCTTTTCTTTCAGAGAGTTACTGCAGTCAACTGTCCGGAAGCGTCCATATTCCCACTGCCCCTCGAGAAAAGGATCCGTCGAGAAGGGAGTCGACGGGTTGTGCAGAATTTTTTTTTGACAGTATGAAATCATCATCACGGGAGGGGCACAAAATGAAACGCCCACATCCACCGTGGTTCCCTAGAGTAGAGGAAAGCTCGAGGTTCGAACATTCTATCTAAAAAGCCACTGGCAACTTACATCAATACATCCTTAAACTCTGACACAGTGTCGAAATCAACATGCGTTAGAGGCAAGGATGATATGCGGGCTCTTCGGGTGACTTTTGCACTGAGTGGTTGCATGATGGCGTGGGATGGGGAAGAGTCTGATCCGCCATGGTTGGATGGCTAGGAGATAAATATCCTGTAAAACAGGACGACTGCATGACGGGTGTGTATGCGGAACTTCTGGTCCATTGATGTAGTGGCTTGCGATGGGGAAAGAAAATCACGGAAAGAAAAAAGGCTGAAATGAGGAAACCAGACCACGAGTGACACTGCGAGAAACCAATGAGATCAACTGAATAAGAACAGAGCTTTCCCCGATTGCATCTTTTCTTGAAGGGGTCGAAGACAATAAAACGGGGTCAAGGAACCGGAACAACCCCCCCCAAGGAACCGGAACGGCTGTCGGATGATGGGACAACAATTCGAACAGGAGACAAACGCCTGGAATAACAGTGAACACCAATGGTATGCATCAAATTATGCATCAATCCGAGTGAGAAGATATCCTGTAAAAACAGGATAGCCACACCGGGGATTGTAAGCGATTCATTGGGTTGACTGTTGATTAGGCGTTGTCAGGGTGGAAACAGAAAAAATGCAGGAGAAAGAAAAATTGACAGGATGAAAATTCTAGACAAAGGTGAATATAGTCGTTGAACGCTCGAGCTTGAATGTTAATTGTCCCAGGCATTAAATGAAAGCAAGGAACAAGATGAGATGAACCGAGCCGAGCCTTGTGGTACAACACGTAGACGTATCCCAAGAGGGGGATAAGAAAGCCGCCGAGGAACGGGAGAATAGACGTCAAGGGATAGGTTCTCTGCGTATTCCAACGACTCTTTTTCCCATCCCGTGCCTCCGTGCTTCCCACCCAAGTTCGCGTCCGATGCCCTATTTAATCCACAAGTAAGGTGAATGGAAAGAATATATAAGTAAAATAATATATATAAGTAGATTATTACAATAACTCACATGGGATATTTCCGAGGTTTGGAGTGTGATGGTGTCAACGAGATACTCCGCACTGTCAAAGGACGACGAAAATACCATGAGCCTGACGTTGGATGCAACAGGAGAACGGGGGAACATCTAAGGACGTGTTCTGCTTGCGAATAAAACGTCGCGGCCTCCATCTATGATCCCCAACATACCCTGAGTCAGATAAGCGACAACGGAGAAGAAACAGACGTACCCGACCCACCGCCAATGCAGAATACCAACAACCATTCACTATCCCTGTACGTCAACCCTCTCCTGTCCTACATACCATCCAAGATCTCTCTTCAACACGGACTTCAATCTGCCTTCGATCACTGCGCACCCACTACCAAGATGCGCATCGGTCTTCAGGACCACGATCGACAACCAGCGAGGAGCCCCAGTACAAAAGAGTCGGTGAAGATGGTTCCAGACGGTGTTGAAATGGTCGTCGTATTCCCCACCACACTGGACAGCGATGTGGTTACGGTTGACGATGGGGGAGTTGGGTGTTGTGCGGGCAGTGGGTGAGGTCGATGGCGCTGGGCAATCTACGTTATTGATGGATGTCGAGGCCTGATTAGGTGGAAATCGAGGATATCATGTTGTACGGTATATGGGGATGCGGATGATGTTGAGTGCGTTGTGGTCGTCGAAGGTGATGAGGGAGAGAAGAGGAACCGTGGGAAACCATTCTTTGCTATCACTGATCGATAAAACCTGTTCTTACATTCCACTCTCAGAGCTCCAATCCCGTACTGTTTTCAGATTCATGACTACAACATACATTCCACCGAGCTCCAATCCCTTCCAACTACCAAACGCTCAAATTTCAAAGCCAATGCGATTGACGGGAATCTATAGGCCAATCAGGGCAACCTTTTTCCTCGGTCTGTCGATGAAGAGGTACGAATTGGATATTCAAATCATTTGTCGTATGTGGTCTCCCTTCTTTTTTGCATTTTTATTGTGAAATCGCACACCTTATTCCTCCCCGGGTTCTTGCTGTCGCATCGACATTCAGTTCATCTTCCATGGCTGCCCTGCTTAATCGCTGTATCTGGCAATTTTAAATTCTGCAGATCGTTGTCAATTCAGCGCTTGGGTCTGCCAATTGTGGGGAGAACTGTGGTCGGTCGCCGGCTCCCACGGACCTTTTCATTTTTGGATTGGATATTCTGTGCGACAGATCGACTACCACGTCCTTCTTCTAGATTCCCAAGAGGGCACCCCGCCGAGGGCTTGACGCCACCCTTTGGGCCTCACACGGATGGCCTGTTTTGCCGAAGGGAGGATGGAAGATTACGGTTCTTTGGACAATGTGGGATAGTCTGGAAGGAATTGGGGTATGATTACACATGTCCTTGTGCATATGTTGCCGTTTGCCAACCTTGCGGACGAACAAGGTTCCGCAGGTACGATTCCAATTCCTTTTCTGTCCGTCGTCTCTTTTCTTCCTCTCTCAGGAAACCAGAAACCACCCGGCTCCTTTCCCACTTTCGCTACAGAACTCAATTCCCCTCCATGACTGAGCCCCGTCCAACCGTTGTATTGAACCACGTCTCTTCGAAGATAGGGTCTACTTCGACGGTTGGTTCATATTGTCCACATATCATATGGGGTAGAACTGTGTTTGTTGGTTGAGAGAAATGGATCGTGTCTCGATTCTCCACTCCTTCTCTCGAGATCTCTCTTTGCTCTTATTCCATGGCATCGCGCCCCATTTTCCCACCTCACTTCAGAATTCAGTTCTCCTCCACGACGGCGTATCTTGGAACCATCGTATTCAGCCTCGTCTGTACGCAGACAAGGTTCGTTTCGATGGTTCACGCTGAAAAACACCATGCGTGGGGTAGAACTGTGCTCCGTTCAGTGAAATCTGTGGATCGCGATTCGCCATATGGCAACGTCAATGCCACTACTTATCCTCGTTGGCGGCATTTTGTTCTATTTGTGCATTTTCTGGGTTCCTTTTGAGCGTCGTCGCTGGGCGCGGTGACGAGAGTCACGGACGACGCAGAGGAAGAGCTGTCCTGCGCGACAGGCACGAAGCGCGAAACGAAGCACGGAGCGGGGTCGACACGCACAGATTGAACGTCGAAGCCCTACTCGCGAGCGAGGCGGCGAAGATTCATCATGCAATAGGAGCTCACATGTATTTTCGTGGAATTTCGACGATCCAAAGAGAGCCATCTCCCTTCGAGGGGCTTGAAACCGCGTCTGTGTGTTGCAAACTCAGGCTCTGTGGTGTGGTCGTGTGTATGTCCAACTCTCATTATCATGAATCATGTACTATGAGTGGTGTCAGCATATGACCCGCTGGCTCCGTTTCCACATGACACAGATGTGCTATGGCCTGTGGACGAAGGGAAGGGAGGTTAACACACTGTTTTGCTTGATCATTCTTTTCTGGACATTCGAACTCGAGATCTCCATCCACACTCACTCACTCACCATGCGAACAACGATGAAAGGGGATTCTATGTAGTTGCAAAGTGAATTGTCGATCTCCTATGAAAAGCCACGAATACGCCCTAAATGGTGGATTCATAAACCCCCAAAGTACCGCCTTGACATTTTCCACAAGTGCGGAAAACGGCATTATTTAAATTGGGGTTCGATCTTCCGGGTTTTCGTGGCTTTTTCGGGAATCGATGGCATTGGTGGTGGACGTGATATGTATGTATAAGGAATAGAAAAATGCACTATGCTGTTGGGTTTTGAAACTCACGGGCTGTATGTAATAGAGCAGCATCCAACGATCATGTACCACCTTTCCATCGGGAAGGTATAGATGGAACTGATGGAAAAACAGGAATAAAGCACATGTATGATGTTCTTTCAATCACATTACACCGGTTGCTGATATTCGCTCGAACGGGGTTGAGAAAACTGTCGTGGGATCTGCGAAACGGGCCCGGGAAGATGGAAACTGAGATCAATAACTTGAATCATGTTAGCCACCTGCGCAAGCGACCATAAATCTAGTACTTACTGACAATTGACGAATGGGAATCGAAAAAATTCGGTTCAAATGACGCTCAAAAGGAAAGTATGTATAGTAAGCGTTTCAATGAAACTGATGACCGTCCATGTGTGTGGAGGGAAGAGCAGATCTATGTTCAACCGACGGGATTCGCCATGCCCTTCGAAAAACCAGAATATTTCATACCGTCACTACAGTCATTCTTGACCAAGTGCGTTGGATTACAACAGCGCATATCGGTGGGAAGTATGAAAGTTCGGGAGTTTTGGTTTTTCGAAGAGCAATGGAGAGATCGTACGCGTGTGGACGCGTGGAAGGGAAAGGTAGGGAATGCGTAATTGATGCGGTTCCACCGACGCCCATGGAAGCGGATTCCAAATGAGGATTTACGAAGGGACGAAATAACGCTACCCATAGAACATGTAAAGTATTCCAACCAGAACCAGACTCACCATGCTTGACGATTCGAAACATGGAGTAGGATCATCATCCCTAGTATACCCAAATGCACCGGAAACAGCGCTGCGTATGGTGTGAGCGTAAAGGATCGATGAGAATGAACTTGCTGCATTTTCGTCGAGCAGTAGACGGGGATGATTGTGGGTGTGAGTAAGAGGGATGGAATTGGAAGGAAAGCCCTGGAATGTGAAGGAAAAGAAGACGGGATGCGCACGGGCCTTGGTTCTGGGTTCAATAAATGGGAAGTGGTCCGATTTTCTTCTTCTTCTCCGTTCTCCGGGCTCCCCTTCGGGGCCCTTCCCCTTCCCAATTGATGGCGCTCACGACGCAGCATGCGTGTAATTCATTTTCTACTTATCACATTGGGTCACTGTTATACTTGTCATTATTAAGTGGCGTCTATGGTTCATTACATTGTCCTTGCGCTCCCTTCCTGCATATATATAAGTACTCCCAATTTCCTTTCCACTTTCATCGTCCCTTCAACCGCCAATCAACCAACCTCACGAAATATCATAACTTTGAATCCCACCTGGCCCGGATCCCACCATCGTGGAGTTTCCCTGAGGTAGTCATTTGGAATTCGCTTTATACAATTTTCGTGTGGTTGTCGATTAGCTTTCTATTAAATAGCCTTAACTGAGGACTCCCTTCGCCCACCGGGGATGATGTTTTCCATATTGTAGACGATACTTTGTCTTGTTCTCCAGTTCCACATTCCGCCTTGATGGCTTTTTCGTAATGAGTAGCTGAGCAGATAGGATCGTATAGGAACAGTCAGAGACCGGACGTTAAATAAACGATGACTGGAAGGGCCGTAGAAACAGGAATCCTTTTCAAGAGCATATGTTTAGTTGACCATTAAATTGGCGGCTTGCGATGGAGAAAGAAAGTGACGAAAAGAAGATATCCAGGAATAGCGCTGCGAGAAAACTAACAAGGAGATAGAACAGGAAAGGAGATTTCCTGGATGTGCGTTTCCTTAAACACCGCAAGGGAAACGAAGAGTGACAAGTGGGTCAATAAACCCCCGGGTAGGAGAGAAAGGCCGTCGAATATGGGTCAACACATCCAACGGGAGATTAACAGCTGGAACAATAGTCAAGATCACATGAATTCCACATGAATCCGAATGAGAAGAGATCCTATAAAACAGGACGACCGTACAAGGGATTATAATTGATTCAGCGGGTTGACTGTTGACAAGGCGCCTGTCCAGGAGGAAAATGAAAACATAGGAGAGAGGAAAGAATGCTCGAGCTCGAACATCGTTGCCCAGGCCGAGAATGAAATAAGGAACAAGAGGAGGAGACGAACCAAAATGACATGGAACATGTAGAATGTATCCCGGGGGGGACAAGGGAGTCGCTATCACCTCCACCCGAACTCGGCTGGGACATCCCAATAAATCCGTAAGGAGGATGATCGAACGGTGAGAAATATGTAGATCAGTAACTCACCCGTGAGTAATTTTTCGAAGCACCATTCCCGAGATGCGGGAAGGGGTTCGCTATCACCTCCAGCCGAACTCGCCTGGGACACCGCGATCAATATGATGGTCGAACGGAAAAAAATGGTAGACCAGTAACTCACCTGGGAGCAATTTTTCGAGGCGCCATTCCCGAGGCTAAGGAACGTTGATGATGTCGAGGACATACACCGACCTATCCAAGAACGATAGCTAGTCCTATCGTTCGACGCGACAGAAGACCCGCGGAACAACCAAGGCCGCACTGGGCTATGAATAAAACATGAAAGGCACTAAATATCTATCCTTGCCAGTGCCAGCGGCGTCAGATAAGCGACAAAAAAAGGACATGGAAAGGAAAGCAGAGGTATCTGACCCCATGTAAAAACGTTCCCGTTCGATAAACCATCGGATGTCTTCTTCAACGCGACCTTGGTCCGCCGTCGGTCACTGCTCATCGATGATCGCTCATCCACCATTCAGAAAAGGCACCGGACCTTGGGAGGCGCAGGTGACGGCGAACGATGCGCGTTGACAACGTTGAAGGGGAAAGAGGTGGCGGTAACTGGAAGAATTCACTCGTGGGAAACATTGATGCTTTTCCCGGCGCCCAAGTCGTACGAGTTGAAATTTACCCTCATTATATATCCCTCGCGTCCTACTTACATACAACGGCCTTTCGATATCCTACGAAGAAAGTGAGTTCTTTCCTACCGAATCCTTTTACAATGAACAACAATGTCGTCAAACCTCAGGGTTTTTTTTTTCACGGCCACCGTCCGTGTTCTAGAAAATGCGCATTGTGGTAAATTGGATCGAAGGTTGTCGACATCTCCCAGTGTAAAAGACGTCAATGAACAGGCACGCTCCTAGTCCTCTGCCACTTCTGGTTCAATTTTCCCTTTCGTTTTCTCAAGCTCGTGTTAATGTCCTTGTTTGCCTCCATCGCGAGTTCTACCATTTATCCTATTCCTCCGTGCTGCCTGGGCCTATCACAATCGCTAGACTTGACCAAACCTTTTTCTGCCATACGGTCATTCATTTCTACGAAGGACTTCGACAGATTTTCCCATTTTCTCAATCAGGTCCCCAATCTCGATGTTAGTCCCGAGCCGGCGATTATCCGGCTAGTTCTCGCTCACATCATGTTCGTTTGAACGGTTGGGTATGGTAGAAATGTGCTGTGCGCAGCCCTGGATTCTGTAGATCACCAACCCATGGCGCATCGTCATTTGGGAACTGGATTTATGATTATCGGTGGAGAGTGGAGAAAATCCAACCACTTGCGATCACCGACTTTCGCTTCCGAGATTCCTAAGACTCTGGAAACTGGAAGGAATTGGGGCCACAACACGATCTTGTGCACGCGGGCTCGCAGGTACGATTCTAAGCCCTTTGTCGATCGTCGTCTCTCTTCCCCTTTGTTACCGAATCGTACCCCGGTTTTCCCAGAGTTCAGTTCTCCACCATGACCGCACCATTTACAACCGTTGTTTTTTTCTATTCAACTACGTCCATTTACAGACGAGGTTCATTTCGAACGGTTGGTTTGATGTTATCTGCCATGAGGGGTAGAACTGTATTCGTTCAGGGGGCTCAGTGGATTACCTCCCGATTCTCCCCGGCATCATCTATTCTTCTCTCTTCTCTCTTTTGCCATGGAATCACACCCCGCTCACTCCAGAATTCAGTTCCCTCCAAGCCCCGGTCCGTTTCCCACCAGTGTATTCGGCCGCGCGTCTCTCTTCAGATACAGTTAGTTTTGACGGTTGGTATCTGAATATTACCTGTGCGTGGCGTATTAACTGTACCCCGCAGAGTGGGCATAGGTGGATCGTGAATTACCCCGCCATCTCCTTGTCACTCGAGACGTGAAATGTCGAGGATACTATTTATGTGACCGGCATTTTTCATTACTTTGGGGATTTCGATGACCCAGAGAGAACCGCCTCTGTCCCAAGGCGAAAACCATGTCTTTGTGTTGCAACTCAGTTTATGTGGTCTGGACCTGTGGACGGGTCCTGGGGGGTATGGTGGATTCGAACAATGCCGAAGAGCGGCGAGGGCGCCGCGAGTACTCATCACCTGGCCTGGCGTGTCAAATCCTTGTCGTTGTTCTCCTCTCTACATATGATTTTTCATCGCCCCCGACATTTTAACTCGGGATTCATCGTGGTCATAACGGAACCTTCTGGGCTCACTGTTTCTTCCATCAAATGCCCGGGTTTTTTCTGCTCTGTAGTATTGGCGTTCATCTCTCGGAATTTACTGTGGATGCTTGCTCTCCCACTCATACGACACATCTCATAAATTCCTCATTTACCTCTGCAATCGATCATTAAAACAACAAACGGAGAAGTCGAACTGAGAAAATGCGTAAAATATGTATTGACGACGACGGTAAAAGCTGGACGAATGGGAGACAAGTGAAAATGGTACCAGAAAAGAAAAGCGTATTAACTCTATACCGATGATTAAAAAGCCTGGCCGATCGTAACCGCACAATACGAGATTTTACCTCCTGACCTCCTCTCCAAATGAGTCCTCAATCAGCTCCTTCAAGCCCGTTTTGCGGATGATTCTGGCATTGTGGTCCGCACCGTGAGTTGTTGAGCATGAATTGCAGCGGACATAAATGGTGTGAAATACGGTCCCCCGACAGGTAATATGGGGGCACCGTATGTCTCTAAGCACAACGGTCGGACCAGAACCAGGGATAGTCAATTCTGCATCTGGAGGAATGGATCGTCCACAAGAGTAGCAGTTATAAGCGCCATCGATCAGACTAGATGAAGATGAGCAATATCCACACTTTATGTCGTCCCTTTTGAAAGTGAGGATGTTCAAGTTGGGGGGAAAGCTATCTCTGATCCAAAGGATCCGAGCTGCAGTTTCCCACCCGAACGCCCCGAGCTCCTCGATGGTCGGCTTGGGATTACTGTTCACCAATTCGCTTACTCCCTCATACATCCAGGTGGCGACTTTGTGTGCTCTCGCGAGAAGGATCTTCTCAGCCGGAGATAACGTAAAATCAGTGGACAATTTGTGAATGGCATACGTCCTGATCTGGTAAAATCAACATTGGCGAGTTAGTCGATTTAGAAATCGAAACAACCTTCAATCGCACCTTTTCCATGTTCCAAATTGTGGAGAGTTTCAGCACATTCACCCATTCCGATTTTCCCAGACCCAAGTCGAGCGTTGTACCGGAAATCTGAGATCCGGCTCTACGAGGACAACCGTAAGACGGATCAAGGTGTGTGAGGACTCGGAAAAGAACTTACGTCGGATACATCACTTTCAGCAAGGAAGTGAATTCATCCTTCTTGTACCCTTCAAGAACGATGGGATGGTCTCTAACCCGGCCCTCGGTGCTTTCCCCAGGTCCCGCGGGTAAGAGAAACATGTCGGCGAATACTTCAGATGACTTTACGAATTCGCATCGGGGGACACAGAAGAGGGTGTCTTCGACCTGGATGTAGTTCAATGAGTGGATGGCTAATCGATCGATAGGCGCCGAGAGGTCGCGACAAACCTTGATAAAAATGTTGTCCCAAAAGAACTCGCTGCTAGGCACAGTGTTGGCCATGGAGTTCAGATGTAAAGGAAGACGGTGATTCTAAGTAATGATAAAGGGAGGAACCGATAAGACGCCGAGGACTGTGATAGCTGCGTAGTCGATGAGAGGAAACCTGCAATCGACTGGTGCGTTCTATTTCTGGGGTCGACATCGGAGAAATCCGAGTATCGCCACATTTTACTGAATCTGTACGCTAGCGCTGGATTCACAGGCTACCTCATTTCCTCTTGCCCAAATGCATTGTGTAGCTGAAGATTGACGATGAAAAATTGCCCGAAATCAGCGTCAACGTCTATGCGTCCCTACCATACCGTCTAGGATAAGAAGGCCTTCTCCAAAAGTGCATGTTGCTGATAAATGGTCAGAGAGGATCATCAAATGGACGTGCGAAGAGGAGGAAACGGAGAGCACGAGCGTGAATTCTGCGAGACGATAAGAACCGGCGGAGGGTCTAGGAAGCTGATGAACGATGCAGAGAACGGGAAACAAATAAAGTGGTACAAATCATGCGTCGGAAAGCCAAGCTAGGGACATATACCCCATTTTAGGATGATCTGGCCGCCATTATGGCCACGACAGCGATAAAAATCAGACAAACTGGCAAGATGGGGTCTCGAATATGCATGCGGACGCGACGACACCAACGGAGGAGATCCAAGCCCATTGGAAAAACCGCCCAACCATCTACAAGATCACATCCTTCACGAAACGCATCGCGTACACCCGCGGCATGTATCAGTTGAAAGGATGACGATTTTTTGCAGTGAAGCGGCTTTTCGTAGAGTGGATGGAGGGAAGGGGTGAAAATTTTGCTCATCAATTGACCGGCAAAGCCCGTTGTTCCCACCCGGGTATGCATACTTACTCCGGCAACAGCGACATTGCAAAATTCTCCTTCTGCTCGAGACGATGCCTCACCTTCGATAAATCACCCAAATTCTTTTACAGTACCGAATATCAGATGCATTTTGTAGACCAAGAGTGTAGTTTGAACTGGACTCCGACTCGTGAATTCGAAGCGCCTTGAGGGTTCCACGTGAGTGCGTGCGAAGGAAGCCCGATTTCCCACGATAACAATCAACCTTCCTCTTACCACGAACTCAACTACTTACCTCCCCCAAGGACGGTGGAAGGAAATGCTACAAAACTTTCATGGGACCTATCAGTAAACTGTATTTTCCCCAACGGTACGTACTTTCGCCCAATTCTTCGCACGAAAATTCGGCAGAATGTAATTCGCCTTCCGTGTTGTTCAACCGCCGTTTGCCTCGAACCATCGTTACTGGCAAATATCTACGACGCCTGTCGTATACTCTCCGGATCTGCGGGTTAAAATCTGGACGGGCTCGATCTTTCGGTTGCCCAAGGGATGCCGAGGCATCGATCTCGAGTTGACGCTGGTGGAAGTGGTACAATGGTGCTGCTGTCATCCCTCGTTTGCGGCTTTTCCGAACATTTCGAACTGTGTAGGTTTGCTCAAGACCTGCTGTTGTTGTATTAGTTCATTTAGTTCATCTGGGGATCTTTTGTTTCCGCTGATTCTTCTTTTTTAAATGCGAAGTATGGATGCGGCTTACTTGTATTTCGCAACAAACGTGAGCGGTTGGTCTATCGCTCAATCGACCCATCCCCATCGATATTACTGATAATTTGGTTGTCTTCCCCAGCAACTACCGTCCGAGCCTTATCTTCGTCGGGTGGCTTTGGTGAGTGAATCCAGGTGTTGGTTTGAATAAGTGTCTGCTCTATTTCGGTCGTCATGGAGGTTGCGAGTGGGAGGCTTAAGTAGATATCGCGTACCCCTAACCCATCGAAGGGCGATATCCAAAGCGGTCTCGGTGATACTGATCGATGGATTCCCCAATTACCTTTGCGTCCCGATGTCGGGGGAAGAGGACGAGGTTTCACTTTATCTCGAAAGAGGTCAGGGTCTACGTCCATTGCCATCGGTCTCTTTCGTAACAATTTAAGGTGAACTGCATTCCCTCAGCCCCCCATTGTTATCGCGTTCTCGCTACCTCACTCTCATCTTCAACTGGTACTGTTGGTTTTGATTGTGGCTCGTTTCCGAGTCCTTCATTTAATTTTCTATCACGATTTTTATCCCTTCTTCGTTTCCATCTTTCCATGGGGGGAGCACCTGGGCTTGACTTGTATCTCGAAGCAGCAGCCGCACTGGGCATCTTTGAATGCATTCGTCGCGGCCGCTGATATGTGCAACTGGCATTTCTTTCTGCTTGATTTCACTTCCTTTCAATTTGGTCCACCCAGGCCGTCTCAATCCCTGCCTCGAACCAGTGCTCGGGGAAACAAAATCTTTCCTCGGCTCCCGTTTGCATTCGGAACATATGGCTACGTCAGCGATTCTGAGTAAGTGCAACGATCGCGCAAGAGGAACGGGCCGATGGTACACGACAAGGGGGTGATATCGGTTTGCGGTTTGCAGCGGTTCGGTGTTATGGTTGTTGTTGGGTTAGATGCTGTGTTTTTGTGGAGGGTCTCGAGCTGTGTGGGTTTGGTGAAGAACGTGTTCGTGTTTGGGTGCCGGGTTTTATTCACCACATGGAAGAATGGACGAAGAATGGGGCTGTTTCTGTCTACCGATGGGCAAGGCGCCATGTTGCGATGTTAGATCTATAATCGCGAATCGAAACTTTGCTGTCTCAGCGTTCTTCGATATCAACGACCGTCCATTTGGTTGAACTTTCGCCCGTAAGGTACAAACGATTTGCGTCTCCTCTTGTTTTTTTTCTCTATTCCCATTTCTCGGATATGCGGCGAGAACTGCGTTTCCATTCCCATCGATTTCGAAGCGAGACATGGAGCTGCACACGCATGCGTATTATCGGTCTCTGCGTCCGTAAGCTTCTCTCCCGGAATGGAAAAGCGGTCCTGTCTACGTTGTTTTTTGGGTATCCGCTCCGCGCTTCGTTTCTGTTTTCAGTTTTGCTTTCTTTTTCGGCTTTGTCCAATTTTGGTCTTTTGTTTTTTCTCGTTTATATTCCTTTCTTTCAAAATGGGGATGGAGGAGGGAAGACCTTATTTCTTTCGAACGCTATGGTTATGATGTGTTTGGCCTTTCTAGGCTTTGTTTTCTTTTCGATGTTGACGGGAAATGGGAAGGCGTTTGAACGTTCGAGGATGGTTTATCAGCACCCCTACATGCACTTCGACCCTGGCTGCTCCTGTCGGCGAGCATGCTTACAGAGGATTGTTGGAATCATCGAACGGCAAGAATTGTGTGATTCTACAAGTGAAACAGAGGAAAGGCGCTGTGGGGCTGAAGTCGGATACCGTCGGGCTTCTCTACAGCACTTTATCCTTGGTCTACGCGACGTACCGGTCGTCTTCATCAGGGAAAGGGCGGGTGGTAAAGTTAACCCTGGCTGGTGTACCTATGCCTAGGTCGTAGTGTGACCAGTGCGCAACCTTCCTTCGAGTTGTGTATCGTGCCGGCGAATTTATTGTTATTATTATTATTGGCATCCGTTCTCCGTACATCTCCTCGCTTTCGTGTTTCAATTACCACGAGGTAGTCGATCTTCTCCCATACTAGATATCGTCTGTTCCCCAAATATATTTCTAAAGATCTGGTCGGACGTTTTGCGAGTAGAAATCGTAGCTCGGCTGATCGATTGAAAGTTTCCGGATCCGTGTGGTTGCTTTTTTATTCAAACGCTTCGTTCTCGATCGTGTTAGAGGGGTATCATGGAGGTTCGTTGAACGTTATCAATGTGATTGGGACTCTGGAGCGAAGCTCAGTACTATATATCTGGCATGGCTCATCGGACGCAAGTTTAGATTGTGTTGGACTGTACATAGTTCCAGAAAAAATAAAAATACAGGACGACATTACACTGCAATATAACTTATAATCTACACTCTACACCGGTCTACAAAATACAACAAAGCAAACGAAAGCAAGAGGAACGACAGCTAAAGAACCGTTCGTCCCTGGCACAACATCATCGATCATCCTCCTCAACGTCCTTCGAACTCAAACTCGAATCACCATCACCAACACCACCCTTCACCCACCTCGACCCCGACCCCCCATCAATCTCCCTTTCCACCACCTCCCAAAAATCACCTTCCCCTCTCGCTCCGCCCTCCCAATCGCGCTGGGGGATCTCCGGGAACAACACCACTTTTACTGTACCATCGCCAACACTCCCCCATGTTGTCGAGATGTTGGTATTTACCGCTGCCTCTCCGAATCGGTGTCTCTCGGTGTCGACGTAGTACCCCACTGCTATGTATCGGAGGTTTGGTAGGATGGGTGGTGTTGTAGGTGACGGGGGTGGTGAGAGTGGCGAAGCTGATTCAGACGGTGATGGCGATGGCGATATTGGCGAAGCCGATTCAGACGGTGATGGAAATACTGCGGACGCTGACCGACGCGTCAACAGCCTCTCCACATCACCCAGCGACGCACGAGCGAACGCAAGATGCGTGAGCGAAGTGAGGGTTTCCCAGCCTTCGTACGTCGGCCAAGTATATTCTTCATCCCAGAGATGAAGGTGTGTGAGGGTGGAGAATAACGGATGATGGAATGTGGGTGTGGGATTGGGATTGGACGTTGCGGTGGACTCGGTTTGTTCTTCGTCTCCGTTTCCATCTCCTTCTCGTCCTCGTTGTGCTTCACCCCCTTCCCATCCTCCGTCGAGTAGGAGCGGAGAAAACGAAGATAACCTAACACTCAACCTCCGTAAATTCCGACCCACCCCTGCACTCCGCAACAAATCGAACCCCCCACACGAAGCCGGCGTAACAGTCACCGCGAGCCGTTCCACTCCAGTGCATATCCCCAAAATACGGTTGATGGTGGTGGTCCGTCGTTGTTGTTGTTGGGTGTCGGAATCGGAAGCGCATGAGGTCGAGCATGAGAATGAATCTGCGCATGAACCCGAGCACGAGCGATCCAAAAGCCGGGAAGGACCGGAAGAAGGAGAGGAAGCAGAGGAAGCGAGGATAGCCAGATTCTTAACATGCCGTGCAAAATACTCGACTGGTTTCCCATTCGTCAGTTTAACGAGAAACTCTCCTAACCGGTCGCGTCGCCGTGTCGCCGTCGAACAACCGAGCAGAACAGCTTGATCCTCCGTGATAGAGAAACAGACGGTGGAGAGTAATATAGGATCGATCCTACATCACGTTCGCGAAAAATTAAAAATCAACAATCCATTCAACGAGTCGACAGGTGAACAGGAAAAACAGACTAACCAGGTATTAACCCTCTTCGCCACCAACACCAGCACCGTACACATCTCCGTACAATCAAATGCACATATCTCGAATATCTCGCGCTCCAACTCCGGTGGCAGCTTCGGCGGCCCCGTTATTTTTCGATTTGGATCGGAATGAATTCCGACTTGAACAAAGGCGGATTTGACGGTCGACTTGAGGGCGGAATAAAGAGTAATGCCGTGTTGGGCGTATGATTTCATGTAGGGATGGGGTGGACGCGGGGGACGGCTGTACGTGGAAGTTATTTAGAGTCAGAATTATCCTCGTTGTAGGGGTTAGGAGACTCACCCAATGGCAGACCGTAGCTCATTGAGATCATTTAAAAAATTCTCTGGAACAGAGCCGAATAGAATAAGTTCAAACGAAGAAACGAACGAGAAAAGTGGAAGCCGATCTCACGTACCTTCTTTCTTTGCTGCGTTTTCTCCCCAATATGATTTCGAGGGCCCAAAGACTAACGAAGAAGGACCACAAAACGACGATAGATAAAAATCCCCTATCAACGCGCATTATTCACGATGAACGTCGCTCGAATGAAACCTTTACTCACATTCCAATTCAAGGTTATACAACATTCTCTGGAACGCCCCCTCCCGATACCTGGCCATCAACCACCCTTCCAAAAACCCCACTTCGCGCAAATCCGCATCCACACTCTCGATCACATTCTCGATCCTCTCCAACACAGGGTTCACCTTCATCGCTACGATATCGCCTCGCCAGAACAATCGTTTCCTCCTCTTGACTTGGGAAGCTCCGCCAAGAAGATTTGCCATGGTGAGATTGATAGGAAGAGTCGGGGAGATGCGGAGGGTGTAAAAGAATAAATAAGTGCTTTGGGTGCCGTCGCGAGATGCTCTTCGATAGGTTGTTACTCGCATCTTGCGCGAGTCGTTGTCGACGTCCCTGGAACTGCTCCCGGTGAGATCTTGGACGTTCATGTTTACGAGGCGCGTTTTCGAACCATCACAGGGGAAAAGAATGCATTGCCGATGCAAGGTCATCGTTTCCCAGTCCAAGTCCGAGAAGATTTAGGATGCGGGGTTGACAGTGTAGGTCGTCGTGTGTGGGGAATTTCACGATGGCCAGGGCCCCGTAAACCTACTTATATACCTACATAAAATTGATGTTGCCATAACAAATGAATGGGACGATATGTGGGGAACTGCGGTGACGTACCTGAAAAGCCCCCACACCTGTCGATATGTATGTACATGCCAAGGCACGTTCTACTAAGAGCAGGTACCTATACCGTTGGTCTGAGACTGGTTTGTGTAAAGAGTCCTAGTCATGGCTAGTTTATCTCAATAGCTCTCCGTAACATGGTGAACGTTGGGATTGTCGAGAAACGACGAAATGAGCGAGGTTGGAGTTCACAAACAAGTTCCGCTCCCTGGGTCCCACGCCCTTCGGATCGTGCCTGTCCACGGCCCGCCTCGTGCTCTTTTTCCCATCCCTTCGACCTGACCCCCTTGTGCCTGGAGAATTGTGCCTTACTTATCCTCGACTGATAAGGCTGAACGATTACTGAGAAATTCCTTTGGCCTATCCACAAAAAGTACGATGAAAAGTTGTCCAAAAATCTCCAACAATAATATATACGTACTCATCATCCACATATCTTTTTTGCCGTGATCATTGATCGAGCATTATGGACCCACGCACTAGCGCCGATTTATCGTAATCACGCTCTGTCATGGGTTTTCGGCAGATTCTAGGTAGGTGCTCACGAATATCGGTCATGTATATGCTCCAACGCTTCGATTTTTCCACCTCCCGCACAGAAACGTAGTCAAAAGGACTCGGAGAATCACGATGCGAATAGAAGATGGTTCGCGGCGGTGCGAGACCGCAAAGAACTCGACGCTATTCTTTGAGTCAATCGTTCCATGCAAATGCTACGTATAGGCGGAAGGTAGGGAGGGGCAGGACACTTAGCACCTCACATAACATTCTTGGAATAACCGCCTCGAATCATTGTCTTTTTGACCGAGTTAAATACCCACCCGTCCCAAATCACGACAACAATGTATCTATCTGAGTAAACCAAGAGACTAGATGGGATCGATAGAAATTTTCATCAAACGCAATATTAAGAATGATTTTAACTCTGAGTCAGGCGCCGCTTCCCGACCACTGCCACTCCGGAAATTCACGCACTAGTGACTTAACCACGGAGTGGGTTGCTTGTTCGTCTTTCTTTTTCTGCTCACTTTGTTCTTCTCGCGCATTTGACTTTTTCAATGTCCTCCATCATCCCAATCATGCCGATGTTTTATATTATTGATTCTAATTGGAAGTGTTGTACGAGCTGCCTTTATGAAGCCGTTATTGTGCCCGTCGAGTCAAAAGTAGCCTGATGGCCATGCACTGAATGTTGTCTGAGTATGACGTCCTTTGAAGAGGGTATCCTACTAATACTGTGATACTACACACCGTACATGGACCAGATGAAGGCATCTCTCGACCGCGAGATCGACAATGCTTAACCTCTTCGTTCGTCAAACACTGACACACGCGCTAAAAAAAATTAGGTATAAGTAGTCTGGTTTTTAACAATAAATCCTCCTGGCGCGTTTTCTTCTTATTAGTGTTAGCATTCATCAATCATCTCTGCTGGTGTTTGTCTCTCTCTTTATAAGTTTAAGTATGATGCGCTACTGAAGGCTTATACGGTTCATCCCCTTCTCACATATTGCTGGATGCCTATTATCATTATCACAGTCTGTGGGTTTATTTGCTTTCGTGCGTTCGGTAGTTCGTTCATTGCTACCCATTTTGGGGCGACGTTTGGTTGCCTGACGCCACATGCCCGAATAAGTTAACTTCTTCACAGGTCTGCGGTGGGCAGGATCCAATTATCCAACTTTCCCCCAAGGGTTCCAGCTTCGAGTGTTGCCTAATGTTTACCGTCTATGTAGACCGGATTTTATTCACGAGGAATGTTCAGTCGGTCTATATGTGTCGGCTTTACTCGCTCCGGAATTCGGTGGATGTACTCGACATCTTAGTCGCCTTTTGTGGTTAAGCAATTGGGTTTCCTTTGGCTAGTTAATTCCAGATGGTTATGTTGAACACACACAAGACTGGGAATCTGTTTTCCGTCCTTCGCTTCCTATTATTCTGAGGGTCGTACGGAACTGAAGGGACTGTATTCAAGACTGTGATATGGTTTCCTTTTTTACACTGGCTCCTCTTACGCGTTTCGTTGCATAGCACAGGCTATTTTTTCTACGGTTTTGGGTTTAAAGAGATTGGGTCTATACCTTATCCTCGAAGATTGGAACAGAAACTGGATGCCGTTATCCACCTCGAGGTGCGATCTGTTTATAACTGGCACGGGCACTCACCATAATCAGACAAAAATAGAACTCCAGTATGTACCTGCCTATGTCAAGAATTCCGCAACGCCCTGGGGTTCACTCTCATATAAGGAACAGTCACCGGATTAGCTATGTTATGGGCTTTCTCGCCGCACTGGACTCAAAGTACTTTACTTCACCAGCGTTCATCATGTTCACGCAGGCTTTGCGCGCACTATTCATAACAGGACTTATTTCCCGAGTAAAGTCCCAGACGAGCTGCGCGCCACTAATGCAGGCTCTATTACAGCAAGCGGAAGCGACCAACGGTTACGGTTCATGGGATGCCTGTTGCGCAAGGACCGGGACGGATTGTTATCTATCACGACAGGCCGTTGCGCCGGGGTTCGAGCCCTGCGATGTCGAGCACAGCGCCCGAGCGGGGTGTAACAGACTCGCTCAAGGAACGGTGTGTATGATTGGCGGAGATACGGTGATTTCTGGGTCTCCGTGTGGGGCGTCAAGTATACGTGCTTGTGGGAGTGTTATCGTTCGTGATGGGGGTGTTGCCGTTCCCCTCGACTCGCTGGCGAATCTCGGGGTGACTCCCGCGAGTATTCTCACGCGCGGTGTGTTGGGATCCCAGTTGTGTTGCTCGACCTCTGCATGCACGTTTGCTTCGCCTTGCACATCGTTATATAACATCAGCGCTTGTCTTACCGATGGGACAAACATCATATGTATTCCCCTCGACCAACCCAATGATACGACGTACGCTGCGCAGATTGTTCAAGACGGGCACAATTGCGTGGTTACTTCCAGTGCACATTCTTCCTCGCCCCCTTTTTCAGCGACGACGATAGACGGTAGTGTTCCGACGACAGCAGTGCCGTCAAAAGATGTAAGGAATAATAACACGGGAGGAACCGCGGCTCTCGTTGGTGGCAGCGTCGGCGGGGGTGTTGGTTTTATTTGTATCATCATTCTCTTCATCCTCCTCTGTGCGCGACGCCGCGGTTCTAGGACAATGAATATACCCTCCGACGAATGGTCCGTCGACCACCAAGAGGCGGGCAGGACGAGTCATATTCCTACACTTCCCACTCCTCAAAATACATCGGGATATTCACCTTCGTTTCCGAATCCTATTCCCGGCGCTCAGTGGAAAAACGCCGCTGTTGGAACTCCACCTTCCTTTCCTGGGTCCTCTCGTCACAATCACGATTTGTTTCGATTTCCCGTCGCAAACCGTCAAAATCCTGGGCATGTCTATCAGGATCCACGTACGAGCGTCATTAGCCGCCCAGTGTTCCAACCATCCTCTTCTCCACCACCACCACCAATTTCTCGGAATCCCGTTCTTCCACCCGCAGCAGTTGATACGGAGGCGATGGCTGCACGAATCGCGGCGCTCGAGAATCGAATAATGGAACTTTCGGGACCGTCATCTGGCGTTCAAACTGGGCCCGGAAGAAGAGGCGAGGCGGTGGAAGCGGAGACGGACCGTTTGCAAGACGGCAGGGATTAGTGGGAAGGAATGAATATTGGTTCAAAGCTCGCCGGTGTGTGTGTTTGAGACCTGAAAAATGACCGCTCAATCTCTAAATCATCTTTCCCCATTGTCTTTCCTCCTCAAACGCCTCCCAGCTATGTAGGCCTCTTCTATAATAAATATAGTTACTAGTATAGTAGTCATCTTCGGTCCCTGCCTTATCTTTGTAACCTTAAGTATGTTCCCTGCCAGTGATGAGCGGCTAAAAAGACTATCGATGGTCTCCAAATGGTCTCGAAGAGAATAAATCATGCTAAATGTATTTTCTCCCGGTAATCAGTGCCTTGTAAGAAGGTAATTTCAATTTAACCAAGGAGTCCGAGTCGAACATTCAGTTAAGACTGTTAAGTGCCCCATGGAAGCCCCAGCCGCGTGATCGTGTCGTCGCCAGTACCGGTAGAATGGAAGCTACGTAATATGGGAAGACGCCCAACAATCATTTGGATTTACGAGAGATTTGCAGCTTTAGGCAGTGAGGATATCCGATAATTAGAATCGCATAGTATGCCAAGTTCAATGGAGAACGATGTCCGGGAGGATCCGGCTTAATATTCCCGGCGATGCACGTCACAAGCACAGTATCACTGTCACGCCTAGTCTCCCCAAGGCAGACCTATGATGGAAGACGAATCGTTCCATCTATGGTCTGCTTTTGATCGCGCCTGCCTTACCGTACCTCAGCTTTCGCGCCGTGAGAATATGATTTGAACCTCACGTGGTCTATTAGTGGCACGTGCGGTAGCGATAAACCAAATGCGTTGTCGCGTTTCGCCTCCTCTTCCATCGATGAGTGCCTTTGATTCACCTTATCATCATTCATATGGTGTCAAGCTCAATTTGAACCTCTAAGCCCAACTCCCCCTCCTCTAATTAGCCTCTATATTCAACCAATTTCACTCCAGCAGCAACTCAATCTCTCCGCACGAATTTTGAGAAGATAGGATGCCCCACCAACGCCTTCAATTTAATTTCCATGAACTTGGCATACATTCTTCATGTTTGTTATTATTGAACTAGTGATGAACATAGTGCATACCATCTGGTATTCTACGTATTTTGTCAAGTAACAACAAGAATGAACGGATTTCTTTGGGGATCTAGCCTGCTCATGGCGGGCCCTGTTGTACATTTGTATAAAATTCATTTTCCCCATTCCTGTTCCATCATAATATCACGAATAGCTCGATGCCATTGAGGAGCTTCCTGATTCCTTCGATCTCGACGTTATGTGGGTCGTATGGAAGGAATTCGGTGAGAATTTTGTGACAGAGCGCATGAAATTCGGACGAGCTAAATTTTAAAGTCAAGTTGTATGTCCCAAGGGGATGTGTGCGCTCATATCTTTACAAACGAGATCCCAGACGCGTCGACGCGTAAATTTAAATTACATTCACTTGGCATCAGACGGTGCACGTGATCCCCGAAAACGCCGAAGGTTGAGGGCCCTTGACAGGTCAACCATCAGAAACAGACTATGTCACGCCATTATCGACCTGCTCTCGACGTCGCCTCCACTGACGCAACTGTAAACTTTCCAAATCTTCCCAGTTTTAAAAATCAGCCTCAACAGGTTATATTATATTCTTTTTTCGTTCATATTGTGCGTGGAACCAGTAATCTATGTGCGTAATTCCAATAGGTGTCGATGAATGGATGGTGGTTCGTCTTTCGTATCACTTCATCGCTATACGAAATCACTATTTCGATCTCATCAGATGCCTAAGATTATTTTCACTGCGTTTCATCAACCATATTTCACTTTTTCCTCGGAAGATTGCTTTCCTCTTATCGTCGGCCCTCGACTTCATTTTCTGGGGTCGAATTGACGGAATTCAATTCGACTGTTGCCCGTGTGCACCCGGTTTCATTTTCCCCCGCCCGCTGTCTTCGGCTTATCCTCGAGCAGAAGCACCTGTCGTTTATCTTATGGGTGCGTAGGTTCGGTAATGGGGATGTAACGACGTTGGGGCTGCGGGGGTTCGCTGTGAATATGACTGTGTGCTGCTGCTGTCACCTGCGAGGCGACTCGAGCGTTTTTGCGCTTTGTTTGCGGTCCTAGTGTTCGCCTAAATCCTTTCGAAGATGGAGAGGAGCTGTCGCCTGGTACCCCAGAGTCTATCGGTTTTGCGCTGTGCTCGCGGATATGGGCTGATCCCGTCTGGATAGGAAGTGACCGCTGCGGTTGGATACGATATTCGAGCATTCCGTTCCCGGGTACGTTATTGGACTTCAGTCCCTCCCATTGGACATTGAAGCGCGTCCATTACTTTCATTCTCGGCACCTGGAAAGTCAGACAGTGACTGTTCACTTCGGATGGAGTGTCATCCCAGGTTTCGACTGGCATAGGGTGCCGTGCTCGCGGGAATTTCCAGCTGCCGTTGACAGACAAGTTGGAAAGTCCGTGAGCTGTGGGACTTGGAAACCTGGAAGCTGGCTCGACTGGGGATTGAGGGGAAGCGCCGTCGTCCTTTGCGTGCACCGTCACCTTTGTGCTGTTTTTCTTTTCTTTTGGGTTCCAACTGGATTCGAACGGTCGGCTGTTGAGTTACATTCATATAGCTATGGTCAATTACCATGTCTCTGCATCGGGAGGATGTTTGTTTTGGAATAGGGCCTTGTATCCTCGCACGGCCAATCCTATAACTCGTTTCGTTTTAGAGGCTGGTGACGGGTTCTCCCGCCTGGTGAAGTGTTCTCCCCCATGTCCAGATACCCCCCAGGAACGATTTAACAGTACCAGCCGACCAGATTCGAGTTTCTCAATTTACTCAGAGTCTTCTTTGTTTCAGAGAAGATATCCTTGGCTGGTAGGGTGTTCAGTTCTTGCGGCTGGGCACTGCTTGGATTTTTTTTCTGACTAACTCCCCCAAAGCTCAAGTCCCAAACCCTATAGACGTCAGCCGCTGATATTCCTACACAAATACTCATATCTCAGTGACGCTTAAAATCTCGCTTCCTGCGTGCTCCAGATGGACCCCGGGCGGATTCATTAATGGATATTCAATGACCTTCCGGAATCGAACGGAACTTTAAGTCATAGTTTCGAAGGAAGCCAGCGCTTCGCGTTTGGGAGGTAGGCCTTGTGATATTTTCTACGGCGAGGACCCTTCTTCTCCATTTTACGAAGGTGCTCCGATTTCTGTCTCAGAAAATAAATGTTACTTCCCATCCATCAAATCGGCCACGAAGGCGCTCTAGTTATGATAAACTCCGGAATCCTATGTTTCTCAAGCACGGCGACGGCTCTCGACTTTAGGAACTTCGGAGTAAATGCCGTTCGCGTGTTGATCTCATTGTGGTTGTAGTGGCCGGCGAGCCATTCGCTTGTTAAGTTAACGATGCCTCCTGATTATGACGGATGTTTGTCGTTTCAGGTCTCTTAACGCCGCGTTGGTGCCTGGCTTTGGATGAGGTTCTAATCGGGATTGCTAGCGGAGAAAAAACCTAGAAATCGCTGCGCTTCAGGCGAATTCAATCATGCCTTCGGTGCGCTCATGATATAATATTCTCGACTCAATCCATTGACAGAAGCGCGAACATCGATTGAAAAACTCGGGGCGCATATCGTACAAATGAATTGTTGTGTACTTCTTTAATGAATGGGCATCTCCATCCACTGACCGGAAAGACCGATCCATTGGTAGTTTTGAATCCTTATCGAAAGTATCACTTCCTGCGTTTGCCTCTCAAGGTAGTCAGACATAATTCTCTACCTGCATCGAATTCGCGCTACTCACTTTCATTTTTCTCGCCCGACTGGTCACCGATGGTGTTGCTAAATTTCTCCATAAATTCACCCTTCCTCTGACAAGGCAACTCTTGAACCTCGTACATCGATCGCTGCTGCTCCGTGCTCTGGGTTGGTTCGTCGTCACCAATGGTGCTGCTGAAATTATCCATGAAACCGCTTTTTTGATGACTGGATGACCTTTGGATGTGGGAAGTCGTCCTCAGCGGGGATGCTCTCTGAGTAGGTGTGTTCTGCCCAAGCTGTTCTCGAACGTAGTCCATTGTGTGTTAATCCTTGATAGTTGGTAGAGCGGTGGTCGGTGGCAGTTTAGTTCCTGCCTCAAATTATATAATTCGCGAAGTGTACTCAGTGATGCGATGACGTTCTCATTTGTAGTGTACATAAACCTCGACAAACATTTATTGTGAAGGTTAGAAGCAGGGGAATGGAGAATTAGCCTATGTATATGGGATCCGCCAGTTGAATTATCGCGAAGGATTCAAGTACCAAGTAAGTACAGAAAATCTGCATGGTCATTCATGAATTTGACATCCCAACGGTCGTGCAATGGATAAGAAGTTGGTGATGGAAAATGGTTATAGTCATTCGAAAAACTCAAGGCGGCGAACTATCTACTAGTAATGTACCCGGGAATTTAGGTACTCGTCGTGCCGGTTTTACGATGATCAGGAATTTCCGCATCCTTAGGAACATCTTTATCGATGGCTACGCCAATGAAAGAAGGGAATCTGACGGTCGAAAGGCAATGTTAGCTTCGATTTTGCGAAATGGCAAAGTGGTGCAACAGAGAGGGAATATCTTACCTGGGTACACCATCCCGGGTGAGTTCCTGGAACCTGTAGGTGATAATCTTCCCAATCTTGGGTGGGGTTGTCCTGATTTTGTCGGTCAGGCCTGAGCCGACGTTGAAGAGCTGTGGGGGCGCAGGTATTTAAGCGACAAATAACACCCAATAGTGGGAACGAGGCATACCTTTCCTGACTCCATTTTACATTTCAGCGCTCCAGTGATACCCTTGTTCCTCCCTTTACCAGGCGCATGGCCAACGACAATAGCTTCGGCATCGTAGAAAGTCTTGATCTTGAGGAGACTTCCCGAGCGCCGGCCTTCGTAGACGCTGATGACAAAATGAGTCAAGGAGGCCAAGCCACGATAAGAGAACCTTGAAACATACGACGATGGCTTCCGCAACATCAACCCCTCGCCGCCGAGGGTCTCAATTTCTTTAAGCTTATCGAGGACGTGTTGGCGGTTTTTGGCGACTTCATGGTGGACGACGCAAATTTGATCCGTTGCATGCGTACCGCCTTCACCGAACGTCTTCTGGAGGAAGTCGTAGCGCTGTTCGAACGCTTCTTCACCCCTGGATGGAATATCGAACAGCTGGAATGAAAGATAAGGGAACTGCGGCGAGTAAACAAGCTGAAGTTCGACGTACTTGGAAGGTGATGTTCTTCCAATGGATTGAGTTAACAGTTTTGACGATGGACACGGTCGACTGGAAGTTTCCGCGACCGCCGTAAAGCTCACCATCGAGGGTGACATCCTTTGGTAATTCTTGCGACATGGAAAGTAATCAGGATCCGGGGAAGCGAGGGATAGAAAGGAAAGCTTTACTGTCAATGAACCAGTTAGGCGGTGTGAATGGGTTGCCCAGACGGCTGAGAAACTGCTTTCCGTCGTAATACGTGCTGTAGAAGGATATGTTATCATATACGGAGAATTAAAACGGAATACAATGCATACCGAACACCATCTAGCTTTTCTGAGACCCACCACCCGGTTGGATCGAGTCCCGTGTCCAAGTCCCATTTATTCGCGAGTAACAACTCGGGAACGGACTTGCCAGCGGGCGCTTCTTCATCGTCACCTTCCTCAACATCTTCAACCGCTTCGTCATCCTCCTGCTTCGCCTTACCCTTTGCAGTTTTCACAGGCGCAACAGCCTTACGACCACGCTTTGCAGGCGGCGGTTTGCTTTCTTCATCCTCTTCTTCGTCGTCTTCGTCACCTTCCTGCGCATCGTCATCATCGTCATCATCGTCAGCTTTCTTCCTCTTTGAACCCGCTTTGGCTGCGACAGTTTTCGCTTTCGTAGCCTTCGCTTTGGGCGCTACCTTAGGTTTGGCCTTGGGAGCAGCCTTTGCGGCTTTGCCTTTGGGCGGCGGACCGTCGGGGTTCTTCATCTTCACGCGTGCGGCTTCGTATTTGTCGCCCAGGAGTTCCTTGAGGTGTTTGCACGTTCGTGCGTTGACCGGAACGCCCCCCTACACGGAAGGGAAGAAATGATAATAAGAGAAAGCCCTAACCGGAAAGAAAAGGGTCTAACTGACCTGGTTTCTCCATGCCTAAGTTTTGCCCGCACGTTAGCCCGAGTCTCTCACGTATCGCGCCATTTAGCAGGGATGGGGCTTACTGGGCATGTGCTGAATCGCATGCGAATCGTCAGTGAACGATTAGAGGAGCGAGGATGTGGTTTTAACAACTCACCAGTAATAATGGTCCCATGTACGTTTAACCTTGTATGTCGAATTACTATGAGGTAAAGACACGTTGTCAGTTTTGTGGTCGAAGGGTATTCAAATCCAAGGTAAGGATGACTCGACCCCCGTCGGTGATTTCTCATTGCGTTAGGGCTTACAACGCAGTCGAACGACAGCGATATCGGGGGGACCGTCGACTTTGAAATGGAAATAAATGAACCTTACCTGGACTTGGAGGCAACCTCCCGCTCTTCGCCGTCAGGGAGCCACACCTTGGGCTTAATTCCACTGATTTCTTGGAGTTCGTCGGCCATGTTTGAATTGGTTGAAATTAGACAGCCGCTTGACAATCAAGGGAAAATCTGGGCGCGAGTTGCAAGGTTGAACTTAGAGCGGTCGGTTTAAAAGCGGTGAATGAATCAGCGCCCAACTCACGGTTTGCCGCACGCGGAACCGAGAGAGATCAGGTGGTCGTTATGTTTGTTTCGGAGGACACACATAAACATATCCGCGTCCTTAACCTCCACGCCGCGAAATGCTTGTCACCAAATTGAAAGGGTACGGCAGATTCAAGCAGGAGTCGATCAAAACTCGCTCCAGTCCCATTCCAAATTTCTCCTTGGGACTGTCTCACATCATGAATATGCCTTAGTATCGTAAGGAGTTTTGTGGTCCCCGTTTCTCCTCTCTAATCCCGTACTCGTACCATGTTTGCAGGCTTCAAACGTCGTTCGTACACCGTGCGGTATCCTCGATGGATGGTCGGGAAGCCTCTCTTATATTTTTCTTCTGCCCTGGCTTCGTTGGGCGACGCGATGTTTGGATACAGTCAAGGAATCATCGCCGCCGCACAGGTCCAACCCTCGTTTATTAGGAGAATGTATGGGAAGGATGTGACGTTGGGGCAGGTGCAAATGGGTCAGGATGGGGTAAACGTGTTTATGCAAGGTACTTTTTACTCGCTTTCTCCCTGGAAGAAATTCTAACTCTTGAATTGGACATAAGCCATTGTCGTCGCATGTCTCAATATCACTGCTCTTATTGCTTCGTATTGTTCGGCCTACCTTTGCGACCACTTCGGGCGACGCACCTCCATCCGTATCGGCGGCATAGTGTATCTCGTCGCGTCACTCATCCAAATATTCATGCCCAACCTCACCGCCCTCATCATCGGTCGTTGTATCCAAGGCCTTGGCGTCGGAATACTGTCTGTGACGGTCCCTATCTACCAATGCGAAATCGCCCCAGGAAACGGACGCGGCCTTTTCGTTGCCATCGAATATCTATGTCTCAATGCCGGCTATGCGTTATCGGCCTGGGTCGGTTACGCTTTTTTTTTCTATATTCCACGAGAAATTTCCTGGCGTGGTCCGTACATCATTCAAGCATTTCTCGCTATCGTCCTCGTCCTTTGGACATTTTTTTTACCCGAAACCCCCCGCTGGCTCATCAAAAACGGATTCCGACGCGAAGGCATGGTCACCCTCGCCGATCTGCATGCAAAGGGTGACATCTACGATCCCCTCGTCGCTAAATCCTACGCCGGTATTCGAGCTGCCATTGCGCTCGAATCTCGAATCGGAGAGGCTACATGGGCACAGCTCTTCACCCAGTACACCCGCCGTGCCGTCGTCGGTATCACCTGTCAGTTGTTCGCCCAGTTCAACGGCATCAACGCCATTTTGTATTTCCTCCCAGAAAACCTTACGCGCGCAGGCTTCAAGATTTCACGGTCGCTTCTATACGCCGGCGCATGTGCATTGGTTTACTGCGGGGGAACTATCCCGACGATGTTCCTCGTGGATACCTGGGGTCGGAGGAAATTGCTGCTGGCTGGGAGTGCGGGGTTGGTGTGTGCGCTTGCGCTCATTGGAGGTTTGCAGTATCATGCGGACACTATTCCCATGGGCCCTGCAAGGATATCGACCGCCGACGGACTATTTGCTGGTTCGTGGTTTTTTCGGTCTTTAACCGCGTGCTATCAGACTCACGTCGACTCTCTCCGTTTTGACAGGCGTGTGCATCTACTTGTTCATTTTCGGTGCCACGTAAGTTGATGTCTTTTCTTCGTTCCTTCTCAACCAACCCGCTCACGATTCTCTCTACAGGTGGGGTCCCATCCCATGGCTTCTCAGCGCTGAGATTTTCCCCCTCCGCGCACGCGCAAAAGGCATGGCGCTCTCTACCTCCGTCAATTGGATCTCCAACTTCATCATCGCATTCATCACTCCGCCCCTCTTCGGCTCCATGCAAGGCGGGTACTACTTCCTCCTGCTTGGATTCACTGTCATCTCTGGCATTTTCGTGTATTTCGTATACCCAGAGACGGCGGGTAAAACGCTCGAGGAGCTAGGGGAGGTGTTTGGTGATAATCCACTGGAGGATGATGCGAGGGATGGAGGCGATCTGGACGACGCAGAGGTTGCGGAGAAGGGTACGAAAGGGCCATTGGAGGGGAGAATTAAGGAGTTTCCTACCGGAAATCCGTATCTGGACGGGCCTGGGCAGGAGCGCGACGTGGAGGAATCGGATGAAGACGATATGGTGGAGGTGGATGTAAACTCTGTCGACGAGGAGGTCGGACGAACACTAGAGCTGGACACCGACATCCATCGGGCGCTTCTGGAGGTGCCGAGTGAGGTGACGTTACGTGTTGCTGAAGAGGAGAAGGAGGGATATCAGGAACCACGGCTGGAAAGGAAGGAAACGACGCTTGAGGACGTCGACTGATTCCCACTTCGTGTACGATCTTTCCGCGTACCCAATTCTTTCTTTAAATACAGTTACAAATGATTATTAGATGATTTCTCGAAACGCATTCAAGCCTAGAGCGATTCCAACCCTAACGAAGTATCAAGGGCTGATAGGAGTCTCCCTGCAGTATTTCAAATACAGGAGCGACGAGCTCGAACAGTTCTTCCCTGACTCGTTCGAGCCTGGTGCTTTAATAATCTCCTCCGGGCTCCATGTGCGACGCAAGACCCTGATGACGAGCATCCATGCAGGGGCTCGAGGAAGGTTTTAGGCTTTCCTTTGCCGATATCTATCGACGTCGCTGAACCCTGAGGCTCGACGATTCATCCGTTTTTCACCTCCCGATGGCTCCGGAAGCAGATTGCTTCAGCGTCCCCCCCCTGGAAGGGTCTGCGATGCATGGGGCAAATGAGATATATTCATAGACTGAAGCATGATACATGGCATGGACAAATTTAGATCAGCCGTTGCTGAAAGTCATGATCAGCCTTCAGGGCGTGAGTTCGTTCGGAGAGGGAATTCCATTCTTAACCTCGGACGCGTGAGTTACAGAGTCCGATTGAAGGATTAGTTCTGAAAATATGGCGTAAATGATGAGACAAGGGACTGCGATGCGCAATAAGTGTTAGATATGCAAACCTGTATAGAACTTGATTCCTTCGACATGGGTTTGTATTTCTGTATCCGTGTGTGAACTCTCGAGTCGTGAAAATGAACCATGGATAAATACGCACTGATTTTCTCATCTACCGTGTGGATATTCAACCTGGAGTCGGAAGGGTTCAAAATGAATCAAGGGTTCGGCCAGGGCATCTAAATCTCACTTTGTTCCTGCTCTCGTTGGACTCCAGCGGTAGATATTTTCAGATCTACGTACGGTCAGTAAAGCACGTCGTTCAATCTCACGGGTACAAATTACTCACAGATTCCACTTTCGAACACCAGTTTCAGTTAACTCGGGAACGTCGTTTAACGAAAAACACTCACATAGAACCGCGTATCTGACCCAGGCGTAGTAGGTTCAATAATTTATTTTCTTCAGAACTGCATGGTAATGACATACCGGTATTCCCAGTCATCGCGCTGGGGGATGTGATGACGTCTGCTCCAAAAGTCGCTTGTACTGCTCGCGAGAAAACCAGCCAGGCTTCAGATCGCAGGTTAAACGGAGAGATCGGACTCGGTTCGTGCACTGAGTTCCATTCAATCGTGATGTTGCCAATGGACGGGGCGTTGGAGACCACATTCCTTTCCAAGGCGAGTGAGTATTTCTTTGCGATTGGTTTGATAAGCTCAAAATACGCGTCCTGTACTTCGGAGGCTATATATAGTGTAGCTGTGATCAGCCGCTAGGATAGTTGAGGGAGGTTTTGAAACCCACGGGAGCTGAATAAGTCGATGCGAGAATTAAATAAGACGCGGGCACTCTCCGCGAGTGCGTTACTCTAGGAATCACGTTACTAGGGTGTCCTCTTGATAGAGATTCTAGCGGGATAGACGCACCTTTAGCCCAGCGTTAAATATCGTCGCGGCCTTGGAAGTTTGGATCAAATATCGATTATTAGGGGACGTCTCAGAAAACAACTTGGCTATCTCGTCCATATCGGGATTTTTCGATGTTATTCCCTTCGTTATCCATGAAGGAACTTGGTGGGAGTCGCCATGTCGAGCGACGCAGGACAAGTATCCCCAGATCGGACTCTTACGTTCGATGTGGGGGCGGAATACCGTAGAATCCCTTTGTATTAAAATCTATCGTGAGATTGCACACCACCTAAGGTTGAAAATACAACTCACTCAATCGCAGAAACTATTTTAGAGAGGATTCCGATTGACGTATGTGGCGGTGGTACCGAGGAGCTACACGAGTTAATCAGCGTCTTCGCCGCTCAATTGGTTTCAATGTCAACTTACTGGCCGCCCAACATGTTTACTTCGATCTCGGCATCCTATTCAAGATAATCCGAGAGAAATTTATGATTGTGTTGAATAATTTCATGGGCTTACCATATATCCCTTTTCCGCGATACCAGGAAGCGCGAATTCTTTCCCGTAAACCGTCTCGAGATTCATCCCGCCCTCATCGACAATCATGGAGATTCCATTTTTCCCATATTTCTGCTCCAGATATTTAGCGATGTTATTCGCGCCCCTAGGTCCGCTAATTTCTTCGTCTTGACCAAACGCTAGCACTGTAAGAGATATTGTGTCGGTATTTTAGAATCGATTGCAATGAATGTTCGACATACCCACGGTTCGTCGAGGATTCCAGCCGACGTTGATGAGGTGTTCGACGGCGGTCATAATGCCGATCACGTTGTTTTTGCAATCGCCTGCACCGCGGCCATAAACCCATTCATCGTCAACGGTCCCTGAGAAGGGAGGGTACGTCCAGCGATCAAGTGAGGTAAGGCTGGAATATAAAACAAGTTCGCGTTTAGTCAACGTTATTTCAGAGTTCAAAGATAGATTCCAAGTACCCGGGGACGACATCGATGTGGCCAGCTAGCATGAGAGGTTTCAACGCTTCGACAGATCCAGGCCAGGTGTATACGAGAGAATATCCCCCGATTACCGTCAAATTCAGCTTCCTATGTCTGGGAACGAACAAGATTGACGAAGGTATGCGGCACAACTTAAGGTAATAGGACGAACAACGATGGAAATGTGTGTCGAAGATATGCATGCATATCTTTAAACGGAGCCCAGCGTTCATCTTCATCGACCGGGCCCATATCGTCAAAGGACCTATTCACAGTGCATCAGAATCGGAGAGGCATAAACGAACGGTGAGATGTTTCGAACATGGTAGGTATTTTCACAGCACCGGCGAGCCTTTTCGCTGCTTCCTGGGCAAATCCTGGTACGTCCGTAAAATTAGAGAGGTTTGAGGGTAAGCTAGGAGGGTCCGGCTGTTGACAGATCTTCCCCATGTCAATGTCCTGGTTCCCGGAAAGCCATAACGAGTTGTGCAAGAATAAGAATGTCATACATAGGCCCACGGCTAAGAAGGTGAGAATACGAGTCGTCGTAGTGGAGTTTTGGCCAATCGCAGGAGAACCTGTGCTATGACGATGGGTGACTTTTGATTTCTCTAGGAGACAAGTGTTCGCCATGATAGTCAGAACGAAGGCATCGTGAGTACTCCACTCATATTTCGAGACATCCGGTGACTGTCAATGCCGGCCCGATTCGTACCACCCGAATTTGGAGCTCTTCCACAAATTCCCTTTCGTAGTTTCGAGGATCCCAGTATTTCGAATACCAGTGAGAATTCGCATTCAGGTCAGCAAGTTGCGTCAATGTGGTATCTGCGTGGTGTCAAAGACAGAGGGAACAAATCCGAAACTTAGGGGCGATGCTTATGATGTAACGAAGTAACCTATCATGTAGCTATAACTCGAAATATCTGTGCGCCCCTTCCGTAATTTCACAGATTTATATTCCGATAGTTAAGTGGTTACTAGGCTTCCGAGATTCCCTTATACTTGCGCAAACGCGGGGCTCCAAGTTGGCGCCCCAATCCCCAAACCTTGACTTGTATCGTTCCTGCCGGGGCTTCTCCAGACATTGGCTCGACTTCCCCTTATACACATTCGCCGTGATTTCTGACGCTCTTCAAACCGTCCTTCGTGCCCGGGCCTATAATGTGCGCATTTCTCAAGTTGGAAAAGAAGGAGTTTACTCACAAGCGCTGTGGGCATGATCGCTAAACTTGGCTGGTACACACTGTGGGAAGAAAATGCGGTCACAGTGACTACTTTTCGGTCAAAAGCCGATTTTGGTAGTCATATGTCACGCCTCCGGCACGACTACCAAATGGGGGGTCATGCTGACTCCGCTTGAACAGTCACGCTGACCGCAGGAGCGAAACAGTTGCATTGACTGTGCTCAAAACAGTTACGCTCGTCAAATACCTTCACGGGACACGGTTTATTTATTTACTGGTTCTCACTATCTAAAAAGACCAAAGAGTACCTATTTTATGATCAAGACAAGGTATAATTGATCAAAAATTGAATCATATGATTCAAGTTAATCATATTGCGTTGGCCTTGGTGACCGTGAGCTCGAAATAGATAAGTCACCAGCCGAGTACAACACCTCAGAAAGGGATAGGAACATAGAAAAGGGCTTGCAGGACCAGGCATGCAAGAACATAATATAATATAAACAATGAATACACCAGCATAAAGGAAGTTTTCGAGTATCTGTGGTGGTGGCAGATTTACACAGTGGCGGACTTAGAAGAATTTTTCCGCGGCGCTGCCCAGCAGCCAATATAATTAGATACGTCACCTCGGTATACAGCGGACGTATGGTCTAATGGTTAGCATGCTGCTGTGGCTTTGGTTCGATTCGCCGTGGGCGCGATTTCTGGGCACATACCTACATGCGTAGGTTGGTCTTTTTGATTTCCGACTACCCAAAGGCAGTCACTATAACCGTGCAAAAGTACCTTTTCAACAGTCATATGAAACCGTTGATTGCCAGTCAAAGTAACTGCTTAACGGTAGTCACCACCGACTGGTTCTTGGTAGTCAGTGTGACCCCGTTTCCTAACCACAGTATACACTGTTGGCCATCACTCGCCCTTCTCGTTATCGGTCCGATTAACGGACTCCAGAAGTGTCCAAAAGAGTCGACCTCCCGGATGACATACTGGCGGTTACTTGCTCAATTTGAATTTCCGGCGGGGAAATCTCTCGATATGCTCTAAGTTGATCATGAGTGTCCTTATGTATCTCTTGTACTATCCCCCCTCCTACTGTCTATTGGGAGAGATGGACGTTTTAACGAGCCGCGCCGATGTTCCGCCAATTTCCCTTCAATATGGGGGCATTGTGCTGCATTGAGTCGATCCAAGGAACCAGGAAAGGAAGCCTTAAGGCGAACCTTCTCGAAGCTAAAAATGTTTTCCGCAATTCATTGCCTGGGATAATAAAGGTGTTTTAAGTGATGACAGATGGTGACCGTCGTTTCTTCCAACCCGTGTCCACATGAGTCTCGTCTGTCCTTCTATGTTGAAAATTGGTGGAGTCAATTTCGTGATAAGATGGGGTTAAAATCTCTAGCTTCATCAATAGGAACGATCGCAATTAGGTTCCGAGAACGGCCAAATTCCTTCGGGTGGACCCCAAATTCTGATTGGTTCCTTCGTTGCTTCAGCCCACAATTCGTTGTAACTTGGCCGGGGGATTCTGGGGGTTCGAAAGACGCGTTGCCCAACCTTTTCGCATCAGAGGATCTGTCTTGACTCTTTATCTCAGTTTGCTATGCTAATTTGACAGTGGCATCGTAACCAAGCTGAGTTGATGAACAGGCGTGACATGAGAATTCTCGAACGTGGTACTTGTTCGTTCGATCCCTTTAATATTCAAATATTACAGTTGCTTTCGAAGCGTTTTGCGTGTGAGAACGCCCCAAATCGTTACGTGAACCCATCTATCTTGTGGGCGACGCGCGACAATAAGAGGGAACGCATTGTTTTGAGCCTTGTCCAGATCAGGGTAGCGATTTCCACGGAGATCTATTGTTTGTGTGTGGGCCCATAAATGGCCATAAACCCTGATGTCAGTTACCGTCGGCTCTCATCAGCAGACCCGCTAGTGCGTTAGACCCTCACTCAACACCGCCACCGCAACAGACTTTGTACCTGAGCTGTATCCTCAGGGAGTATCTTCAGCACCCTGAACGAGGATCATTGGCGCTGGTCCAAGGCGGAGACAATTAATATCATGCTTTGCCTCCCGTCGGGGTGCCTTCGATAGCCAGTCTTCAGAAGTATTTGCAGCATATTTTTGGCGTACGCATGTCAATTTGGTAATGAGAAATGTATAGATCATCCACGCACAAAGCACGAGTTCCTTTACACCCGAAATGCCTCTTGTTTTAGGGGAGAACGTTTACATAAAGCAACAGGCGAATATTTGCTCGTGCCCGCCGTATTCAAGCGCAGACCGGGCGCGAGGCCGCAGGAGGGAGGTGAGGTGGTTGGCCATCCCGATTATCCCGGTCACAAGTCCTCCGTTTTTGAAATTCCCTTTATCGTGACGATGAATATGAAATTGCGTATGAAATTGCGATGCGATCGAATTTGGAGAGCTTGGACCCGCGTCTGCGCCTCGATCTCGCTTTGGTGGTCTTCCCGATCTCTGCGATAGAAACAGCTTCAACGTATGGTGCAGTACTTTCCCTCTCCTTTCCGTTAGAAATCCCCTCAAGGTATGTCTTCGAAGTCCCGTTCTTCGTGGCGTTCGGTCTCTAAAGCGTGGTATTTTCTTTTGTTCTTGTCCCCACTAGTAAATACTTGATGACCAAAAATTCGGCATGTCGGCGTTTTCCGCTCGTGTGCCTTGACCTCATCACTTGATGGGAAGCTGATATCCTGTGTGTCGGGTCCTTTTAGTAATTCTGCAATTAAATAATGTAGCGAGGAAGCGTTCTAATGGAAGCCCTATACAGTTTGCTTTTGCGGCGTGCGGACTCTTATCCTCTTATCCTTTTATGTGCTTGGTCAATATGAATAAGTACCTCATTTCTAACATCTGGCAATGAGTTTGAATGAGAATATATCGCGAAACAGCGTCCTGGGCTTTGCCCATGTCTTAGATACGTGGACCAAGCCAAGCGCCCCCTCCTTACTTCTGGATTCTCACACCCATACCCATCACGGCGCCAATCACCGATCTTTTTAGCTTGCTCCTCCTGGCAACTCAACAGCACCACGAACCCCACAATTTTTCGCCCGTATGTTTGGGGCGGTGTGCGGTACATATTTTTTGGTCAAAGAAATGCTTCGCTGAAAACGAGCCATCCTCTGACCATTGTTCTCGGTTCTGCTTCATGGTCCTCCGTATGTTCCTCCCGTTATGCAGAGCGGGTTGGCTCCTTGGCTACGGCTTTTAAATCACACCCTAATAAAAGTTGTAACCACGACCTTCTCTGTCGGTGCCGTGTGGGTTCGCGAAGCCTACCTGAAGCGGCCTAGTGTGGAAAGAAAATGAGCGAATGACACCTCCTGATCAGAGCAGGCCAAACAAGTAACATCAAAATACATTGATCGAAGCAGTAAAAGGGATGATCGGAGTTGTCCATCTATCCGCTCTGCGCTCGAGATTTATCTTTACGGAGATGTTATGTCAGAATAATTCAAATGTCGTATAGAGGACTAGATCTGTTTGTTGGAGGAAGACGGCCTAAAACGGACGGGGAACGTCAACATTCCGCCAGCGGGCGACAGTTGGACAGGAGGATGTGATTAAAAGGACTAGAACATTTTTTTACGTGTCGCAGCGTGCCTGGCGTGATTGGTGTAGTCTGCAGATTTGGAAAAAGGACACAAGGTAGTGGGCGTTCAGAAGAACGAGAAGATCTTCCAGGGAGTCACCACGTGCACTGTATTTCGGCTTTGGATTTGCGCTTAATTAGGAAAAAGAAAAGGTGATGTTTTTTTATATATCCGTTAAATGCAAATGAATATTCCTAAAAGAGGAGGTTCAGGCGAAAAACGTCTAAACGCAGACTTACGCCCGTACAATCTTGATTCACATGGCCAAAGTTACGTACAGATTCGGTTCGCCAAGGCAAGTGCCCTCATAACCTCTTTATATTTTCAGGTCATTTTGGTTCCTTCCTTAACTCACCTCGCCACCCTTACATACCTCGGAGCCATGCCTCGCGCCGAATCCAAATCTCTCGGAACGCAATTCTACCACTCCCAGTTCGCCAACTCCCAGTACCTTCCCGACTCGTCCACCACCACCGCCTCACCGCCCTTGTCGCACACATCCCCACAGAAGACGTCTTCTACCTCCACGTCGACTTCAACCGGTCCCGCTGCTAAGCAGAAACATGTCTGTGGCACATGCGATCGCGCGTTCACCACCAGCGGACACTTAGCCCGCCATTCTAGAGTCCATACGGGCGAGAGAAATCACAAATGCCCATTCCTAGGCTGCGAGACTCGATGTTCGCGCCAGGATAATCTCCAACAACAGTGAGTCGCGTTTCGTTTCATGGGTGCCAGCCTTTTCTATGGCGGGGATGGTCTCACAACGGGTGCTAACCTTTTTTTGTCCGCCAGTTATCGTATCCATTTGTCTCCCGGTTCACGACGGTCCTCTAATCGTTCAGGGAAGGCCAAAGAGAAGAAGGCGGCCGCGGCAGCAGCTGCAGCTGCTGCTACTCCCAACCCTGAACCGCCCACGGCGCCACCACCATTGTCGTCGCCACAGACGGTGGAGCCGACCAGAATGTACAGCCTCCACTCTAGTCCACCAAACTCTCCTCCGCCTCTTGCGCAGGCTACGCTCCCTGCCACTGCGACGCTGCCAATCCCGAATTCCCGTCTTGACGCTGGATCTGATCGGTCGTCGTCGTCGGCTTCGCCGCAGGAGCCATATTCGCCAACTCACCACGGAATGCCGATGTCGCCGCAGGGTCTTGGGATGTCAGGCGGTAATTCGCAGAGCTATGCGTACCGCAGTGGGACGACGACGTATCAAGAGCAGTCGCAAGGCGCTGGGTTCACTTACGTCCATACGACGCCGGTCAACTCGCATTCTTCGCATACTGGATCTAACGGCAGCTCCTTCCCTACTTACACCAACCCCCACGAAAATTACAACGCCCATACGATGAACCAGCACAACCGAGGAAACTCTCCCATTTCACTCTCGTCTCGTCATTCCATTTCACATATTTCGCACCCACATTCGTCTTACTCCCAAAACCATCAGTCGCCGAGTGCCGGCCCTGCGTCTCCAGCCTCTTCTCATTCTGTTTCATCCCATACCTCGGGCCCGCCCACCCCGACGTACCCCGTCTTCCATGACGATGCGCACTACCAGCACAATCACAGCATGATCCCTGATCACTCAGGGATGGGCAACGCCAACATGAACTCCCACTCTCACCACCTGATGCACCATGGCTATTCGTCCAACGTCCAGAATAATCGCTTTGCTTCGCCGCCTCCTATTCTCGCACCCATCCAAGACGATCGCCACATGCGCCGCGACGAACGTCACTCTCAACCGCATAATACGTCGTCGACGTACATCCACCATCCTCAACCACTGGCGACGGACTACCCTTACCAGTCTTTGGGTCTTGGACACGGAGCGTGGAAGGGGGACAGTGGAATGCGTAAGAACGTTGGAACGGCGTTGGTCTGATCGGTGTGTGCGTCGTGGACTTCCTTCTCCTTTCTCTCTCTTTCTTCATCTTTTCATGCATTCAATAGATATATTCCTTTCTTTCTCTTGTTGTGGTTGCCACATGCATATTCATTCGCTATCTTCATCCATTCCGCTATGCCTGTATGTGTACCGGGCCGCTCGTCAGATTTTCTACCCCAATGTCGCTTATTGCTTTCGATAAACACCCTTGTTAAATATCCTACTGAACCATGTATTAACCTAGCAACTACATAAATTTACCAATGGAATTCTGCTACGTTGGATTTCCAAAGTGTCGATCTTCAGAATTTCGTGATCGGTCATCAAAAGAAGCCGCGTCGCGTGAGCGAATGACGATGCTCCTCTGCTTTCAACTTCCACCACCACCGCGACGCTCTCTTCATATTCGCTCTTAGCTCTTAGCTCAATCACACGTTGTCGCGATGCCCAGCGATTTGGACCGGTAAGCAATTCAATTCGGCCCGTATGAATGAATACGAATCTTATGGAAAAATAAACCCGACTTCTCTTTTTTTTTGTTCGCCTTTGCACACAAATCGCGCCACATTCGGGCCTCGTAACCGTGTTTCCTCGCCACTGTCGCCTTTGCCTCAGTCAGATAGAACAGTTGATGCGATGCGAGCCAATATCGGAGGAGCAAGTGAAGCGGCTATGTCTCAAGGCGCGTGAGATTTTGATAGAGGAAGGAAACGTGCAGGTCGTCGATTCTCCCGTCACGGTGAGTTTGGAGTACCCGACTCCCAGCGTTCTCTCGTAACCAACTCAATTGCCTCTCTTTTTATCGCACACTTCGTTCCTGGCGGTTCTCCCGGTAATTCTGTGGCGCTCAGATATGTGGAGACATCCATGGGCAATTTTTTGATCTAATGGAGTTGTTTAAGATGGGAGGCTTTTGCCCGGAAACAAACTATCTCTTCATGGGTACGCTTCTAATTTTTTTTTTTTTTCGTTTACGTGAACTCCGTTCCCAAACTGCCCGCCGTCATACCCATTCCCTCCAAACAGTTCGCTCATACCACAAATTTTCCCCAAGGTGATTTCGTTGATCGGGGTTTTTACTCCGTCGAAACGTTCCTTTTGTTGCTTGCGCTGAAGGTCCGGTATCCCGAACGAATAACGCTCATTCGAGGGAACCATGAATCACGGCAGATCACGCAAGTGTATGGCTTTTACGACGAGTGTCAGCGCAAGTACGGAAGCAGCAATGTCTGGCGGTGGTGCTGCGAAGTATTTGATTATCTCGCTTTGGGTGCGATCGTGGATGGCCGTGTGTTTTGCGTGCATGGCGGGCTAAGTCCTAATTTACACAGTATTGATCAGGTGCAGTACCGCTTTTGCTCTCTATATTTGACGTATGATCACCTGCTCCCATTTGGAATGATCATTACGCCGTCCGTGAACATTGCTCACAATGGCCTTTGCTTCCCTCTAGATCCGTGCAATTGACCGTAAACAGGAGGTGCCGCACGATGGCCCGATGTGCGACCTCCTATGGTCCGATCCTGACGGTAGGACTCCCCTCGGCCTTCATCGCATTTCCATCTTTTCATTGTCACATTAAAGATATCCAGGGATGGGGTTTGTCGCCACGGGGCGCCGGCTTTCTATTTGGCGCTGACATAACGAAACACTTTGCTCACAATAACGCTATTGACCTCATCGCAAGAGCACATCAACTGGCGATGGAAGGCTACAAGTTGATGTTCGATCAGACAATTGTCACCGTCTGGAGCGCCCCGAACTACTGTTATAGGTATGTCATTTGACTTGCTTCATTGAGCCGCACGCGTTTCCATATTCGTCTATTTTACGTCCTTGTCTGATATCGTGCCCACATGTTGGACACGTTATCTATTCTCTTCCCCCTTTTTTCATCGGCTTTTTTTCCTCGTTTCATTCTTTATCATTCATTATGTTGACGGTGTGTGACCATCCGTCGAATCGTCGTCGTTTTCTGGGACGCTTTTGCCCATTCTCTTTTTTCGGTCGTGTTCTGTCGCGCAGTTTATTGAATGCCGGTGACATTTTCTTTTCTAGATGCGGAAACGTAGCTTCGATCCTGGAACTCGACGAACACCTCGCGCAAGAATACAAGGTGTTCCATCATGCCGCAGTTGTACGTTGTGTCTATTATCTCTTCTCCGTTTTCCCGAATCAACATACATGTTGTCTTCTCCCGAGTACGAAAGCGCATTGATTTCATTTATTTCTCCACTTCAGGATGTAAAATCGATACCCGCGAAACGACCACCAGCGGACTACTTTCTATAATCGATATTTCAACATAGGCAGTCTTTCATTTCCGTCGCATCATCATCGACGAAAGCGCTTCCGCGCAAAATGCCTTTGCACGTTATCGGAAATTGATTTCCGAGGGTGTCGACGCTCCCACAGGGTCCATGACGCGTGCATCATGACGCTAATAAATTAATTGTACTTCGTATGTTTTTCTAGACAGGTAGATGTATTCGAAATTGTATTCGGGCACTCGAGAACGCCGTTGGTCATCCTCCTATTGTTTGGTTTTTTTAGAGGCTGAGCATGTGTGGGCACGCGTACGGAAGGTCTAGCCTCGGCCTTCCATGATCAAGTTTGGGGCTAAACAAAAGGTTCTATCATTTGTGGCATTTGTCTCGGTGTAGATCGGGTTTCGAGGACACACCGTTGTATGTTTCCTCCTCATATACTTTCTAATGGACGGTCAGGCCGCCTAGTAAACTGTTCCACGTTCAAGTTTCTCATCCGACGGATCGACCTAATACTTAGCCATAGCCTTAAATATTTAACGACGTACTGTGGACGATCCACTTGCGTGTGGGTATGTATGTATGTACGTCAGCAACTCTATGAACAGAAATCAACCCCCAACCAGACTAAGATCTGTCTGCCCTTGCCTCATGCGTTCGCGTAATACAAGCAGACTTCTGACCGTATACTGGGTTTTGAGAAGCTCCGATATATACCGCCTGATCAAGTTAGAGCCTACCTTCCGGCGGCTTTGAACGGTGCAAGGTGCATTCATTTCGGAACGATTTCCACCTCAGCTCGAACGGCCGTTCGAACAATTGAGTTAGGGAACACTTCTTATCAATTGAGATAAGACCTCTTCAAATATTCAAACTGGCAGGAAGACGGCCAGACGAGAGAGTGTGAACCAACAAGTTGAAGATGCGTGGACGACGGACAAGTTTATTTTCGAAGGCACCCCATGTAAACTGAGAAAAAGCACCTTGTTCTGGGCAATGGCTGCCTCGATCCATCGTAAGTGTCTAAAGCTTCTCCTCGCCAGCGAGGCTTTTCCTAACCTCATGGGACCGCACACGACACCAGGTGAGAAGTAAGATTAAACGCATTGGAAATTCAATCATCACTCGCGGTGATGGTCAGTGGTAATGAGGAAGGGGGGGAGGAAATCGGGAACAACTCAAGGCTGCCTTACCTCTGTATGCGTTGTGACGATCCTCCGGGTTCGCTGCAATTTATCTAATGCGATCATATATTATCAGGAAAAATCGACGATACATAATGATACCATACAACCTTCCAGACTTGGTCAAATTAGAAGGAAGGGGGGTGAACCGCGAACAACGTCGTTCGTCGGGTATTTATTCCTTTATTTGACATACACGCATACCTACATCTGATGAAAACTCGAAATCCCACTTTGCTCACTTGTTCAAAAAACACAAAACACCCTTTTTATGTACGTATGTAACGTAGCTCCGATCTCGACATCCTCGAAATTCACCAATTAGACATGCCTCCTTCCGTCCGTCCGTCCGTCTGGGCAGTGTGAAATTCTCTTTGTTGAGAAGCGTCATGTTCATATATACTTATAAGTTATACCAATTGCACAGCTTCTATTAGCCTTCCCAACCCCGAAACATGGTCTTTCTATATGAGCTGCATGTCGTGGCTTCTACCGCTCCATGCGCCATATGTATTATATGTGAGTTACACTAACCGACGTTATCTATCACAAACCAGAGATCCCCGCCCAGATTTACCTCAACGATTGCCTAAAGCTAATATTACAATTTTCCCGTATACAGAAAGCAAAAGGTAAAAAAAAAAGTAAAAAAGCCACGCGGTACCGCAACGTCTCGCTACATTACCTTGTCCCTACCCCGATCCACCGCGCGAAACGCAACGCTCTTACCCTTCCTCTAAGTTAGTAGTTACCGCCGCTTTCACCAAACAGACAACGCACCAACAACCTGCCTATAGTAATTAATATAAGCGCCAACCCCACCCTCAAACCCTTGATTGGTTTCGGAGTTCACGTGGGGGTGTGTGGAAAAAAAAACATGCGTGTGTGGATCCGGGCGAGCGCTCTTCACGGCACCGTGGACAGCTAGACACGCACGCGCAGTATACGTCATATAAACATATATAACTTCGACCCCACGCGTTTCCAGCAAGGCTCGTCGTAATCTCAAATTTAGACGGCGTACGTGCAAACGCTGAACAGATCTAAGAGATGGATTCTCAGGATCCAACCTTCGCGTCTGAGTCATCTACATATTCTGCCGTGATCACATTGCCCAGACTTCGAGCTCTACCAACTCGAATTTAGAACTCCCAGCACTCATCTAAGCGAATCATTAATTCCCGGGATCGTCTATGGTGCAACGAGCTGATCGTAAAAGGAACATACAAAGGGAGAAAGGAAGAGCACATCGAGGAATTACAACTACAATTCCAATGGTAACACACGTACGGAGGTACGAGGACGAGGGCAACAGCGAGGTAGTGATACTGTAAAATGGCGAAAAATGCATGGATGTATGTGATGTATGCAAGAAAAATGTAAAGGACGGTCGATGTAGACATGAGGATGGGAGTGGGAGGCAGAGAGTCATGGACACCAGCGCGGTGAACGGCGCTTATGTCTTTCCCTTTGCAGCGGTCTTGCTGAATAGTTTCGCCTTCTCAATCGCTGCTTGACCTACAGTACGCGAGCAATCAAAACGAACGAAGGAAGGATAATGAAGAAATACGCACTCTGCTTGACCAGATTCTTCTTGTAATCGATGATACTAATATCCTGCTTCGTCAGATTCTTGATCGTCTTATCCGCCACCTCCCACAGTTCCTCCGCGACTTGGCTGATGAGACCTAGAGTACGAGAAAAAAAAATGACGTCAGAGACGGAGAGCGACAATGAAAAAGCAGAAACGGGGGAGCCGACGTACGGAAGTCATGGGATACAATAACTACACCTCCCTCAAACTCTTTGATCGCACGAGCGAGCGCGTCGATCGACTCCATATCCAAATGGTTAGTAGGCTCGTCTAAGAAATGGAAAAGGAAAAAATAATCGGGTAAACGTTAGTGTCCGGCCAGTTAAAAATAGCGATAATGAAGACTAACCCAGAAGGAGAATATGCGGATGTTCCATCGCCAGTTGTGCGAAAACCACACTTGAATTTTAACTCGGCGTCAATCAAATGTCTCTAAGATATAAAAAGAGTTCAGAAAACGTACCGATTACGCAAACCATCCGACAGCTGCTTGATAGGAGCAGTTTGATGGGCCCCAGAGAGACCAAACCGGCCAAGCTGAGCGCGCCATGCCTAGACGAGGATCGAATATCGATAGTAAACGACCAATCACAAAGAGGCACCGATGACAACTACGTACCATGATGTCCTTCTCTGGGTATTTCTCCGCGAACAACGACTGGAAATACTCGATTGGGCTCTTCTCATATGGGAGTTGGTCCGCCGAATGCTGGGAGTACTTGGCGAGTTTGAGTGCGGAGTGCTTGGAGACCGTTCCTTGTACTGGTTGGAGGGCGCCTGTGATGAGATGCAGGAGTGTCGATTTTCCAGTACCGTTGGCGCCGAGGATGGCTACGCGAGAATCCATACTGCGAACGGAAAAAAATGGGTTAATAAATCAAAAGGCGCTTGGGGAAAGGGGGCCTACTCGATACCGAATGAAAGGTTCTGATAGAGGAAGTCTTCCTTCTTGCCCGAATAGGAGAAGGCGACAGAGTCGAACGCAATGATGGGAGGTGGCAGTTTTCGAACATCCTCAAAGTTGAACCTAAAGATGAATAAATGAGAAGGACAAAACTGGTATCGGACGCTCGAAACTGACCTAAGGCCTTTTCCTTGTTCAACCTTCTCGATAAGACCAGCGGCCTCCATTTTGTCGATGATCTTCTGCTTGGACTTGGCCTGCCGGACAAGGTTGGCGTATGTACCAGCTGACGCGATGAACCTTTGAACGAATGATTAGGGATCAACTTCGCGATCGAACAAGGAAGAAGGACAAACTTCTTGATGTGGGCGATTTCTTCTTGTTGTTTATGATAGGCCTTCATCTGATTGACCTCGTTCTCCTGCTTCGCCTTGACGTACGTCGAATAATTACCGTGATAATAAACAAGCTTCTTCTTGGGCGTAAGATCCATGATGTTGGTGCAAACCGAGTCCATGAAATCTTGCGAATGGGAAGTGATGACCAAGATATGATTATATGTTGATAGATAGGCTTCGAGCCAGACAACGGCTCCGAGATCCAAGTGATTGGTGGGTTCGTCGAGGAGAAGAAGATGGGGTTTGACGAAGAGGGCACGGGCGAGGGCGACGCGCATGCGCCATCCTCCGGACATGTCCTTGGTGGGTTTTTTCATCATCGTTTGGGTGAAGCCAAGACCGTGGAGGATACTGCCGGCTTTGGCCTCGAACGTGGATGGATCCATCTCCTCGAGCTCCTCGTACGCAAGATCTAGGGCGCTATCATCGACGTTGTCGGCGACCGATAGCTCCTCGATGTAGGCTTCGAGACGAGCAACTTTAGCCTTGGCGGATGCGACAATGAAATCTACGGCGTTCACGTCTGAAGGCTCGGCTTCTCCACGAACAATGTAGATGTCGATGTGCGGTGGGATTTCAATGTCGCGCTCTGCGATAGATTGCAGGAAAGTTGACTGAAAAATGATCAGAATAAAATCGAGAACCGAGAGGCAAAGTACACACCTTTCCCGATCCATTCTCTCCCAATAAACCATATCTCTGGCCGTAGTTCAACGAAATTTCGGCCCCTTCGATAAGGAGACGACCGTGGAAGGACAGGGTATATTGGTCCATTTTGATATCTCGGCCTTTGGGGTCAGACACCAATACCCCAGCAGCGCTCCTACATGACCAGCGTCAGCTAAATCCAAGGTTAAAAAGTAGAAGAAAAACACGCCTATCAGTTGCGAGATTCAACTTTGCCATCGAGGTCAAATCCTCGTGGCTTCCCGCCTTGCTGTTCATGCCGCTCATGCTCGTCAATGGGGTGCTTGCGCCGTTCACCGAACCAGCCGGTGTCGAGTTGGACGGTGAGGCGTCGCCATCGGCGCCGCTGGCGAGACTGGCGTTCTTCTTTGCGGCTTTCTCTGCGAGTCGCTTTTGTTTGGATGCAGACGGCGCCATGATGAGAGTGGAAAGAGATCGATGGTCAAGCTCACCGCCAAATTTTTTGATAAGATCGGTCGGACTTACAAATCACGAGTGACGTCCTTTGCCAAAAATGGAAGCCAAGCTCCAATCCCTTTCTTTCCACAACTGACTCGAACCTCGATCCCGGGCGCCTTATGCTTGGTCGGATTATTCTCTCCTACTCTGTAACCTATAACACTGTGGCCATTTTCACATCCAATGACGTCAAATCCCAAAAAAATGAATTCTTGGCTTGTCGTCATTCAATATTCAAATATTCACCTTCTGCCTCAGTAAGCATTCCTAGGTCAATATAACCCTGATTTACTCGAGTACGGGAGTTCTGTAATGTGGTGGTGAATATTCTGTTGAACCCAACTCGGAATCTGTCAAATAGGGTAATATAATGCCGACTAACAACGCGGCTTCCCAACTCCCTCATATCCTGAGACGCCAAGATACTTACGGGCACGTTTAGATTCTAATAAGTCGTCGCGAAGGCTCGGCGACATTCCGTCTCCATTTTATATTCAGGTAAATGTCGAACCGGCTCCCTCACGAAATTCGAAGCGAAGCAGCGACCGATCATAGTGGATCCCGAAAGAAATTGGTTCCATCCATAATCTTCCAATCTCGTTGTCCTCCTTCAATAACGTGATTGATAGCCTGAACTAATTTATACAACGCGAAACTATATCAACAAAACGAAAAAATACGAGATTTCGGGATGCAAGGAAATACGAGTCTTACCCGTGGTAAGTATGTACAATCGGCGAGAAAAAAACGGAAATTGCAAGATATCTAAGTACGGTCGTAATAAATCTCCTCCATCCCATCATCACAAGAGTTTGTAAGACCATATATAAAACGTACATTTTCAAAAAGGATTCCTAGCATCCGCAATATCAATCGGCTTCAAAAGAAAGCCATGCGTCAAAGCCAGCATCGACCCCGCATCCTCAAGCTTCTGAACGTCAGCTTCACCCAACCCACACCCCATAACACAAAGCCGGAGGCGGTTCAACGCAACGGGTCGCACATTTCGAGCCATCGGCGACGACGACGGCCCAGATGCCGGAAATTCAGGCAACCTCGACGCCAAGTTCCTCCTCTGCACCATCCATATAATATCCCATCCACTGACGCTACTAACCCCAAGCCGCTCCAAACGCGGTAAAAAATCCCCAGTCGCCATCCTGTCGAGGTCGAGAGGGTGGATGAACACGCCGGATCCGAGGAAAAGAAAAGTCAAATTCTGGCACGAGCGAAGGACCCCGTCCAAACGTTGATAGACCATTCGCGGGCTACGATTGAGACGAGGAACAAACCACCTCGTCATGGGGATGGTGTATTCGGCCATGACAAGGCGCTTGAGATTCGGGTTCACACCTTTGAGAAGCGTTTCGTAAATCACCATATCCCTAATCCCTTGCCCGATCTCTTCTCTCTCCAAGCACAACTCTTCGAGGACCGGCGCCCGCAAACTCCCAAAAAGAACCCCATCCTTGCTGGGCTGAACAAGCCGCAACCGCAAAGATCGAAGTCGGGGGATCAAAACCATTCGAAGCCTCGTCGGTTGTCCACCAAAATATCGAGTGAAGTCGATGCAGAAGGTTCCGCGTTCGAGGAAAACACACTCCCTCGCAATCTTCATGAACTTATGAACTAGGACGCAAGTATCCGCCAGGTCGATTCTCGTCAAGCGTCCCCAAGAAAGGCGCATATCGTCGGGATGGACCCCGCCCAGAATTCGCAATACAACAGCTCGAAGGCGGGGGGCTGCGGCATACTGAAATCCAGTGATATCGAGGGAACCACCGACGACCAAACTCGAAACGACGGGCTCGTCAAAGTCGCGTATGACACCAACGTCGATGCCTCGCAACATTGGAAACCGAACTGGATTCCATCCAAAGAGAAGCCTGAGCGTCTCCTTCGTAACGGTGCACGAAAAGAACGAAATACGTTGCGCATGCGGCCGGACCACGGATTCGAAAACATGGCGACCAACGTTGCTCTGTAGGACGTCCCGAAACCTGACGGACAGAACGTTATTGCCGGAGCGACTGAGAAAGCATTCCGTCAAGCGAATAAGGTCGTTTGGGCGCAGTTTGGCTGCTTGCTGCGCGAAGTCGATGGCGTTCCAATAGCCCGGGGTAGACTCAAGGATGCCTTGCCATTCCTTGCAAACCAGAATGAGGACCTGACGTTCGTCCGAGTCTTTTGGCGGGGGCAAGACCGCCGGACCTTGGATATAAAAATCGAAAATACGACGTTGGATGCTTTTTGGGAAGGTGGGGAAGCCCATGCGGGCGCTCGGCGTGGCAAGTACGATTTGTTGGTTGACTGGGTTCATTTGTACGTCGAGTAGACGAAGAAAAGATCTAAGGAGACACGGCTAGCTGCCAGGTAGAGATGAAGAGGATGTCTGGCTTACTGAGCGGTCGGTTTTCTCTGCTGCAGGAGGGGCAGTGCGTACTAGCGACCGCGGAGGAAGGAAGGAAAAGTGAAGAACGGGAGGCATTCATAATCATCACTATATCTGAAAGCCAAACTTGGGAGTCAAAAAAAATGAGGTAGGTGAGTTTCCTATTGCTGGCAAAAATTCAAAATGACAAAAGCAACCCTAAATAACACATTCCACACTCCTGAAACTTCCACTACAACTATCCAATCATGATGATTCCCGTTTCGGCCATCGAGGCGAGGTTACATAAATAACTGACGATATTTTGCCGTAGCCCGCAATGCGAGGCAAAACAATTGATCGCGGTGTCATATAGAGGAGGGTCGGTGAAAAGAATCAAGCCACTTCCCTCGATAAGGTTCTGGCTCTGCCGTGAGAGGGAGTAGATTCCCGCTCCTCGGGATTGTCCTGTATTCGGTTTACTTAAGTGCCCCGCCTTCACGGCTGAGATTTAATCGCTCGCTTTCCATTGCAAGGCGTCAAAATTCGCTCTGGCGAGCATGGGTTCAAGCGATACAGGCTGCCTTCACTCTCAGGACATCACGGATCGGAAAGGTATAAGAATTTTAGAAGGCTCCTCTTCGTTACTTAATTCCCCACAATATATGGAAAGGTCGCGCCCAAGGATTTGGTAACTCTGAGTTTGGCTATACGTCAAACATCCCGTTCGCTAACGAACGAAACTCGATCCTGCCTACAAAACTAGATTTGGGCCGCGTGGACCGTTATAGAAACTACAGTCTCCATATGCATGCCGGGACACACGAGGTCGTAGATGTAGTGTTATAAATTTCGTTTCGTCAACGAGATACGATGGCCATGGTATGGAACCTTTTGAAAGATTATTAAATTCTGAAAAGCCGTTGCATAACCTGATCCCCTCGAATGTAGTAAATTCCCAGGTGATTAGAAAGGGCGGAAGAGAGAAAGCAGGATCGAAAATTTAGGGTTATGCCCTGGACCGGCAAGGGAGAAACCTTGATCCCATTTCGGTTTCTCCGACCTCGCAAACCACAATCCGTCCGGACTGTAATAAATCCAGATGAGGAACGCATCGGAACACAGGAATAGGCCGTTGGGAATCGGTGGCCGTACTAGTAAATATTAAATGTTTTTCGCTCATAAGATTGCGACGCAAACTCACCCGTAATATGTAATAAGAAGGGATTTCATCTGCAGCTTAAACTCGCTAATATACTCTGTCGTTGCGAGGGTGCCTCAACAAGTCCTCAGTTGACCAACACCAGACAAGAGGCCGGCACGCGCAAAATCCACAATTACACCAAAGAGAGAAGGGATTATTAGCGATTCGACCATCTAAAATTACAAGCACCATTATCTTACCTTGATCGGAAATATATTGGATGTGCGACATCCAGTGCGAGGACTGCAATGATTGATATCGAGGCATTTGTAAGAAAAGTTGTGAGATTGTATTCCAACCATATCCTGTGCATGAGAAACAACAAAAATCTCCGTACTTCCCCAAATTCGGGAATAAGAAGAATCCTATCTGAAAAAAGTATCTGTTCGACTCACCATCAGCGCTCAGTGCCGGCCCGGATATCAGCCGCATGAACGTCGTGGTCGTCTTCGCTCGAATATGTACCTCTCAGAATGCAGCTGAAAAAAGAAAACTACACCACCCTTTTCAGTACGTAACCCAGATATGATCATGATCTATTTCCAAGATTTCTCCACCTTCCCGTTGAAACTGAGCACCAGGCAATCAGCTCCGACTCAGCGATATCTGGAAGTTCTGGAACCACTGATGATCATGAAGCGCCTATGGCGGCGGGTCCGACCACAGCTGGTAGTCATACATTCGATCAAAATAACCCTCCATTGTGCAAGATAAGGTAACTTGAACGCGAAGAGCTTACTAGGAGTCGGAGGGAAAATTAATTCGGGACCGTTGCGCTGATCTTGCAGTGCGCCGTATATAGTAACCATAGACTAGAAATAGAAGCATAGGAAGTGGCCAGAACCATTCATTTTTTCACAGCGACTCCGGATGTTTGATATGTGAACCTTCTTATCGATGATGAAAACAATCGACCGTTGAAAATTGCCATTTTGGACACTCGAACATGGGACAAATTACCATAAATGAATCCGAACTTTGGAAGCCTTTGTCGTTCACAAGGATGGTTGCCTGACATCTCGAACATCCATCATGACACAGATTCCTGCGAAGGCGGAGTTTCCTTTCAAGGTTGAAGATTTTTGCACATGGGTTCAAGCCGTCGGGCTTCCAGGAACCACAAAACAAGTCAGTATGCCCGACAATGCAAGTTAAATGTCATTGTTATTGGCACACGTGTCAACGATTCTGTGTATCTTGTAAGCGCCCATCAGAGATGGGCTTGTCATCTGACAACCATCGCCGACACCACCATCAGGGCAATCCCGGACATCATTACCAAATTAAGAATAGGCGCCCTCGGCAAAACCTAAATTAGAAAGTGTTTGTACATCCCGCCACTGTTTGGTCACCACACATACGGTTCGGATTGCTCATTTGCGAAGATACGGGTGACTCATAGGACCCGCCATCGTCATCCCGCCCTCATTCTTGTCCCAAGAAGGAAAGGGCGCGAGCTTTAGCCAATCGAATCCCGCCTGCGGACATACGTGTGTGAACCGACGGTCGTTGATGACGACAGGCAAAGCCCGCCCTATAAAATCCCGCCTCCCGCCTCACAATGACTCAGTCCCGCCCTCCCACATTCCCGCCCATCCGTATTTCCATCCCGCCGCCCGTCATTCCATCCCCCTCCCCTGCATACGCAGCCCATTGACCTGCTATGTCCGAACACGCGTACACCAGATATTACGACGGATATTCGAGGGCGCCCTCCGATTCGTCATGGGGTACCCCTTCATCTGTTCATTCCAAAGCATCGTTGGGGACGATAACCACAAACCTGTCCTTCGCATCCCACCCGTCGCCTGCGCCGCCTTCCAACCATTCATGGGGATCGTCCACAATTGCCGTTCCGAGTGCGCAAGGAGGATGGGTAGGGCCAATGCCCAACACGCCGCCGTACTTGGCGAACTCACCGATGTCGACAGCGACGACGCTGGTCAACTCGCCGATGCATGGTATGTTTCGTTGTGGTTGAAATTTCCAGAATAGACATTGACCCCTTTTTCCGCCACCATCAAGGTACCGTTTACTCACACCCTGAGTACACCAGTGCCGTTCGGATCTGTCCGTTGCTTGCGCCAGGAGTGCTGGGTGTCGACCTTGGCCTGCCAATGAGGGCGAATAAAAGCTATTTTGCCAACGTTGATTTCAATGCCCCTGCGTTTTTTCCCACTTTGAGCTACGCAACATTGCTGTTTCGCGATTATCAAAGGTGGTCGATCACAATTTCCGAGCCCCACGGAGTGACCGTGTGGGATGTCTTGGAGCAAATATTTCAATATCTGCAACGGCCGGACGCCGTTCAAGATGTACAAGCTCTTCGATCAATCTCCAATCCACAAGGGGAGGCCAGATATTCACGCACGAACTCGCTGGCAAAAAGGATCGAAATATTCCGCGGCCGTCAAACGTTTAAAGGCCTTACTCCTGCAGGCTACGGTGACAACTGTTGGTTTGTCGATATTGCGTGAACTCCTTCACGAAGCAAGCCCCGGAGGCGACCCTAAGCCCCCATTCCAACCCTTAATTCAGTTTCTCTATTCAGTTCGCTCAGGATTTCCGATTTTTGGACTACATTATTTTCTTGTTTTCGCTCTCCATTTGCTTTCGATCTAGCTCTTCATCGCGCTCTGTTCTGCTATGTACTTATCGATACCCGGCATCCCAAGCTCCCCCACCCATGTGTATATCGAAAACCACAACTCAAAGATTTTAAACAATGTTGTACATTATGTAGTACCATGTCGCTGTTTCAAGGACTGTAGAATATAGTTATAGTTAAAAGTAAATAAATAACCCCCCTCAGCTTACTCTTCCGTCGACCTGGTGAGTTGGAATTGAAGTGATCAAGAATTGGAATGTCGAGCTTGCCGATTGCTGGTCATATCGCCTCCATAATACTTCTGATTCGAAATTGACGCCGGTAACAGATGGTGAATCTTGCAGCCAGGATCTATTATAACGTAGCTACAGGAAGTACCAATAAGTATCAGATAATCGACACCCGCATCTCGAATCCAAGATCAATGATCATCCGGGCAATATCCGTCGCTGACAGACGTGGATTACCCGACACCGTCTCCAGGAATCCATGGCAATACGTGAGCGTCATACATCCCCCAACCCTCTCATCATACCTCGGCATCTGAATCTTCACCCTCTTCTGCGAGACGATCTCCAAAAACCACAGGATCGGCAGATCCGCATACAGGCCGTGGATCGTAAATGTTTCCAGTAGCGGTAAGTCGACAGTCGTTAGATCGGCCTCCATTCGTGAAAGCGGCCCCAGTTGTAAAGGAGCGTATTTTTGATCAAAAATAGGCATTCTCGACGAGTTAATGACCGAAAGGCGTAAAGATTGGAGCAGGGGCATCAACCGTAAGCAGGTAGCGAGCTCGCTGAACCTGAGATCTCGAGTATGTAACTCGAAGGTCCGCAAATTACACCTAGACGCGTGAAGAAATTTCACGAGACTATTCCCGAAGAACCGTTCATTGAATAACAATGGGGTCGATGCGGCATGAAATGCCGTTTCAGATCGTATGAACAAAAACTTCAACGCTGGGAGGAAGAGCCATGATAGAAAGGGGATAGGGTTGACGTAAGGGCCGCCGACTAGGGTAAAGGTGCGCAACAGCGGAAAAGATAACCGACGGTCGAATTCTGCGTTGAGCGTTGGCCAGAAATGGCCAGTAAATCCGAGCACGCAAGCCTCCAACCGAGAGCACTGTGCGAGAATCGCGAGAAAATCTTCGCAAGAGGAGCCCTTCGCGTCCAAGTTCAACGAGACGAGATTCTTCCAGGGTGCTACAACTTGCCGAGTGGAGAACTGGCCGGGTATCGACACTACGAGATACTTGAGATTCGGAGCAGAGTAAAAGGAGACACTGAGGCGATGTTCTGACTTATTCCTCTGCTCGATAATGAGTTCCTCCAGAGATGTCAACGGAAATGACCTCTCCGAGCCGAAGACAGCCTGAATACACGACGGACCCGAGCGAAGCACTTTCCAGCGTGGCTTGTACGGAAGGATCAACAACTGATTGTAGATCATATGAAGATCGGTCTTCGAGAACTCGTATTGTATCTCCAGATTAATCCCTTCCTTCTTCGAGAGCTGAAACACCGGAAGGATCCCATAGAGACGCGTACAATCCAGCTCACGAAACGAGACCTTCAACGACACGTTCTTCCAGAGTTTGGGACATTGTCGCGCCGCATTTCTCCAATCACGACATACAGCAGAGACCGTCAGGATCCGGGTGACCGAGTATGCGAGGTATTGGAATATCACGGTCAAGACCTCCGGCGTCAACCTGGAGACCGCATTTTGGAATTGAATCGGTAGTGATTCTTTCTCGACCTTCGCCACCATCTCTTGGAAACGACGGGTCCTTGGGGTGGTATTGACGAGGTTACTTCCCTGGAGAGGTTGAATTCGGGTGTGAGTGGCGCGTGCTGGGAGGAATGAATTGTCGTATGGTGGAGGGAGGCAATTGTTGAATCGCGACATGATGAGGGGCAGGAATAGGCAAAGAAATGGCGCGGTTGTTCGAGGGAGCGCGGTAGGATAATAAGGAAGAGAGAGGAAAACAAGATGTAAGTAGCCCTTGGAAACGCGGTCAGTAGGCCTTTTATACCTCCACGTTGACCATGGCCCAATGATGGGCCAGGTTCGTGGCCCGAGGAAGAGGTTACACCATTGTTCCTACTAGCAATTATTCGTGATCAAAAGTATCCTGCCGACCAACCTCGTCACGATTTCGTAGAAAGACATTCCCTGTACCAGTGAGGTGGTCGGTGGAACAAAAAGAAAACAACGGAACTTTTTCCTTTGCTTCGGTATCTTCCGATAGCCAGGCCGACGTTAGCTTGTACGAGGCACTTATATTCTGCCCTCGGGCTGTTCCAGGTCAAATAAATCCGGGAATTTTAGCGAAATATCGGGGGAAATATACAAGGGAAAGTACAAGGTATTGTTTTCTCGAATCCAGCCTGCAAACCTTGAATGACGGTATAGCCATTTATCGCCTTCGCTAGTACTGCGCAAGGACCGACAACATATCTTCCCTCACAAAATAACAGCGACAGGATGCGAGGGATATGTGAAAGTGATATGAAGTTAAGATTACCTCAAGCGAGAGTGGCAAGCAACATCGCGTTAGTGGTAGAATGTACACAGCTGGTCAGTACAGTATACGGCGACTGAAAGACTTAGCTATCATCGGGACTTGTAGCTAAAGCCTCCACCTCGAATTCTTCAGGATATGCTACTCTGAGTTCGAGCGCGATCCGGTAGCTGTGACCTCGATTCCTACGCACCACCGTACATTCCGGAAAATGACCCAACACTCGTCGTACCAGTTCTCTATCCTGCGAGCTGTCGAACTGCATAGGATCGGGTAGCTGCTTCGCGACATAAAGGTAAATGATTTATAGGGAAGGAAAGGGAGGTCCATCTTATGTTTCGTCCGCCGAGAGGAACGTTACAAGGTTGTTTATCCCCTTAAGCGAGTCGTAGCACATTATTGACAGAAGTTTGTGGGAAACCAATCCAATCATCCTCGGGAATCGCACACTTCGACGCCAGATGAAGGTGTTTGATGTTCGAAAACCTAGGCGCAGGTGCGGTGACAAAGCTATCGTCCATGGGCTGGACGGAGATCCGTGACGCTTCTATCTCAGACGGAACAGCCTGAAGGCATACCCGATTTGATCGCGAGTATATACGCGTAAGTCATTGACGCCTCCCGGGATTATATGGGTAACTATATTTCGACGACGGTGGGCGAAAGCAAGGACTCGTCATGAAATACTGAAGCAGATCGAGTGTCGGATTGTGAGACATTCCAGGATGCGGACGCCGAACGATTCCTGTGCATCGTTATCTGTTATAAATTGGGCTTTACGAAGAGCCGGAAGTGAAACCATTCTGTGTGGGAGAAAGTTCAAGCACACGTTCCCGCAGAGTCTGAAAATCAAGGCGTCAGCCTCCCGTCCGACGGGCTGAGAGCGGAGACCCAAGTTCGTACACATATCACGCAACGTTTTCGACATCCTCTTAAGGTTGTGCGTTCGTGAATACACCGATTATCATCCCAACGGAGATGTCGAGCATCCGTTACGTGTCCGCTCGATTTATCGGAGGAACCTTTGGAAGTCGTCGTGCGTGAAATATTCTCGCGAGCGAGGTCTTCTAACATACGTCTGAGGTTCAGTTATGTGATGGATCGAAGAAGAAGCACAAAATAGATTAGATGTGATGGAATTGAGTAAACGTGGTTGAATAGACAGAATCGTAGGGTAATCCTTGAAATTAAATCAACGTTCGTTCAGGAGAGGCGTACTTTGAAACATATCGGTTCATCAGATCGCATCCCCACTTTATTTCCCTTGCTCTGCGCCTTCCGAAGACGCGGGGTGGAGAGCGTTCTTCATAACCTCGAGGTATGTTCCCACAACCTTTTTCGCTGGTTCTCGTCCCCGAAGTATCGCGATTTACCAATATCCTCGCATTGGAGCCGGTTCTCCATGGACCCGGTGTAGTCGCAGCGTGGTATATGGCGTTCCACATGTACTCTCCGCATTCCACCCCCGACATAGACAGGGGGAGGATGAGAGGGGCGAGGATGAATCCAGAGGCACGAACCATCCAGGACGGGGAGAAGAGGAGAGAGGTCCGAACGGCCCCCGGACAAGCGTGAATAAGTTTGACGGCAGGCGCGTGCTCCGAAAAGGACTGAGGAACGAGCCAAGGAGATACTCGGGAACCACCAATGAAATGTAGACTCAACTCCAACATCAAATCATTGTACGTCGGCGCAACAAGCGCTGCCTTACGCACCAAGAACCCCCTTTTCAAGCCAAATCTTCCAAGTCGATAGCACCACCATTGCCCGCAGATATTACACTCATCACCGCGCCCTGCTCGCCCGCGTCGTTGCCCTTCTTCAACGCCGGCCATAAGTCGTCGAGGAATTTCCACCGCGCATAGTAATGGACCGCGAGCTTCTTATCAATGCCTTCTTGCGTTTCGTCCCTCCCTGTTCCTGGAGACATCACCAGGTAGTTGATCTTCTGGTACTTGGTGAGGATTGCTCGCGTGGCCTCTTGGATATTCTTCATCATCGTTATGGCGCATTGCACGAATTCCCTCGCCGGGATTGATTTGTCGGGTTCCGAAGCCGACCTCGAGGGTGGAATGGGAAGAGAAGAGAAGATGTTCTCGGCAGAGGCGCGATTCTGCCAACGATAATGATGTCACTGTTGCCTTTGGTGTGCTCGGCGAAGACTCTGGCCATACCTTCCCCTATACCTGACGTGCCTCCTAGGAATACGGCCACAGGTTGCGAGGGTTGGGTGAAGGCAGCATTGGAGGCTCGAATTGCGGCGAGTGTGGGCATGGCGCTATTGTGTGTTGGTAGAAACGACGCAAGTCCTACATGGCCTGAAAGTTCAATGTCCGCGATAAATAGAGAGGAAGAGAAGAAGACGCGGCATTCACACGTGCCGGCGACATCTTTTAAATGCTCCATATTTGGAAGTTATAACCAAAAACGGCGCATCTCGCCCATCATCCGCGTTCGAATTCAGTATCCAGTATCTGAGCATTTCGTGGACAAAACGTTTCATTTACAGAATTTAATCAAATATGTTATCGATCGAGTACACATACAATCGCACAATGTCAAGGTTCAAAGACCTCGTCGTCAAGGGTCCTTTTCTGACCACGAGAGGATTTATCCAGAGCAACAAACTCGGAGACGTTCGGCGTCGGATTCGTCTGCAAGTCAGTCAGCCCGACTGTCCAGTTAGCGTCGCTTGCTTGGAATCGGATGTGCAAAAGCACCCTGCTGGCAAGCACGGAATGAAAGACCCGTTCCATCCTAAGGGGATCGTTGCTTATGAATTCCGGTTCAGCTTTCGCTCAACCAGAGGACTCACGAAATCAGGAGAAATTTAGATCCGGGCTTTCCGTAGATTTTCAAGCGTCAGTGAAGAAAAATTAAGTAAAGAAAAGATGATTCACTTCAAAATGATTAACGGCAATGACGTTGAGAATGGAAAGAGCTAACAGAATATGTCAGATTTCCGAAAAGATTTTTTGTTAAAAAAACAGGAACGCTAGCCTGAAAGAACTTACCAGCGAGATATATATAATAGATGACGCCTATCGGTATCTGTCAGTCAAACAGCGAATGGATTTAGGAAGATTACTCACCATCGCGGTAGACCGTCCTCATCAGGGCGGAAGTACTCCCCGCATAGTCTGAAATCACGCATCAGCTACGTGCGGAGGAGATGAGGAGGGACGAACAGGCGCGAAGACCGGGGATGGCAATCAGAATCAGGACGACTACGTAGACGGGTCAGCCGGACAGTAAATCTATTTAAGTAGAATTTGAGCGTACGGGTATCCCATGCAAGGGCAAGCATGTAATTGATCGAGACGAGCTTGCTCGCCGGCGCCCCCGTGACAAAACAACCGTCAAATTCAGTGAAGGGAATTGGGCTGACTGGTTTGCGAATGGGATAAGTACAAGTGGTTCAAGTCGAAACCAGCAAAGGAAATACATACTTTCGAGCCCCCGATTGAAATTGTAATTCAATACGAAGCAAGAGACGAAGACTCCGGTGAAGAGTATTGGAAGGACGATCGTGAGTACCCGCGGTCGATGCCACACCGCCCATGCGCGTAGCGTTAGAAGCACTGTAGAGCTATAAATCAGCTGCGTTATCGATTCGACGTGTAACTTACGCTCCGAGGCTAAGGTCCCTATTAGCCATGACCCTGGACAAAATAATAAGCTACACTCTTCTCAAGGACGAACAACCGGTTGACCTACATGCCTGCGCGTTGTAAAGGGTGTGACAAATCTCAACTCCTGCATTTCGTTTGAATTGGTCTGAAAGAGCTCTTGTAAAATGTTTGCGAGGAAACGCAATAGGAGGACGCACGGTACAATGTAAGAAATGCGGTGTCGAAGAGCGGAAGATATCGCTGCACAATGAATAGTATCTTGATGAAGTTCCACTTTGACGTCCAAATAAGCTCGCGCTCCAGCTGGAATGTAAGGATATAATCCCAGAGATACACCGTTGCAGCGGCAACTGGGATCCCGCGATCAGGTTTCAAAAGTGCGAAAACGAATCGCAAGAGAGACTAACCGTCGAAGTTATGAGACAACAAGCGACTTTCGTGGGCCATAATGAGGAGCTCGGCCAGCGTTGACATCGTGAAATCGCTGCTATTCTTTCCGTCTCCTGTGGTCGAGGGGTGGGGGATCGGTGCGACGCCATGAGCCCGTGGGTCTTTAAAGAAGGTCCTCAGGGGTATGATTCGGCCTGCGTAATTGAAAACCCTGTGGTCAAGCGTTTATTGGATCGTTTGGTCTTGGTAAATTGCACAGGGCAAACGCCAGAGGCATCCCCATCGTGTTTTAACTGTCCACCCATTGCTTTTAATTGGAATTTCCTTGTTCAAATACATAGCGCTTGGTTCCGTTTGGGTCCGCTGCGTGGAACGGAACTGGGAGGAAAGACGGGAGGAAGTACATTCTTCTTACCGTTGTCATGGATGAGGGCGGCCAGACAGAATTAAGGTTCCAACTCCCTGAACCAGGGAGATCACACGTGTGGTGTGGCGGACAGCGCATGATGGGGAAAGATGGGGATTTCCGGAGAAAATACTCCCGCGATCACATCGATTGCTGCTCTACGCACTTTTTTGCCCATAACATATACCATAAAACAGTTTTGAACTGGATTCACAACTTGACTATTAATTATGATCCTCGAAGGGCACGGCTTCCCCGTCGGCGGCGAGCATTGGATTCGGACTTGCGGAGGCAAAGCTCCAGTTCGGGACTAGCGTCTAACTCCTGGTACCGGAATCTCTTGGCGACGAGGACCACCGTCATACATATCATATCGCCGATCTTTATATCACTTTCCCCTATGATATGTACCTATTGCATTTAGGATCCATTAAGTACTTATGTACGTCGAGCGTTCTGGAGCCAACTAAGTATTGTGGATAGACCTTGGGCAAATCAGTCAACCGAAATTATATTCTTTTCTTTGCCCTGTGTTAGATAGAAAACCTTAGCCATCGTTATCTCCACTATCCCCCTCAACCCCGCTCTCGCCATCCTCGTCATCTGTTTCGAAATCTTTCTCTGAATCCGGCACGAAGAAGTTGAGCTCCTCGACATTCTCCCTGATCCAGCGCTCCTCCTTCGCCGTCAGTGGGTCCTCCTGGTTCATCGTGACCCACTTCAATGGTACTCCGAGCTTTTTGCGCACACGGAGTAATTGCTTGACCTCCTCCCCTGAAGCGCCATTCGTGACGAGGCATTCGAGGCTGGGGCAGAAGAGAACGGGTAATATCTCGGGATTACAATCGTCTCCTATTACAGGGGGACGCCCCGCATACGGATCCGCGAGTTTTTGGAACATGATCTTCTCCTCCAACTTCGCTTTTGTCTTGAGGTTCAACGACTTCAGGTTGGTTAGCTGTCCTAACAGCGCCTCGGCGCTATTTACACTGCAAGGCAGTCCTCCGATCGCCATGTGCTTGATGTGTTGCAATATGCTCTCCGTGCGCCCGTTGACGGGTTTTGACAACGCGTCGACAAACTCGGAGTAGTCCTCTCCCCCGTAGTCAATTACGAGTGAAGTGACGTTGGGAACATCGAGATGCTTGATAAGTGCCGTTGCGTACCTTGGATCGTGCAATTCCAGTAACATATTTTTGAGGGAAAGGATGGTGAGTGGTGTCGTTCCCCAACCGCCGCTCTCGATATCGGTATCATACGGAACGTCAGCGCTGAGCACGGGTCCACAGCGGGATAAACTGAAGGTATGTAGGTCGGGCGAGTTATTGATTATCTGTGCGAACGTCTTGTACGAAGGGTGCGTGCCCTCGGGTTGGTGGTACAATTGGAAAACTTCCAGCCCACGCAGGAACGAGGTCAGCGTAGCATCCCAGTTGATGGGCACATTCCAAAGAATGACTTCCTTCAGCCGAGGCGCATCTCCGTGGAACGGCAGGAAACCAGCTTTGTCGTCTTCGTGCCCAAAATAGTATACCCGAAAGGTCTCGAGGCGCGGTGCGTCTGGAAGTGCATGCAGTCGCGACATGAGGAAGGTATAGCCAGCGTGGTTTCCGTGGAACTCGAAAACAGCCCAACGGGACACCTCCGGTTCGACAAGGTCTAGAATCTGTCCCAATTCCCGTTGCGAGATGAACGCAACGTTGTCGTTACCCTGGTCGTCCTCTCCTCCATCATCCATGTCGTTCGCCTCGCTATGACTCTCCCCTTTCTCGGCGTCGTCGATTGACCTTTCTGGAAAACCCTTGGTCTTCTCATAGAGCGGATGAGCCGGGTTATCCTTCTCAAATGTGCAGTAAATACTGATGTTCAATGGTAGCACTCCGGAGCGAGTAACGTACATTCGCGCCCATTCCAATCGCGGGCGTCTCGCAAACGTAAGTGTCGTCCACAAGATATGCGAGTCCAGTGCAACCTCACGCCAGCGGCGACAGACGTGAGATACCAGAACCTGGAATGGAAGAGCCTGGATTGAAATAGCGGGTTCATTATCGCTATCGCTATCATCCTTCGCATCGTCGTCGTTCGAGTCACTTTCTATCGCAACGTTGGTGAGTTCTTCCAACCCAACTTCTGTTAAATCCGCTTCAGATGCCTCACCCATGTCTATGTCCTCCCATCCATGATCCTCGTCTTCATCCAAGTCGTCCCTTTCTTCAACGCCGATCGAGAAAATAGATGCCAAAATCTCGCTCGGGAAGTCGTTGACAAGGCACTTCAAGCTATCAACGAGCGACTCCTTGGTGTCATCACCCACAACGTTTTCTATTTGTTCCAACCCAGGATTACCACGACGTTTTGGCGGAATTTTTGCTGGCGCGAGGATCTTTTGTTTGATGATCGGTCTGTACGACATGGCAGAAACGAAAAAGCGAGGACATCGGAATTCGACGGCGAAGAACTGTGAAATGTGGGCTGTGGGATCGGTAACCTCCAGACGTGCATCGTTCACAGCCCTTTACCCTATGGGTACGCTTCACATTTCCATACAGAATGCTCCTTTTTTTGGGTATGTGGGCCGGCCCTTCGTTGTACCCGTATGGATTGACTGTGGCTGAGGCGAAGCGAATGGAGGTTCCGAGGGCAGTTGTGCACTCGAATCTCGAGTGGAAGTTAGCCGACCCTTTAGATGATTATGAGGTCGATGATCCGCTGATATTGACGAAATTCAAGAAAAGAACAGGTTGAAAGGAAATCCAGAAGAATCGAACCGAAGTCGAACATAACTTTTCGACAGTGATCAAATAATACTCTAACCGTTCTGTACCTAGATAAGATGTCAAATAGATTAGATTAGATATCTCCGTGGGAATTCGCGATGCGATTTGCCCGAGTCTGCCTCAATATTAAATTCCGAATAATTCAATCTCACATCGGCTAGCAGTTCTCCTGGTTCTAACGTTCTCAATAAAGGTTTATCGAGGTTCATTTCCTTACGAAGGGGGTCCGGCGATCACTGAGACACTTCGCGGATTATAAAAACGCAGGGGGATAGAGTAAATCGCCAACAACCCCACCGCTGTACCAACTATCAAAAATTAAGACGCCATGGACTACGTTCGGGAACAACTCGGGCAGAACACCACTACCCAGAGAGCGTCCCCGCTGAGGACTACGTCCCACATCCAAAAGTCATCCAGTCATCAAAAAAGCGGTTTCATGGAGAATTTCAGCAGCACCATTGGTGACGAAGACCCGACCCAGACGACAGAGCAGCAGAGCTCGCTGTGCGAGGTTCAAGAGTTGCCTTGTCAGAGGAAGGGTGGGTTTATGGAGAAATTTAGCAGTACCATTGGTGATCAATCTGGCGAGAAGGATTTAGGGTTAGGGTTTAGGGTTAGGGTTAGGGTTAGGGTTAGGGTTAGGGTTAGGGTTAGGGTTAGGGTTAGGGTTAGGGTTAGGGTTAGGGTTAGGGTTAGGGTTAG
>KN831788.1:502273-523371 GCA_000827355.1 Hebeloma cylindrosporum | reverse complement strand
ACCCTAACCCTAACCCTAACCCTAACCCTAACCCTAACCCTAACCCTAACCCTAACCCTAACCCTCTAACCCTAACCCTAACCCTAACCCTAAAGATCCCGGGCAATCACATCCCCCTTACAGCGCACTTCTATATTTCCAACCTCTGAGCCGTGCTATATGGCTGAGCTGGAAGAGCAGCTATGGCTTCAGGCTGTCATATGTGGTGATTCACCTGTCCCTCGTTCCTGCCAAATAGCACATCATGGTAGTAGGAGTACATTCAGATCCTAGACATTTGTCGGGGTCGATGAATCTAGTATGAGGGTGGTGTAAGGAGACTTCCTATAGTCTGACCCTAGGTATGCTTAGTCGCTGGTCCAGTCAGGGGGCACCCATCAGAGAAATCCGTAAAATCAACTGGTACAGTCGGGTCGTGAGATAAAGCATGTGCATCTCTATCGGCAACTTCGGCAAACTAATACAATCATTCGAGTATCTGATCATCTTGATCATCTCTGGCGTCTCTTATTCCCTCCTCCCGCTGAACTCATCGTATCAGACCGCCCTCTTTTTTCAGCTGGCCTGATGAAGAGCTGAGTCCCTCCATAATCTGATCCGGCAATATCTCTACTGCCCGGAAAGCCCAACATATCATGAATTTCATCTGGATTAATAGTGGTTGTGAGATAAATGTCATCGCTCATGTGTATAGTAACAGGCTGGGTGACTGGGAGTAGCGTTGCCCAAGGCATTTTATCCGGCGAATTTGTGGATATTGGTGATAGATTTCACTATGGTAGATACAGGCTTTATTCTTGAGAAATGGCTAAATAAATCATTGATAGGTAAGGCAATTCTATTTGTGTGCAGTATTGAAGAACTTGATGCTGTGCGATGCGGTGCGGTGTGCTGCAGGCGCAGCGAGCGCAGCCAGAATGCAGCATGCGCGATGCGCGCATCAGCAGGCAGGACTTGCCGAAGTTGCCGATAGGAATGCACGTGCTTTATCTCACGAACCCGACTGTACCAGTTGATTTTACGGATTTCTCTGATGGGTGCCCCCTGGGTCCAGTCTCTTCTCTCTCTTATGCCCACACCAGGCATGATTGGTCTCTTTGGATGACAGCTATGCATGTCTTGCTAGATGCTGTCACATTTGTTGTGCTATCTTGGTGATGCACTTTATTTTCTATAGGCTGCAGCTGCCTCGCTCTATTCTTTCTTTACAGTGATAATTTGTTCAACAATATATATATATAGGTTTAAAAATACACTAAAGCTAGTTTTAGACGTGAAACAAAAAAAAGTTTTTTTAAAAATACCCTAGGGTCATTTTAAGTAAAATTAATTAATATTTAAAAAATTGAAAGACCCTAGCCTCACATTCTATAAAGAAAAAAAATACACACTAAAGTGACTTTTAGACAAAAATAAAAGAAAATGTTTCAAAAAAGACCCTAGGGTCTTTTTAAGTATAATAAATCAATATTTAAAATAAATAAATTAGTATTTAAAATAAAATTTAAATTTCAACTAAAAACTTATAGTATAGCTAGACTAGATAGTGAAATTGTGCATCAGATTCTAATCATGCATGTTCCCTGACCTCTTGAGGTCATAGTAGATCTGAAGAGAAAATGTCAATCAATATTGATGCTACATAAAGCTACTAAGTCTAGGGCAAATTACTGCAATTAACTCAATAAAATTCCATCCTCTTTTGCCAGACTCACACTAGGTTGCCAACTTAGTTGCAGATCCTGTCTTTTAGTGAAATTGTCCTCTTTTGCCAATATCAGTTGTCTGTCTCATCCTAACTGTGCACGTCCCCTGGCCTTGGGAGTTCATGGCAGATCTGAGAGGAAAATGTCAACCTTCGTCAAGTGACTCAGTTGCAAATCCTGTCTCTTGGATAGTTGGTGCTTTATCCAAAAATGTCCAGAGTTCATTGATCTTTATTCTTTCTCTACTAGATATCATAGCAGTTGATGTAGTGTAATGTTAGGGTTATAACTCCTTGAATTTAACAGCTGGAGAACTTGGTTGCCTTTGTGGGTTTGAATCTGAACTGTCCATAGATCATGGCAGATCAAAGAGAAATTGTTGACTCTCATCAGATCACTTATAGTCACTTCTGATACTGGCTGAAAAAGTTAGTTTTAAATCTATTTCTCTGACAAAGATAGCCAACATCAGTTGCATATTGGATCTTAAGTGAGCATGCCACGAAATATTGGTTGAGTTTCATCTAAAGCCAAAAACTCTATTGATCTAATATTCCATACTATCGACTCAACAGAATCTCAGATGACATTTTATTCTTCTCAGTGACAACAGTGTGAGATTCTACCAATCAGTGAGAGACAGAATACATTTCAGACTTTAGAGTTATTATAATGTTAATTCTCTCCATCACTGATCACTAGAATGTTGAAACTATGTGAGGAAATTTCATCACATTGTAGAAGCTTGTCACTCAAAATATCTATAAGGTGCATCATCTGAGTTGCTGACTGAGTTGCAAATCCTGTTATTTGGCAAGATAGTCTTTTTTGCCAACATCGGTTGTTCATAACCACGCACGTCCCCCGGCCTTGGGAGTTCATGTTCATGGTGGATCTGAGGGGAAAATGTCAACCCACGTCGATGCCACACAAAGCTACTCAATAATGGAGTTCTACTCCCACCGGGTTGCCAACTCAGTTGCGGATCCTGTCCTTTGGCGAGATGGTCCTCTTTCGCCAACATCAGTTGTTCTTCCGATCCTAACCCCGCACATCCCCCGGCCTCGGGAGTTCATGGCGGATCTGAGGGGAAAATGTCAACCCACGTCGATGCCACATAAAGCTACTCAATAATGGAGTTCTACTCCCACCGGCTTGCCGACTCAGTTGCAGATCCTGTCCTTTGGTGCGATGGTCCTCTTTCGCTAACATCAGTTGTTCTTCCGATTCTAACCGCACATGTCCCCCGGCCTTGGGAGGTCATGGCGGGTCTGAGGGGAAAATCTCAACTCACATCGATGGTAAAGAAATACACCTTTTGCTGACTCGGTTGTGAATCCTGTCCTTTGTTGAGATGGTCCTCTTTCACCAACATCAGTTGTTCATCAGATCCTAGCTGCACACGTCCCCCGAGTATATACTTTTGAAAAAGTGAGGAAGGCAGCTAGTTAGGCATTATTGCATATGAAGATAAACAGAAGGACAAAAGAGATCATTGGTGTAGAGGCCCGTGAGACCTGCAGGGTGACTTATGTACACCAGATGCTAACTGCATACCTGGCATCAAAATATTATAGTATCTCTGAGGGGAAAATATTGATTCTCATCAAAAATATATATTCATATATTATTTTAAGTATTTTGTCAATCAGGTGAGGGCCAGAATCCAGACTTAGACAAGAGCAATTTTGCTTTTATCACAAATTAATCTGTAGATTGATCTAAATCTGATCTGCAGGTATTTGAATTCAAAATATCCAAATTCTGATAAATTTATTTATAGGTGATCTGGCTAAATAGGTCAGATATCTGTCAGTATTATATTTGTGAGTACTTATAATATAATGATTATAATATAGCATCTATTTTATGTGACACATGTGACAAAATTCAAAATATCTATAAATATGAGCTCAATTTTTTTCAAAAAGATATCATTTTCCCCCCATTTTAAAAATGATTCAGGTAGGAACAGTGCAATTCTTTTATTCAGACAAAATTTGACAATATATTTAGTCCACAGACTTTGTTATTCGCCGTCCTCGACCCATATATGTCAAAGGTTATGCACAATACTATATTGACCGTATTTTGGCCTGCCGAACATCAAAAGGAGGAAAAACAAAATATTTGGTTTCCTGGATTGGTTATGGCCCTAAACACAACACATATGAACCTCATTATCGCCTCAAAGGAACCACAGCACTTGCTAAATTTGAAGATTGGCAAATGAGGAAGATACAATATGAAACTAAAAAATTAAATCAACATCATATATACCATGTTCACGCTATTCTTGATTATCGCAAAAGAGGTCGGAAGCATGAATATTATGTATGGTGGAAGGATTATCCAATAGATGAAGGAACATGGGAACCATACTCACATATATGTGATACAGAAGCACTGGAAATATGGGAAAAAACACATGGTCGTATTATACATTAAAAATACATAGTAATTCATTATATGACTAAAATAATTTAGTTTCCAGTATTATGTTTATATTTGTAAGAGCACCAACTGGACATGAGTGCAAGGGACCCAGAGTCAACTGAGAAATCCAATATATATATTTTAGAAGTAAAAGAAAGGCAGAAACCTATACATGGAGACATATCTAGGGACGGATGGTGATTTTTTTTGAAAATGAATGTGATTTTGGAGATATTAGTTTGGTATTATACTATAGAGACTGGTAAGACTTTATTATGATTGAGTATGCTATAATTTCAAGGTCCGAGTGAGTGATCCAAACCACCCAATAGATAATTGCTCCTTGCCTCTGTCCTGTTTGATATGCTCTGCAGATCTGCCATCTCCATTTAGTGATAACAGAGAAAAAGTGGTACAAAGATCTACTAAGTGTGCATGGAAAAACTCTGATCAATTTCATGTGCAAGTAGCATCATGAGCAAGCATCTCTCTGGTCTTGCAGATGTGTTAGATGCAGCGAGAATAGAGGTGTTCAAAGTAAGACATACAGAAGAAGTTATCAGACTTTTCTGCCTTGAGGGGCGCTTGATGGTGTAAAAGCAGACACATTCTTTACAAGTAATATTACTGATAGTATTGCACTCGCTCACAGCTTGGAGAATAGACTTGCTAGTTAGAGAGTAAGTTCATAAGATAGCAATAATGATGACAAACATATACTGACAACTTTGTCATCCAAAAGGGCATTTAACATTATGCTTTCAGACTAGATTCAGCCTGTTAAAAGACAACTTTGATTTATTTCAATAAGATAAGAATGATGTCTAAACTGCTAATAAATTATTGATGTAATTTATTTGCTTTCAGTCTAATAATACAAACAAATACAGCCAAATACTAGTTTAAAACAGTATATATAACCTCAATAGCTTTAAAATTACCACCCCACTATTTTTTCAAAAATGCTTATTGATTATAGCATTATCCGATTAGTGACTACAGGTGTACAAACAGAAGGAGATGCAAGACATTTAATGAGCATTTTGCATTCAAGAGCACAGCTTGCTTATATTCATCTCATTACTCTGCCTTTATCTGAGGCCAATATTGCCAACCGACCAGGATGGAAACGTTTGTTTATGGTTGAACTGGTGGGAAAGATTTCTACTTTACTAATATATATTTATTGATCAATTTTAAAGTATCTTGCAGACCAACTTATTGGTTATGCCCACTCCAATTTATGGGTTTTGCCAATTAGCAACACCTACTCAGAAATTATGAGTTTGATCTCCACCAGAAATTGGTTTCCTATCGATGGAGAACTCCTTTTTCGTATTATTGATCGAATCTCAGTCCATTGGCCCAACTTCTCTGTTAATAATGAAACATGTGCATTGGCTAGTCATTTATCAACTTGGTGGATGGGAACAATTGAGGAATGGTCTATACCTCCAAATACAATGATGTATGATCTTCCAGCTATGATACAACTCTGGAAATCTAGTGTAAGTTTTTCTTTTACAATGCACTATATCTTTACTTATATATTTTATAGGTTGATCATGGAAATGCAGATGAACAACTTATTTTCAGTATTGGTCAACATTTTGCTTCTCTTAATTATACAATGCCAGACAATCCAAGACTAGGCTCATTACAACAACTTCACAGCTTATATCACTATATTTTTGGAAAATTGGAAGAATATACAAATGAAGCAGCAGAGCTTTATAATATTTATTGATTTATCACATAGTGATCTTTTTATATTATTAGCATGTTACATGGCAGAGATTTAGCAAGAAACATATTGCATTATAGAATTAGGTATTACAGGGTTTTGCATATTAGTTTGAACACTGTAATTTTTTTTTTTTTGTTCATGTGACATTTCTCACAACCCAACAAAAGAGATTAGGCATCGCTTAGATGATTCTGGGCATCCTTTACTATATCTACTTTCTATGGCATCTTTACTTTCAAAAGATCTATGTGATCCAGCTGAGGGTGAATAGAGGGAGGGCAAGGCCTTGTCGCATTTCAGATACCTTTTTCACCTTCGCAGAATTTGCAGTTTTTCCCGGTGGCCAAAAGTTCATAATCACCCTAAGAAAGATCATGCGACAAGCTTGGAATATCCGATGAGCTCCAAACGCAAGACGAGATACCCTAGCAATAGCAGGATGTATTGATGAGATACAGTTATTAAAAATGATGTTGATGACCTCACCGTTTACTGCAGGAGCCTCTTGGAGTCCTAGTGCAGGATCTGAAGCTGCATCTGTGACTCCAGCAGCAGCAGGAGCCGTGGCTGGGGCAGGTTGAAGGTTGTCTGGTTGAGTGAGGTGCAGCGCAAGAGTGGGCAAGACAACAAGTTCATGGAAGGAGGAGCCATTGGGCTCATTGATGGTGAATGGAGCATGAGGTGCCAAGTGAACCGGTTTTAACCGGTTTTGACCGGTCTTCTGTAGCCCCCTAAATACCCTTTAAAACGCAGCCAAGAACATATTTTTCGGTGAAACACTGAGAGAGTTACAGAGGAAAATGTAAAATACTTCTAAAAAGAGTAGATGTACCATAATTATTTTATAGAAACACCAATTTCTGAACGGAAACTCATGTTCTTAGGCTCGTTTTAAAGCTAAAAGTAATGTTAATGGAGCTACCAGTTCGTAATTGTAAAATATGTGGCCAAAAACTGGTGCAGACCGAGACCAGTCTAAAGACCGGTTAAAACCGCAGTCTGCGGTCTTTTTGCGGTCCGGTCTGGTTTTTTTGACTTCTGGGACAAAGGTAGACTGGTTACGGTTATGGTTAAGGCCCTTGGGGGTCAAAGAACTGGGCTGGACCAGACTTTCAAACACTAGGGGATCCAAAGGTAAAAAACAGCAAGTCTTATATAGGTTTTCAACTGCCAAGACGTGTTTGATTATCACCTCACCTGCACCAAGTTGAGAATATACATGTAATGGGCCTGCCCCAGTGCCCGTCTCATATATGAGGTGGTCGAGGGGCATTCCACATGAGTACCGAAGATCTGAATGGTAAAAAAATGAGAAACTGATTGAATTGAATGTAAATGTTTTATTACTATCTATCTATCCATGAATTTGGGTAGAAAGGCATGCAGAAAGTGAAGATGAGGGTAGAGAGGATCCATCAGATGAATCGTGATAAGATATCATCCTTTTGTTTGGCTGTGAGAAGACCACACGTGACCAAGAAAAAAAAATCACAGTGTTCAAACTATTGTGCAAAGGGCTGTAGTAGAAAATTACTGGTGGTGATTGAATGTGTCTACTTTATCAGAAGAATCCTGAAAGGATAATACTTTTGGAATTATACCAATCGATGATTATTAAAATTATACATCTTTATATAAAAAGTCTCAAATGTGATACTGAAAAAATAATCTGTGATATAGACCTTGTTGATTTATCTCTGTAGTTCATCTAGATCTCAGTTTATACTTTAAAAAGCTTATTAAATAATTTAAATTTTTATTTAAAACTCTATAAATACTGACTCATTTAATAGAGTATTTACAAATTTCCCCCCTTTCTGATGGTTCCTAATGTAAGTTCTTTCACATAAAACATATATAAAATAACTCTAAATATATTGCAGCTTGAAACAGAGCGAGATGCTAATGTGTTATTGCAAATTGCAAATGAGCGCATGTTTCTTGCTGCTTTGCGGTTTAATGAAATAATATTAACACCAATTCAACAACAAATATGGCTGAAATTTATGGCCCAAGAAATTGTTAGCTTATTTTTCCTTTTTGTATTATTAATTCACTAAATATTCAAAGGCCTTCCAAAATGAAATAATCGCCACAATACGTCATAAAAAATGGATCACTACATTTGATTTAATTTCTGGCCCTCTCAGAGTTTATTTCAGTAAAGCTCTGATTGATGGATCAATGATCGAACATCAGCCACACTGGAATATCAAGATTCGGACTGAATTAATAACTACTTGGGGTTCTCAAGATACACCCAATATACACACTCAAATGTGGTGGATATCTTCAATGGAAATAGTGACTTCATTGTCATTTGATGTGCAAGCAATGATTTATGTTTATATCAATACCGTTTGTTTTTTTTAAAATCGAAATTGAGACTTAGAGTAATTGATGATATTTGTCTAGTTTCCATATCCCAAAATCCAATTTGAAACATGGAATGCTCGTATTCTGCAAATTGTGTGGCTGAGTGCAAAAATATCACCTACTACTACAGAACAGGAAACAGTGTTTGCATTAGAGGAGTTGACAAGTCAAATTGGCAGAAATTGTGATACTGTTCAAGAGAGAATCAACCACATTATAAATGATGTGGGGGAACAAGACCCAGAAGAAAATGCATTTATGATAGATTAAATTAATATAAATGACGTATATCATCAATAATAGGATAAAGCGCAGAAAGATTTAATATCTCAATGCCACTACCACTTCTATAAATTGAGATGATATAATATAATGTTTGAATTATTTGTTTTGTTACTGGGATCAAATCACGTTGGTTGATTTGAAGCTATATTATTTGTTATTAATGAATTTCAACTATTATAAATAAACATACCTGAGAATAATCGAGTGATAAAATACTTTTCCAATTGAGTATTTCTTCATCATTAACCCACCACGCATTGGTGTAAGTCGATAAAACAGATGTTGAAAATGAAAAATCATCAATAGGGATAATCTTTATCCGTTTTTCATTTGTTGAAAAGAAGATTTTTTTGTAAAGCTTTGGAACTTGTATAAACAATCCCTTGAAGCAAAAATATCCAAGTAATCGTATGCCGTTTATCTTGATCGATTTTAATATATGCTTAATTAATAAACAGAAAATAACATACAATTTCTCTGTCCATTTTGTTTATCCAATTTGCAGTTTTATTAGGTGCAGTTAATGCTGCTCTTGCTCTTGACGCAAGTAAGTACATGAGTTGTTGTGCTTTGGCATAGTCACATAATGTCCAATCATAGGAGAGGTTCATAATGATTTCCAATTCTTCTAATATTGTTTCAGTATCATCCAGAGTTTTCTTTTGATGTGAAAGTCGTTTGAGCTCTGAGACTGACATCTCAAGATTATGAAAAATAGCTGAACTTTTTTGAATAGGAAGTATTGGAAATTGTTTCTGATAAACCAACATAGCTTGATGCCAATCGGTTTCATCACTTTGAAAAGTGCTCCACCAAGGTTTATAGAATTTGTGTTCAGTGGAAATTATAGGACCAAGTAGGTTAAGTGCAAGAGAGTTCGGAATAGGACCACCAAGAATTTCTTGAAACAAATCTTGAAAGAAAATAGGATATTCGAGTTTCCAATGCATCAAATAACAATAGCCAAGTAACCACGCAGCATGTGTCTATAATATAAATTTAATTATGAACCAAATATTATGATAGACTCATACCATTTCTGCAGTTAGATGTTTGATCCAATAATGATATAATTTCTGATCTGGAGCTTCAAGCTTTTTCCATGCTTGAAGTGATGCAGATGTTCTATCGACCAAAAGATCTATATGTTGCTGAGCATCATGCCAGTTGACAAGCCTTAAAGAAGACATTTGATAATTTGTTATTTTTCTGTGTCATTTATATAGAATTTTATTGATTGGTTATATTTGTACATCAACCATAATGTCAAATAGATATAAATTCTGACACTTGTAAATTGTTATAATATCTCAAAAGACAAGATAACATGACCAAAGTTGAGCTACATGCAGCTGCAGATTTGTGATAGGTCATGAAGCCTCTTATTTTGGCTCAGTGACTGATATGTTATATCACTTTACAGGTGCAGCTGTGAGCTGCATATTCTGCAGCTCAGCGTTGATAGTACATACTTATATAAATATAAAGTAATTTGTAGAACATATTCTGAATTTATGGTTATATTATCAAATCTAAACATTTGACCGGATAATGCACACTTATCTTAAAAATTATGAAAGTGATATTATATTATTACAGATTAAAAGCTGATGCATCTTATCATTGAGCTTTTAGTGGACTAGCAAAAAATCTGCACTAAATACAAGTTTCTTATTTGTGATTTTTATTCTGAGATTATAACAATCAGTGAGTGGTAGAATTTGTTACAAATAGAAAATATTTAAAATCCGATAACTGCATATTTGATTTCCATGGAATTAGGATGATGATGAATAAAATCTGTATAATAATAAATATATAGCAGATGCTCAAGTTATATTGAAACTCACTCATATTATAAAATCTTGTTAGCCATGGTAGGCTTTCTTTGGGCTCCTCTGATTGCAGCAGCATTGACATAATTGACCATAGATAATTATCGCCATTTGCTAATATCATATATTCATCACCAGTGTGATTAAATTTGACTGTCGAAAATGTAGTAGCATCAGAGTCGGTTGTGAGTGTTGAAATATCAAGAAATGCAGGATTAATGAAAACATCTAATGCATAATCGATTGAGCGAGGATTTCCATTATAAAATCCAATCGGTGGAAGATTTTGAAAGGTCCACAGAGTTTCAGGCTTAGATACCCATGGCTGGTGATAAAGTGCTGGTCCTTGAACACCACTTGTGGTGACATTGATATATCCCCAGCCAAGTAGTGCATGATCAGCTTCGATTAAGAAATGCAGTCTGTCTTGAACTGGGATATTCATCAAATCAATGCTAGTATAAGGAGGTTTAAACTGAACCTGTTAATATATTTTTAAATTTGTCTATTATTTATATTCTGAAATTTCACTTACATCTGCATGAGGCCTTCGAATTTTAGAACAGTTAAAATTCTGCACAATAGAATTAAGATCCATAAAGTTGAATCATTTTTTGGGTGTTCTTATATACTTTATGCATTATATACAAATAAGTATAAATACATTTATATGCTATAGGTAAAACAATACCACAAAAAGACTGCAGTCAAATTACTTTCATGAAAAGGAATAGTAGGACCATTTAACCAGATAATAAAATTATCAATATCAGAAAATATTTTGTCAAAATATTTCTCCATTGAAGTATGCAGATAAGCGTCCATATAAACTCCAAATACAAGAGGGGCAATAAGGTCAGGATATTGACATTTTGGTGGGTTTTGAAACTTTGCATGAAGTATGTCTTTAGGGCCTTGTGGTACATGACATATGTAGCAGATGCGTTGAGAATGATTATAGCGGATGCGTTTGCGAAAATTCATAAATTTTGTGATGCCCTGCCAATTATCGTAGCTCTTCAAGGAGGGACATATTAATATATCATGATGTCCATTATGGTCTTGTTCCATGAGTGTACAAAAAATACACTGAGCACTGAATTTAATTAGCTGAGTGCGAAAGCTGTTGATGTACTCTTGAGTGGTTGTTTCATAATCGATACGACGGCGTTTTGATTGAGATATTTGTTTTTCAAATCCTTCAAGAGCTACACGTTTTGCTCTAGTATTTTTATAAGATATAAATCAATAGAGCAAAAATAGACCTTACTTGGAAGCTGCATATGGAGGAGTAAAACTCTGTTGACTAGAAGAACTTGGAGTGATGTTGAGAGTAGGTGAAGAAAGACCTAAAATTACTATAAAGTGTAGTCTTGTTATTAACTAAAATTAACATACCATTAAATGACTGCTCAGATTGATCGTTGATAGAATTTTCAACCTGGTTTATTTGCTGAGTAACTATTTGAGTAATCGATTTTAAATGATCTGATAACATCGTCTGAACTACAGCTAAAAATTATTTTCAGTATACAAATATCTGAGCATTTCTTTTGTGTAATTACCTTGAAATGCTTTTAGACGTTGATCTTGTGCTTTCTCAAATTCTTGAAATTGTGTGGCAAAGGTTTGATTATTTTTGGTATTTTGAACTCGAAATAACTGATCATTATCACTGTAGCGTTGAGCTGAACCTTGAAACCATTTGTTTGGATGTTGACTAACAGAATGGTCGAGCGAATAGTGGGTTTTGATTTCTTCTTGATTCAAATAGATTGCAGAACATTCTGCACATTGAAAACTTTGATAAATTTCAAGTCCATTAATAGATGGAATACAATGATCCAGAATTGGTGGAAAATGTGGTGGAAGGTTGAGATCCATAATAGTTTGATTTATGATGGTTTCGTCAAAGTTTTTTGAAATATTGCCATGTGCCTTAATATGTGCAAAAAGTTGTGATGGAAGTATTCCAGTTTGACATGGAAGACAAATAAGCATATCAACAAGTTTGTTGACTGCAAAATTGATGTTTTCCAATGATGTAGTGCTAAAAAGCTGATCAGCTATTTCAAATAGTAATTCCTATATAGAAAAATGAGCTGATTTCTATGTGCTCAAATAAATTAATTGACCTTATGAGATTGAGACATTTTATGTGGGGTATAAAAAATGATTCATAAAATTTTAGTGTCTATATATAGTGTTGAGATTAATAATTATATATTATTATAATATTTGTTATTATCTCATAACTTATGTATACCGGAAAAGACCGGACCAGCAGTCCTGGTCTTTTGTTTTTGAGAATCAAAGACCGGAAAAAGACCGGTTATCATGAACCGGTCTTTGCGGTCCAGACCGGTTTGAACCAGTGAAATTGTACCCCCTACTTACCTCTCCAAAACGAGCCCAAGATCACCCAAAACTGTTGGAATTTGGGTGCGAAAAAAAATAAACTGTATGATGTTGACTAAAAGAGTAGACTTGGGTGAATATTATTGTAGAAAATACAATAGTTAACCATTTTAAACGTTCTTGTGCTCATTTTAAAGCTTAAGGTGACCCTAATAATTCTTATTGATGCATATATGTCTCATATTTAACCCATCATGTTAAAAAACCGGTCGTAAACCGGTTAAGACTGGTTAGGACCGGCAGGTGGTCCAGACCGGTTTAAGACCGCAAAAAACCGTACTTAACCAGTCCTGAGCGGTCCAGTCCAGTTTTTTGAGGTCTTGGGACCTTGGTGAACCGGTCTCGGTCTCGGTCCATGCCCTCGGGGGCCTAAAGACCGGGCCAGACCGGACTTTCAAACACTAGAGACAACAAAACACATCACATAGATGATCTGTTGTTTGCATCTGGGTAAAGTGTCACAAGGGATTTTTTAGCTGTTTTGGACCATCATTAAGCACGAAGATGATATCTAGGTGATTCTAATTGATCTATGAGGCCCTTACATCATATTTTTTAATGCTGAGCATGAGAGAGTCATGACATTGGTGAAATTTAAAGTCTGCTACCAAATTTGAATGCCTTAACTGCGAGATAAACTAGAGAACCAGTGCCAATTTATTTTCTGGGAAGAAGAGCCTGCATTGATTATTTAAAAATATGCTTTGAGAGCAATTCAGGAGGCAAAAACCTTAATGTTATTGCTTATCACAGGCCAGTGGCTGGCTGTGAACATTTGTCATTTGCCCTGTTGTTCGGGTCATGATATCATAGGCTGTTGTTCAAATTCAAATATCTACAGTATCTGATCTTCACAATATTAATAGACTAGAACAATAAAATCAAGGAGCTGAAGCCAGAAGATCCCATGACACTCCAGTACCCTGACCATGTAACTGAAATGGGTCAGTTCTACATTCGGTATATTGTATCATCTGGATCAGATCAGTGTTATCTCATTTAGTACATCAAAGAGATACTTGACATTTCATGATAATCAGAGACTCTACATGTATAGTCTTACCACTAAGTTATGGGCATGTGTGCATATATGGGAGAAAATGTTTTCCAGTTGGTCTATGCATCGAGAAGGATGTAATAAGGGGAATCAGCTAGAACTGTGGGGGTCGCAGTCCCTGACTAAACTGGGGGTTCAGGAGGGTATATGAGAACTCTGTCGTATTCTGTGCTTGGGTAAGGCATATTATTGAAGTTGTGTTACTGTGTGTAGAGCTTTTGTTTGAGTTGTGATAATTTAACATGATTCAACTCAAGTCTTTATATGAAAATTCCAACTACAACAAACATTCTACTTGCATTCTATAAATACAGATGAAGCTGAGTAAAAAATGACTTGATAACCTCCACACTGCTGCGCAATGGCTCGGGGAAGGGAGAACTGATTGAAACCCAGTCAGACGAATATGACAATATAGATAAGTAGCAGCGCATTTCTAACTGAGGCATCCCTGCCAGATCTACCAAATGTGGAACTGACTGTAAAGATTCCTGATGGTACATGGTCAGGATACTGGAGTGTCACAGGATCTTCCGGCATCAGCCCTTTGAATAAAACTAAATATAAAGGCTTTTATGGAGTGCACATCGATTCAAGAGCTCTTTAATAATCTTTAGTAATATAACTTTCAGTATATAGAGTATCTTTTATATTTTTTGAGTTGTCAGATACTTGAAGAAAATGACTAAATATGACTGTGTCCTATAACTAAATTATTGATATTATTATGTTAAATTCTAGCAATCAGTGATTTGTAGAATTTATTATTTATGTGCCCTTTCGTTGCTTTTCCTTTTCTGCATAAAACCATAGGATCAACTCCAAGGAATTATTAAAGCCACCAGCCACATCCTCTGCCAAGTACCATAATGCCAATGCTTCTTCGCTGATATTTGAAGGGAGTCCAAATACAAGTCGTGCTTGGTTCCACCATATAGAATCATGTCGAATAAACATTACTAACAGTACAACAAAATCTTCATATGGACATTGATTTAATCCTGACTGAAAGTTTGGATGGGATGGTGGCATATATGCATCCTGTGGTAGATGACATCTCCAACAGAATTGAAACTTTTTAAATCGAATACGTCTTTTGAATGGCCAAACAGCACCAATATGCTTGATGTATCCATGTGTCTCTGATCCTCGACATTGTATCCACAAATGGTCCAAATGTCGAGGTACCAGTATGCTTTGAAAAGCCCAGCACAAAGGACATTTCTCGAATAGCATTTTTGTAAATGCATTTAATGCAGCACTCTTTTTTTCTTTTGTTATTTGAGTTGCCTTGTAATATGCAACATTCCGAAGAATTTGCATTGTTGGTGCTGCTGGTAATGGAGCATTATGGAATGGATCAGATGCAACAGAATATGAATGCTGGTTTGTTGATGTCAGATCTGATGATGTTTGGGAAAAAGAAGGGAATGCATTTTGAATAATGGGCAATACAGCAGGATCGATAATCTTTGACTGAAGTTTCACTAATAATTCTGAATTAGGATCACAAAAATCGCATAAATGTGCATTTAGCACATCTTTGCAAGCGACTCTAGCATGATCAAAGAGCATGGAAAAACCAAGCCTTCGACATTCTTCCACATTTAGCCATTTTTGAGCTTCTTGAATACATTGAGGATCGTCATGCAGCTCTCCAAAGGGAACTGAGAGCTGGTTATTTGAAGCTTGTAAAACAACTGTCCAGGATGCTCTTCCATCACGTCCACTTCGTCCAGCTCCTTGATAAAGACTCATAAGGCCATAAGTAATTCCAAGAAAGATAACAGCGCCAACATTGGGTGAATCGATCCCAAGCATCAGTCCTGTAGTTGCAGAAATCCACTGATGTTTTCCAGCTTTCCATAATGCCTCGTTTTGTGGTTTTTGTCTATCTTTAAGTTTGGAATGTGAGACACAACCATTGGTAAAGAGATGTCCAAGTTCATCAGCTTCATTGGTACTAGAACAAAAGATGATTCCAATTCGATTAGGGCCTATAGCTTCTGTGAGGATTTTTGCAACATCGATAGCTAATCGAATTTCATTTGTATTCATTGTGCTATATGTTAGCTTGATGTAGCTGATTTGTGGTTGATCAGAAGGAGCTCGAATAATGCGAGTATCAGGAGGAAGACCAGTTTTGATTAAAAATGTTGCTTCAAGTCGGATTGGAAGAGTAGCAGTGAGGTAAATTCTTTGAATATCAAACTGGGCAAGTTCACGTAGCCCAATAAACTGTGGTCGAAACTCTGTATCTGAAAGAATGAGGTGGGCTTCATCTACCACCAAGCGAACAGCTTGAGATCTATTTTCTGCCCAATGGCTAAAACTAAAATTAGACTAAAGTTTTGATATTAATACAAACATACCTTTTAAAGCTTTTAGAGTTTGCACTCTCCATTGCTAAAAATACAAGTCGTGTGAGTGGATTCAGTTTCTGGTTGGAAGCAGACCACCACAAGGTTTCAAGATTTATATCCTTTGCATGGTTGATTTGATCTTCAAGAAGTGCTCGATTGGGAATAATAACATAAGATTGATAGCCATCCTCTTTGGGATTAAATGCAGGGAGAGTGTATGTCAAGCTTTTTCCACCACCTGTTGGCAGAACAGCAACAAAACTCTGATGACGTTCTAATGCAAGCTGTACTGCCTCCTTCTGCTGGAGTGACTTGAACATTGGCATTGAAATACTGGAAAATTGCTTTGACAGCAATGCAGATAGCATATAATCAGAAACACCATTATCTTGAATAGAAGCTTGAGGGGATAGCGGCAAGTCTAGAACATCACCATAAATGTCGGTCATAGGACCAGCATCTGAGATGAGAGCAGACATCATCTCATAATCTTCTGTTGGAAGGGATAGATTGGGCTTTCCAATATTAGAGTATTGTGTTTCGATAAGTGCTTCAGCAACAGCCTTTCGTATTTGAGTGTCAAGATTAGTCTGCATCTTTTGGACTTCAGCAATGACTGCTGAAGTCACAGTGACAATGATAGTCTGAGTGTCAATAATTGGTGAATGAACAAGGTCTTTTTCTCCTGAATGTAAAACTAAAGGAGCTGTATCGCGAAGCTTTTGACGCACATGAAGAGGAAGAATAGGAGCACAGTTGGGTTTAAATCCAGCATGCTCCCACCAAGCTTCGGAGACTCGCCCAAAACGAAGTAATAAATCACTTGACATTGAAGGGAGTTTGCCAAATTCAAGAGCATATCGCAAACGACTCATAGCAATAGTATGGCCTGCTTGAGTAGCTAGAGCATCTATATCATGTTCGTTGATTTCAAATTCTGATCCAAGAAAGGTTCTTCCCATCTGTACACAGATTTGACGGTATTCCTGTGTTCCTGCTGCGACATCACAGTAGTTGGTGTTGAACTTGAGAATTGATAATCGCATTTGCTCAGGTGTAACACGTTTGCATCCTTTGGTCCAAAGATATTCCTTGTAAACATGATAATGCATGTCATCCTGAAGAATCTTGACAAATTCGGCTTCCACTGGACGAATAAGAAGAAGATATATCTGGATCATTCTTGAGAGTTCTGGATAACACTTTATTGGTAAAAATGTCTCCTTTTCAATAATATTTTCTATTTTGCCACGACGTATGACAAACCAAATTCCATCACGGTCCATAAAGATAGTACGTGGCTTTGTGGAATTGGCATATTTGTGTTCAATAAATTCTGAAACACGAGGGGTCTGACCAGCAGTAAAAAAACACAGCAGAGCAAGTTTTTCATTGATAGAGTCACACTTGTGAATAAATTCCCAAAGTGATGCAATGTCAAACTTGAATTCGCCTGCATAGTTGAGTCGTCCCAATTTAAGCTTTGGTGTTTCAAGCATGGCTGCTAATAAACATCGCTTGTATGCAGGAAGATTGTTATTCTTTGTCCAGCTATATCCTCGTATATCATTTCCCCAATCATCAAAAATGTCATCAGGAATATGAAGATCAAATGTTTGATGGAGGCAAAGATCATCTATCTCTTTTGTGACCTCATCGGCTCGCTTGCGAAGACCACTTCGCCATTTTGAAACATCCAAAGTCTTGTCTTTATATGTGATAAACATTCCACATGAAGAAACACGAGTAGCAGGTGGAGAGCTAGTGTTCATAGCAATAGAACTAGCAAAGCGTTGATAGTCAATAGTTCCGTTCATTGGTGATGTAGCGCCAGGACGAAAATTGATGAGAGCTTCACATTCTACCGCACTGGTAGAAAAATTATAATACAATTCAAAAATAATTCAAATGGAAACTCACGCATAATGATCACCTGTTGATACTTTCAACCCCTCATAAAGTACCGTTCCTCGAATAAAGTATTTCATTTTTGCAAACATCTGGGTCACTAGTCCTGCAGGCTGAAAGTTTCCATCTTCACGAAGACATGATAATGCATAGAAGCATTCAAATACTTCATTCCACTTTGTATAAGGCCCAGGTATTGTAGAATGATCTTTAGGATATAACAAAGGCTTGATAAATATATGAAAGAGGTCGATATGAAGCTGATCAGGATTTGCTTGAAGTGCATCTTTGAGGTCCGAAGCATGAATCATGTCTTGATCTGTCAGAGGAAACTGATACCCAGATACATGACCTTCAATAGTGACCATTATAGCATGAGTCCACTGATGAAGAAGACGAGAATATGCTCCAATGGAATTATCTGGAAGAATTCTCCAGTGTTCGCCAGTTTGTGTAACTCTGGTAATATATATTAGAATAAAAGAAATAAAAACAAAACACTAATGCTAACCTTGGACACTCCATCAATAAACATTTTATGCCTAAAGGTGAATTATTTCCTTTATGAGATGCATCCTTTATATAGCCTTCAATCGTTAAGCGCAGTGGTTCACCCATCCAAGATTCTCCTCGTGAAGATGTAGGAAGACTTGTGAGCTCCATTAGCTGCTGAACCTTCATTCGATCTCCAGTATAGGGCTTTAAATGTTCATGCCATTGCATAATTTTCAAAAGAGGTGGCACTTCATTTGCATCCAAAGGTGGGTTATGAAGCTGTAGTGAATCAATGTAGGGTGCATATTGTTGTAAATATATTGCAAACAAATTGTTTTTCTTTGATCCAACAAGGCTTGGAACCACAGCAAAGTACTTGGGGTGCTGTCCAAATAGTGCTTGATCGATTATTGATTTAGATTTGTCTTTGGCGTTAGATCCTTTGTGATTGATGCTGATATGAGTGCTCATTGTTTTTTCAGTTACACAGCAATATGTACAAAGAATACATGCAAAGCCATTTGACTGTTTGAGACCATCAATGGGTGCACAAGGATATGTTGGTGATGGAACATCTTCTGATTTTTTGGCAAAGTTTCGATTATCAATAATTGACTGTAAGCTTGGTTTATCCTTCTTGGATAATATGATTCCATGTGTACTGGAATGTATGACCGCTGAGTGAGGAAAAAGAGCATATTCACATTTTGTGCATACAAGAAGTTGAATGTTGGGCAGAGTTTCCAGATATGAGAGTTCAATGATAATCAATGAAGCCTTGTGAATAATATCATCTTCATAAAGCATATCTTCAGATTCATCCATAATTATATCATTATTTAGTGGTGAAGGTGATCCAATAGATGTTGTTGAGTTGAAGCTAGGAATTGGAATAGTTGATGGGAGAGATAGAGTATTTGGTGCAAAAATAATATGATCAGAGGATTTTGGAGTACCATAAGTCGATTGATCACAAGGATGTAGCTCTGCGAATAATGTAATTGAGCATTTGACTTTTTTGTTTTGATTATGTTTTCGCTGAACATGAGCTTGTAGTCTTGCTTCAGAAGGATCTGTAAAAGTGCATGAAGATGTAAAGCAAGAAAGCACATCCTCTGGAGAATTTCTAATACATTCTCCTAGTAGGTTATTTGAAACTGATTGATAATTTCAATTATAACAAAAGTAAAATTTTATTAAAATACTGACCTGCATCAGAAATCTGTAAAGTTCGACAGTGAAATCGTCTGACATGGATTCTGAATGCATTTTTGTTTCCAATAGACAGATCACAGTAGAAACACATAAATCTAAAGGTATTTAGTTGAGATTATCTTTGAATGACTATTACATACTTGTTTGGGGGCATATTTGAAAGCAAAAAGGAAGAAATGAAGAGTTTCTAAGCTATTATATATACAAAAAAGATACAGCCAAATAAGACCAAACTAATACATATATAGAAATATAAAATACTAGTAAAAAGTTGCAAAATTTGAGCACTACTATGATATAATGTGAGTTAATGAGTAGCCAATAGTAGTTGAAGTGTGCTGAAATGATCATGGACAAAGGATGAAGGAATAATAGCTAGAACCTCATTCACTTCTACCAAATACCTTTGTAAATGTTTGTGGGTAAAAAAGGGAGAAAACAAATGAGGGTGGACAGGCAATTAAATTTAAGCTGGTTTGAGGAGAGGCATCAGTAATAACATGAGATGTGTAATTGGTAGAGATTGTCATAGGTAATTCTGGGGTTTTTCGGTCAGATCAAAACCTATATCTCTGGTTAGGGGATATAGGTTTTGGCAGTTACAGATACGAGTTTGTGGAAAATCTCTGGGTTTGATCATTTTCTGCAGGTTTTTTAGTTTTATTTTATTTTAAACCATTTTGCATTCATTTTTTTGGGGGTTTTTCGATGGTGATATTACTGTAGTATACCCTGCTGCTGTTATTTTATGCTTAAAGGATAAAACTAGACTTAAAAGACTTCCAAAAAATATTCAACCCTCTCCAAAAAACATAAAATTTTGTACATAGATACATATGGCATTATGTTTTTATAAGAATTATTAAAAATCCCAAATAAATACAGAGGTTTCAGGCATAGTATCATGCACTTTTTCTATACCAAACAAACTCCTGATTCACCCTGAGAGTATAAGTTTTTTGAGGATACAAATTTCCTAATCTGTACTCGTACTGCAGCTCAACTTGTGACATTTACCCATAGCCAACCCGTGAGTGGCTACAAGAGGTTAACTTAGTACAATCCTCTTGATTACTTCTTTCCCTCTGTTATATCTATTCTGAGCTTTTTATTATTATTATTATTATTTTCCTCTAGATCTTTTAGATATATATAGTTTATCCCCCTGATGTTAGATTTGTAATGACTTATTAGAGTCATGGCCTGATAGTCAAATTATTAAATCAGAAGATTATTTTGCATATCACTAACATACAG